>JAYESA010000005.1:15102256-15382147 GCA_036927795.1 Iris macrosiphon | reverse complement strand
ATTTTCTAAAAAATTAATTTTATGGAATTATTTTTCTAGAAAAATAATTATATGAAATTTTAAAAATTTTTATGAAAAATTTAATTTGGTATTTGATTGCCATTATTTTCCATGAAAAATATTATTATTATTTTAGAAAAATAATATTTTTCTATGTGTTTGAAATGTTTTATTTTCCCCGCCAGTGCCGCCCTAGCCCCCCGGCCGGCCTCCCCCGCAGCGGCGCCGCCCTCCTCCGGCCGCCGGAGCTCCAGAATCCCCAAACCCTAACCCTAATTCAATTGGACTCGGACACGGCAGTGGACACGGGACACAGTGTCCTGTGTCGTGTCGGACACGGCGAAACCTGATTTTTCGGACCCTGTTCAGGTGCGTGTAACTTTCTCCTCGCTGCCCCGTTTACAATTCCGTAAATTGCGTTGCGAAGCCTGTATGACCCTCTCGGTGCCCGGACAAACCGCTCGGGGCATCGCGTCCTGTGGTGATCGCACACCGCGATCCAAAAACAGGAAAAATAACGACCAAATTCACCCCGGAACTGGGTACGCCCCGCCAAACGGACGACTTGGTCGCGCGCGGTCTTCACAGATACGTGCGCGTCGTTGATACGGACGTGTGGGATTTCGCAGAAGTCGATTCAGGTGTGCGTGCACACCGGGATCAACGCGTATCCGCGGACAACCGCCCCGTATCCGACTTTTCTGGAAGGCGACCTAACTTCGTGTACACACGTCAGATTGAAACGAAACTTGCGCCATCGGACTCGTAGCGATACGCTGGTCCTGTGACCCAAGTTTGGTTCGATTCTGAGAACGTTGACAAAATCGCGTGTCGTGGGCCCCACAGGCCCCGCTCGACGGGCGATTTTGTGATCGGCTCATCGGAATCCAATTCTGGAAGTTCCGTTGGGTTCGTATTATCGATCCTGACCTGTTGACACTAAGTTTGGTGAATTTGGAGACCTTTGACCCTGACACGTTTTTCGGTGCAAAGCGGGCCCACCTACGGACCCCGTTTTGACCCGAAATTGCCGTTTTTGCCCTTGTCTCCGAATTGGACTCAAGGACAGGCGTTTCTAGCTATTTGATATCTTCTGAGCATGATGGTAATGTTTATTTCAGCATCCGGAGTCATTTTTGGAAATTTCCGAGGATAGAACTCTAGTTGGGATCCAAACATCAGATAAGTACCTGCACTTCAAGTTTATTCTTTATATTGTGATAATTAATTCCTTGCTCTACTAGTACCATTGGATGTTTACACGTAGTGTTAGAATCTGGATTTCATGTCTTGATTACTGGATTTCATGTCTTGCTTTTCGTGTCGGGTGGGAGAATACTAGGAGGCATGTAGTTTACCCTTCCCCTGTCGTGACTGCTAGCTGTTGGTACGCGACTGTACCATCAGCCTTATTCCTGATTATTCCTGACTGCTAGTCGTCTATGACGGCCTTATTAGCCTTATAAACCCCTACATGCCAACTATGTATTCTAAATACACAAGTTCACACACAATAGTTTCTTGTCTTGTTGTAGTTCCTGTTGTCTTGTTACAGTTACATTTTCTTGTCTCACTATATTCCTGTTTTACTCATGTCCCTGGTTTATAGCAATTAATCATGTTTTACTTATATTCCTGATTTTTAGTGTTTAACTCTTAGTTATTGTTACTACTTATTTATGCATATTCTTATCGTGAATGTTTAGTCAGTTCTTTCCTACTTGTCATAAATATTTAGTTTAATCTTGTTGTGCATTTGGTACTTTGCTCCTTTCCTGACTGGATCCGTTGATTTAGGCGATGATGAGGGACTATGCCCCCACCTTTTATGGCCCATATGACGTAGCAGGTGGTACTTTTGAGGAGCCGGTTCCCACCCAGGAGACTACTTCTGAGGAGTAGTCAGCAGTTAGCTAGTATTTTCTTTCAGCACAATACTCGGGTTTGTTCCCGATTTATCTCCTGGCTTTGTATTAACTATGGATCTGGTTGTCACATTTTGATTATGAAATCTTAGCATTCCTATTTCCTGTGATTATCCTTGCCTGTTTATTCTTGTGGATGAGATAGATTTTATTTTACCTGTGAATATGACCTAGACAGCGTACTACCGCCGACACTGCGGCGTAGGCTGGACGTACCCACGTACTCGTGCCCGAATATCCGGGTGCGGGTCGTGACAGTAACCCTAAGTAAAAAGAAATATCTTTGGAGACTCAGAGATGTCGAAGTACAATTCATCCATAAAAACCGACGTCTGACTGAGAACTTGCAATATGTTCATCTGAATTGTTTTGTACTACAAATTAATTTATCCAAATATTGATAGAAAATTTATTTTATTTTAGATTTATATCAACATAAACGAATCCATTAATATGAAAGTTTTTTCATACATCTGTCCGAATTGAATAGATATCAAAAAGTTTTTCCATTCACCCAGATCAAACTAGGATTAAACTAGCTCCGGCCACCACCAGCTACCACTACCACTACCACCACTTTCACAGTCAGCCTCCACCATCACCACCATCCTCTCCAGCAGAACCGGTCGCCTTCCGGATCAGAGGAGTTTCAATAGAAAAAAGTTTCGGATGTGAAAGTAGAACAAACTGTGGGGGAACAGGAACTGCAAACGACCACTTCAAATTATTTTTTATTTTCAAGTGTTGCAACCAAATAACGAAACTCATACGAGTTCGGTTAAGTTACTAAAATCTTCCAAATCTAGTCCACTTTGGGGCAACCAAATACCCTATAAGTTTAAGAAAAGCCCATGAACCTATATTGCTGAATTTAAATAAAAATCATTTACATATTGCCTGATTATGAACCCATGCTACCAAGTCCCAAGGGTTCAAGAAAATTCATTACCTGCTAGTCAACAATGAGCTCAAAAGAACATTGACTATCCAGAAGTTGCCAAGTGGCGGCTTGAAAGAAAACGGTTAAAAAGGGACTCCTGACTAATTGTTAGAAGTTTCAAAGACTTAGGATGGAGAAACCTATCTACACAAATAATGTATACTTAAGGTACCCATATGCAAATATAACCAAATCCAAATCATAGAGAATTGACCCAAGCCAGCCTATATAAATAAATAACCAACTCTCACCCTTCTTGAAAACCCATTCCCAATACCTCCAAAAATTTCAATTCCTTCTCCCCTCCAAAAAACCCTCCTCCTCCCCAATGCACCCCCCCTCCGCCGCCGGCTCCGCCTCCGTCTCCAGCGGCGCCTCCCTCCCCTCCGCCGGCCAGGACGCCCGCAAGCGCCGCGTTGCGTACTTCTACGACCCCTCCATCGGCAACTACTACTACGGCCGGGGCCACCCCATGCGGCCCCACCGCATCCGCGTCGCCCACGCCCTCGTCGCCGCCTACTCCCTCACCGGCCGCATGGACGTCCGCCAACCCGCCCCCGCCTCCGCCGCCGCCATCAGCGCCTTCCACTCCGACGACTACGTCGAGTTCCTCTCCTCCGTCGCCCCCTTCCTCCTCGAGGAAGAAGGGGTCCGGCACTTTAAACGCTTCAACCTCCGCGAGGACTGCCCCATCTTCCCGGGCCTCTTCGAGTACTGCCAGGCCTCCGCCGGGGGCTCCATCGGCGCGGCCTTCAGCATCAACTGTGCCGAGGCCGACATCGCCGTCAACTGGGCCGGCGGGCTGCACCACGCCAGGAAGTGCGAGGCGTCCGGGTTCTGCTACATCAACGACGTCGTCCTCGGGATACTGGAGCTCCTCAAGATCCACAAGGTATAATATCTGTCGCTTTGTAAGTAGATATCAAGAAGATTCATGAGATGTGGTTCTTGGGAAGATTGAGATGTTGCATTGCAATGTGTTAAAAAAATGTTGCAAAATTATGTTTTGGTTTCCTTGAATCTTGATATTTACAACGTGCTTCATTATGCGAACTATTTAGAGCATCCAAACTATTTTCTTTCCCCCATTTCCTGAATCCCTCTACTATAAGAGCAATATCTCCAATTCGATCCATGTTTTCTTGTTTGAATAAGTAGCAATAAGAACATTACGAGGCATATTTGCCATAAGCTTTTGCTATAAAGATTTTGAAATTACTGAATTTTTTTATGGAATGTTTGGTTATATATATATATATATATATATATATATATATATATATATATATATATATATATATATATAACCAAATGTTTGGTTATATATATGACACTTTTGGTAATTAATACCAACCTCTGGCCTGAAGGCCTACAAATCCAGCCTGAAGGTCTACAAATTCTGTCCGAAGGCTACATCTGCCACGTCCCGATCTTTCGCAGGATTGGCTGTCCCCGTTAGGCACGAATCTTCGCGCCAGCGCTCTGCAGGACGCTCGTTCCCATCAGGACGTGATGCCGCGCGAGCACAAGCTGTGCCCGCTCAAGACCATGATCCGAACAGGCGGAGAAATAACTAAGCCACAGAGTCGCACAAATAGTCTCTAATGCAGCAAAAATTTGAACTAGACGAGTAAACGGCCGTTTCGATAACTAGTTCACCAAGTAGATATAGCGGAAGCATAGAATAAACACAAGTATGGTACATAAACAAGTTATTTATTGATAATGAATAAGATTACAAGCAGCGCTAGGCCGAGATTACAAGTCGCTCAAGCGCTCTCTCTCTAACAATAAAGACGTGCCAAGCGGCTTACAACTTGGGATGATACATAGGCGATATTCCAACATTGTCTTGTATATGTGCTTCAGCTCCGGACGCAACACTCCAAATCTCCTGAGCGATCTTCACGCCTTAGCGCGCACAAGGGAATACTCCGCACTGAACAAGGTTCTCCCGCACCCTGCAAGCAATCTGGTGGGTTATCAGTACATGAATGCACTGGTGGGGTGGCTTCTCGTCCGTTCGACAAATCCAAACACGTTATATAGATTCCGTGCACCATCTATTAAGTTATCTTTCTAGTCTTGCTTTAGGATCAATTTCATGGCAATGATGTAAATCCTAACTCGTGTGGCAGTGTGTCGTGCGATATAAGAGAAACACGACAAAATTTACCAACTTACCATAGTTCCTTACCTGTCCAATGATACAACCGAGTTAACCAATCATGAATATGTATATAATGACTTAGAACTTGTATAAGGAAAACACAAGTGTCTCGAGCGTGTTTCTGATTCATGTGAACGATATACTCAGATATGTGATACTCAAGTTACTTTGTTACTTCGATTGTTCAAACACATGATACTCAGTCCGTTCAAGTGTTATATTTACATATGTTCAATGCAAATGACTCGCACGCGGATTGCCGCAATCGAGCCAACTTAATCTAAATGAAGGTCACTGGTATAGCCATAAAGGGCTTAGTCTTTCTCAGGACTGAGACTTTCGTTGAGATAGATGGGTATACCAAGTGTATGATGCCAAACCTTGGGCTCTCTACCGATATTTGTTTCGCCCCAACCTGGTGGAGCATCCTATAGCCGTTTGGTCACGCAAATACCCTATGATTCCTCCTAGGCCGGCACGATCCCGGTGCCCTGGTGATTCGTCCGAGGAATCCACATACCTCGTGTACGAGTTGTCTGCGATCATTTATGATTCTTTTCTTTATCTTATCTTTCTCTTTTTTCTTTTTCTTTTTCTCTCTTTCTCTTTCTCTTTCTTTTATCTGTGCAACGACGATGGTTGTAGACACGGTAGGCTATTACCCGCTACAAGCCATCCTGAGCGATTCTTGGATTATTGATGTCACGCCCCGATCTCCCGCAGGCAATCGGCCGTCCCCGCTAGGCGGGAATCACCCTCGCCAGCGCTCCCGCGGAACGATCGCTTAACCCATCCGGGAGTGATGCCGCACGAGCGTGAACCGCGCCCGTGCAAGGCCGTGATTCATTTGCTGGCGGTAAGTGTTCTAAGCTACAGAGTCGCACGGATTGTCCGAGTGTAGCGGAGTCATGAACGAATAGCGATTTGGTAACAGGTTCACTGAGTCGACAATATAGCGGAAGCATTGAAACACAAGTTTGAAGTAAAGACAACTCTTTTATTGATATAAACATGTGTTACAGGCGGCGTATAGCCGAGATTACAAGTCGCTCAAGCCTCTCTCTCTGAAACAGTAAAAGCGTGCCAAGTGGCTACAATTGTGGATAATTGTACAGGCGATGTTCAGGCAAGTTTGGGCTATGTTCACAATATTATGTCTTGTATATGTGCTTCTGTTCCGGACGCACCGTTGCAAGGCTTCAGAGGGAACTCCTGGCCTTAACACGCACGAAGGAGGCATCCGCACCGAACGAGGTTCTCCCGCACCCTGCATACAAACTGGTGGATTATCAGTACATTGAATGCACTGGTGGGGAAGCTACTCGCCCGCTCGACAAATCCAAACACGTAATATAAGTTCCGTGCACAACTATTTAGTTGTCTTTCTAGTTGCCTTAGGATCAGTTCATGCAAATATTGAATAGCCTAACGTGTCGGGCAGTGCGTCGTGCGATGTTTGAGGAAACACGGCGAGACTTACCAACTTACCATTTATCCGCTTCCCTGTCCAAGGCAAACATTGTTAATTTAAGCGGGGGCATGTATAAACATTCAGGAGGCATAGCATATGCAAACACGAGTACTTATTTCAAGATCGTTCAGGTGTTCAGTTGATGCGATGCAATGACTCGCACGCGGATAGTCGCTAAGCGAGGATGACTTGTTATCTTTTATTTTACAGGCAAGCAGGCAACAGGTTAAATACACACGATAAACACACGATGCATTGCAAGCGATATTCACACGATAAACACACGAGGCATTGCAAGCATATACACATGAGGATCACTGGCTGATGCCATAATGGACTAGTCAAGGACATGAATAACATGCAACGAGAAAACACGAGGAGCTCATAAAACACGATGCGTTGCAAGTTACCCAGTCCGCACACGAGTGACTATAAACACGAAGTCTGCCCGGATCGGATCGGTGCCAGTGCCCCAGCACCGTCCGCAGAACTTATATCCTTGTGCACAAGTTGTCCATGATCGAACACAATTATTAAGTTCACGTTTCATGCAGTTAAGGCAACACGAGCACACGACAAGCAGTATTGCATGATTCATTTAGCTATTGGATATGCACAGTCTCCTGGGCTGATGTAAGCCCGCACGAGGGAGACTTGCAGGGAGATCCAAATACCTGAATGAGTCTTGCCACAGGAGTATGATTCTTTACTTGACATGATGCAGTCTCCTGAATCGGGAACTGCCTTGGCGACCTAACGGTCCCGGATACTTGCAGGGTTATTCAGGCACGGAATGACCACGTAGTAGTCTTCCGGGGTATGGATGAAAACAATGCAACATTCAGGCAGACAAGCATGCGTTTCTAAGGAACATAAGCAGGCACGTTGCTCGGACCCGAAGGTAAGCCGAGAGATGAAACCGTTAAGGGACTTAGCATGCGAGGGTCTGAATATAAGCAGTATTTCAATTTCCATGTTCTAGCAAGCAATACAAGTTGGGATTATTCCCTTAGCTAGGTGCGTTGGATTTATTAGCATGCAGGGGATGAATCACCTAGCGACTAGCATGAACATTCCAGATTTCATGTGTGCTGGCTAAGCGAAGACAAGTTCACCGTAGCCACCCACCTTAGCGATGATTCGCCTCGGTAGAGCGATACGTCTGAGCGAGCCTCCGAAAGCCTAAGCCGGATTCCTGTAGGGACAAGTCTGGATATCCTTTGCATTCTCTTTGAGGCAAAGCGGGTCGGGACAGCTGCACTATTACCGTTTGCAACGGCAGTCCGCTTGAGCGGAACGGGGTGTTAGATCCTACCCAACTTAGAAAAAGTCTCGTCCTCGAGACTTACTAAGGACAAGCAGTGATCTAGGGTTGAGGCAATCCTAGACAAGTCGTTGTACTTGTTTCATTTGGATTTTCACTTGCACAAGTGTCGAAATCAGCATATCGCTTAGACTGGATCGTGCGCACTTTCGAAGTGCACTTCTAGCGTGAACACGTCAACCAGCTTAGTGATAGCGAAGTCTTAGCACTCGAGTTTCATCTTTTCTTAAGTCTTGGATGGTGCACTAGTTCAAGGCGTCCCTCGAATAGATGCATTCAACCAAACTTAGGGTTAGTGAAAATCGGACAAGCTACTGCGATACTCTCAAGGGTTCGCATAGGTTGGCACAAAGGCCACTCGCAGCACAGCAGCATACAAGCAAGCAATCATATCAATCAAAACGTATTTTGAAAGTATTTAGACTTATTGTTGGAATATCCCATCGAGGCATTGAGAGAGAGCGTGCACATAACCCACGAACGAGCTTTCAAAACAGAGATATCGAAATCGAAGTCCAAAGGCGTAGAAGCCAAGCTCTGATACTACTATGTCACGCCCCGATCTCCCGCAGGCAATCGGCCGTCCCCGCTAGGCGGGAATCACCCTCGCCAGCGCTCCCGCGGAACGATCGCTTAACCCATCCGGGCGTGATGCCGCACGAGCGTGAACCGCGCCCGTGCAAGGCCGTGATTCATTGGCTGGCGGTAAGAGTTCTAAGCCACAGAGTCGCACAGATTGTCCGAGTGTAGCGGAGTCATGAACGCATAGCGATTTGGTAACAGGTTAACTGAGTCGACAATATAGCGGAAGCATTGAAACACAAGTTTGAACTAAAGACAACTCTTTTATTGATATAAACATGTGTTACAAGCGGCGTATAACCGAGATTACAAGTCGCTCAAGCCTCTCTCTCTGAAACAGTAAAAGCGTGCCAAGTGGCTACAATTGTGGATAATTGTACAGGCGATGTTCAGGCAAGTTTGGGCTATGTTCACAACATTATGTCTTGTATATGTGCTTCTGTTCCGGACGCACCGTTGCAAGGCTTCAGAGGGAACTCCTGGCCTTAACACGCACGAAGGAGGCATCCGCACCGAACGAGGTTCTCCCGCACCCTGCATACAAACTGGTGGATTATCAGTACATTGAATGCACTGGTGGGGAAGCTACTCGCCCGCTCGACAAATCCAAACACGTAATATAAGTTCCGTGCACAACTATTTAGTTGTCTTTCTAGTTGCCTTAGGATCAGTTCATGCAAATATTGAATAGCCTAACGTGTCGGGCAGTGCGCCGTGCGATGTTTGAGGAAACACGGCGAGACTTACCAACTTACCATTTATCCTTCCCTGTCCAAGGCAAACATTGTTAATTTAAGCAGGGGCATGTATAAACATTCAGGAGGCATAGCATATGCAAACACGAGTACTTATTTCAAGATCGTTCAGGTGTTCAGTTGATGCGATGCAATGACTCGCACGCTGATAGCCGCTAAGCGAGGATGACTTGTTATCTTTTATTTTACAGGCAAGCAGGCAACAGGTTAAATACACACGATAAAGACACGATGCATTGCAAGCGATATTCACACGATAAACACACGAGGCATTGCAAGCATATACACACGAGGATCACTGGCTGATGCCATAATGGACTAGTCAAGGACATGAATAACATGCAACGAGAAAACACGAGCTCATAAAACACGATGCGTTGCAAGTTACCCAGTCCGCACACGAGTGACTATAAACACGAAGTCTGCCCGGATCGGATCGGTGCCAGTGCCCCAGCACCGTCCGCAGAACTTATATCCTTGTGCACAAGTTGTCCATGATCGAACACGATTATTAAGTTCACGTTTCATGTAGTTAAGGCAACACGAGCACACGACAAGCAGTATTGCATGATTCATTTAGCTATTGGATATGCACAGTCTCCTGGGCTGATGTAAGCCCGCACGAGGGAGACTTGCAGGGAGATCCAAATACCTGAATGAGTCTTGCCACAGGAGTATGATTCTTTACTTGACATGATGCAGTCTCCTGAATCGGGAACTGCCTTGGCGACCTAACGGTCCCGGATACTTGCAGGGTTATTCAGGCACGGAATGACCACGTAGTAGTCTTCCGGGGTATAGATGAAAACAATGCAACATTCAGGCAGACAAGCATGCGTTTCTAAGGAACATAAGCAGGCACGTTGCTCGGACCCGAAGGTAAGCCGAGAGATAAAACCGTTAAGGGACTTAGCATGCGAGGGTCTGAATATAAGCAGTATTTCAATTTCCATGTTCTAGCAAGTAATACAAGTTGGGATTATTCCCTTAGCTAGGTGCGTTGGATTTATTAGCATGCAGGGGGTGAATCACCTAGCGACTAGCATGAACATTCCAGATTTCATGTGTGCTGGCTAAGCAAAGACAAGTTCACCGTAGCCACCCACCTTAGCGATGATTCGCCTCGGTAGAGCGATACGTCTGAGCGAGCCTCCGAAAGCCTAAGCCGGATTCCTGTAGGGACAAGTCTGGATATTCTTTGCATTCTCTTTGAGGCAAAGCGGGTCGGGACAACTGCACTATTGCCGTTTGCAACGGCAGTCCGCTTGAGCGGAACGGGGTGTTACAATTGACTGGGTTGGCGGCGCTCCATGCATCGGGGGTAGCGAGCCCCGCTACACGTCTTCGACATACCCGTCTATAATCAAACTTCACTCTCATTCTTGCTTATTAATTCTTCATCTTTTCAATCTTACATTATGCGGTTCCCGGTACGAGAAACCGCCTTGGCGAGCGTTTCCATGTTTAGATTACTTGGCTCGGAAACGACTATTTTGATAGTCTTTCTGCCTCCAGTGAGTGAATCATAATTGAGTGAAGTGTACAATTTGTGGGATGAATCCATTTGACAAGCATTAAAACGAGGCGAGCGAGTACTAGTTAGCACGTAAAGCAGGCAAACATTGCATAACTATGAAACATAAGCATTTTAAGAATCGTGCGACATACTCTATTAGAAACATCAGTCGTTACACTAGCACGGTCTAAGGGCAAATGCGAGGAACCATATATATAATCCAAGTTTCATTTCCATGTTCTACACAAGCAATACAAGATGGGATTATTCCCTTAGTTAGGTGCATTGTATTATTTATTATCATGCAAGGGTGATTCACCTAGTGACTAGCATGTATCGTCCATATTTTATGGTGTGCATGCTAAGCAAAGACGGGTTCATCGTAGCCACCCACCTTAGCGGTGTTCGGGGCGGCTTAGCGATACTCCGAACGCGTTTTTGAAAGTCTAAGTCCGAACTCCTGAAGGGCCAAGTCATAATCCTTTGCCACAAGCGAGTCTTTTCGCAGAGCAAGGCGGGTCGGATCGTTACACTTGTGCCGTTTGAATCGACTATCTGCATTAATGCGGAGCGGGTCGTTACATTATACACCACTCAGAACAAGTCTCGTCCTCGAGACTTCCTGAGTGCAAACCGTTCTATCGCACACTATCGAATTTTCTCAAGCATATCACTTCTTATCCTAAGACCCGTTCGAACAAAACTCCCTAATCGTTTTCCTCATTTCGTGTCGCATACGTGCTTAGTCAGTTCCAATGAATGACTCTATCATTCAATTCAAGTTCTGACTCGGTCTCTAGTGCGTCTTAGCGCGAACCACATTTCGTTTAACGCGGGGTACCCTATAATCACCGCACATGAAGGTCTTTTTCTAAGTCCAACTTATCCAAATTGCTATACTCGTCCATGCGAATTTAACATATTCACTTGCACTAGCATTCGAGATCAACATATCATGAGTCCGGATCGTGCACACGATCAAGACGTCCCTCAAACATATGCATGTCAACCAACTTAGCAATAGTGAAGTCTTTGCACTCGAGTTCAACATATTACCGAGTCTTGGATCGTGCACATGTTCAAGGCGTCTCTCAAACATATATGTATTCAACCAAATTTAGCGATAGTGAATTCGGACAAGCTACTCGCAAAAATCTTAAGGGTTCTCGTCTTATGAATCACAATGATACCTCCAACGTGATCAATCAAAATTCAAGTCATTTCCAATCCCACTCAAACCAAGTATTGCACTACTGTTAAGCACGATCTATCTGATCAACCGACTAGCATCCAAGTCTTATTATCTATTCCGTTCATGTTAAACACAATGTACACTTATCGACCCAAGCCCGACTCTAAGTCTTGCTGCTCCAGTTCTATGGCTTGCTCAAGCAACACTCTAAAGTTGGTCACACAAGTTCTTTCACTCGGTATATGGTCGTCTGCCTAACCGCTAGGTCGGCTCACAAGGTCATAGGTACATTTCAAGTTCACGGTTCTTCGTCGTGCAAATTCATTGCACGATACTCGCCCCAATTCCTAAGGTCAAACCATTGTTCTTTCGTACGGGACATTCTACCCAAGTTCGTTTTACTCAGATTTCTAAACATCGAGCACAGATCATTCTATCCACATCAACATGTTCGTTTGCATGGGATCCGGGTCCGTTTAGCAAAATCGTTCCTAAAACACGTTCGTTCAATCAAATCCACGATATATCCACGTCACAGGTCAAACCCATCGATTTGCATAGTCTATCTACTCCATTACGTTTGATAGAATTCACCTATCCATTCTTTTCTAAGTCTAGACCACCAAGTCACGATCCTATTCTAAATCTTCGATCGCAATCATAAACTCTAAGTCGTCCAACACGATCTACATATCCGTTCATGAAACCATCAAGCATATCTTACTTCACGTTCTAGACTAACTCCTTCTCAAAACACTTTGATTCATTTGTATCCTGAAACTCGTCTTATCGTGTCGAACCACAAGTCAAGACGATCATTTAATTACCACGCTCCGGTCTCCCGCAAGTTCAATCATCCTCGTTGGACGTGAAATCACCACGCCAATGCTCCTGCGGGATAACCGTCCTAACTCGGACGTGACACATGTACGAGCATGGAGTTGCACTCGTACAAGACAAGAATGTCAAACGTTATGGTTATCATCGAACGAACAGACACCTTATTGTTATACTTTGTTTCATCCAAGTTGTATACTAACCTCTCAAGTCATGTTCATCTAATAACCGTTCATGCCATGATCATAATGCGTCTAGCCAATTCGTTCAGCTTCAATGTTACCGTTCGATCAATCCGTAGTTTACTTTTAGCATTTCTCAAACAACTAAGTTCAAATCCGCAAGCCAAAATCTATCCAACTTTGTTACATTCAATTTTATCGAGTTCGTTTGTATAATCCTCGAACATGTTCCCGCGAGTTCGATCATCTCCGTCGGACGTGAAATCACCACGCCAGTGCTCCCGCGGGATAATCGTTCTCATTTAGGCCCGATGTCAAGTGTTACCTTTCGAACTAGATTTTAGATCGTCCAAGTCAAGATTAAATCCGTTATCGCCTACCTCAATCATTGAACCAAAATTTTCTAACTTGCATCAATCCATGTTATCTTCCAACTTATCGATACCGTATCAAGTCTTCCAAATTTGAAACCATAACATTCATACTCAGGCTAAAATTCTATCGAGCGATATCCTACTCAATCCATATTTTCGATACACGCTATCTTCCATCGCGCTATACTCCGATCGCATCCTAGATTATTCCATCTCAAACTCAAGTTTCAATTCATTTGATTCAATTTGAAATCGCTCGTACGATTTACTAAGTTTTCTCGACCAAGGTATTGATTTCCATTACCTTGAATCCCTATTCGATATAAGCCTTATCACTTGTTCAACACATTCTAACTCGTTTGAATGAAATCTCGTACGATTCCTTCGAATTCACTTACTTGTTAGGCGATATTTATACTAAGGCTTCGCCCAATTACGTCGCTTGCTGCTAGACTCGTTTGCTATTCCGAAATTCTCGATTTGCTCGAACATTTCTAAGACGATCAATACACCACTCAGTGTTCGAGCCATATTCTACGAATCATCAAATAACTTATCCGTTCATGACTTATCTCATACACCACTCAGGAATCGAGTCACCCAAGTAAATTCTCAATCATGTTCGCATCAATCCATCTAACTCGTTCCTTAGAACTCTTGTGCAATCCCTATGCGTCATCTCAATAATCTTAATATCTTATACCCCTCTATCGATAGTCCTCTATACAAACTATATTTGAGCCGTAACTTATAGATACGAATAACCGTCTGAACTATATGTCAAAATCCAGGCACGACTCCATAGATTCACCTTATCGATAGTCCGATAACGTTTCTATCGATAGCCATTATAAGTCTGACTTATCCTTACCTAAACGATATCCCAATTTCGTTCGCAAACTTGCTCGCACCCATTGGTCTTATCGTGCGATACTCAACACAACTTAGCCGAAAGGTTGTGTGCATAGCTAACTGTCCGAACGATATTCTATCACGCACACTAACCAACTTGGTGTTCACGTATAAGTATTCAGGTTCACGTATAATTTGCAGATTCTAACACGAGTCTATTCCCACGAAGTCTGACACAGGTTGGCACAAAGGCCTTCGCATCACAATTTCTTACAAGCAATCATATCATTCATATGCACTTTTCGAAAAAATTTAGACTCATTGTATGGAATATCTCGTTGGAATATTGAGAGAGAGCATCTATAACATAACCCACAAACGAGCTTTTGAAACTTAGAAAATCGATAAGAAGTCTAAGGACGTAAAGCCGTGCTCTGATACCAATATGTCAGGCCCCGATCTCCCGCAGGATTGACCGTCCCTGCTAGGCGCGAATTACCACTCCAGCGCTCCCGCAGGATGCTCGTTCCCATCAGGACGTGATGCCGCGCGAGCACAAGCTACGCCCACGCAAGGCCATGATCCGAACAGACGAAGGAATAGCTAAGCCACAAAGTTGCACAGATAGTCTCTAATGCAGCAGAAATTTGAACGACACGAGTAAAGGGCCGTTTCGATAACTAGTTCACCAAGTCGATATAGCGGAAGCTTAGAATAAACACAAGTATGATACATAAACAAGCTCTTTATTGATAATGAATAAGGTTACAAGCGGCGCTAGGTCGAGATTACAAGTCGCTCAAGCGCTCTCTCTCTCTCTCTAACAATAAAGGTGTGCCAAGCGACTTACAACTTGAGATGATACATAGACGATGTTCCAACATTATGTCTTGTATATGTACTTCAGCTCCAGACGCAACACTCCAAGGCTCCAGAGTGAACTCCACGCCTTAGCGCGCAAGAGGGAATACTTTGCACTGAACGAGATTCTCCCGCACCCTGCAAACAATCTGGTGGGTTATCAGTACATGAATGAACTGGTAGGGAGGCTTCTCGCCCGCTCGACAAATCCAAACACGTTATATAGGTTCTGTGCACCATCTATTAAGTTATCTTTCTAGTCTTGTCTTAGGATCAGTTTCATGGCAATGATGTAAAGCCTAACTCGTGTGACAGTGTGTCGTACGATATAAGAAAAATACGACAAAACTTATCAACTTACCATTGTTCCTTCCCTATCCAATGATACAACAGAGTTAACCAAGCATGTATATTTATATAATGACTTAGAACTTGCATAAGGAAAACACAAGTGTCTTGAGCGTGTTTCTGATTCAGGTGAACGATATACTCAGATATGTGATACTAAAGTTACTTTGTTACTTCGATTGTTCAAACACATGATACTCAGTCCGTTCAAGTGTGTTATATTCAGATATGTTCAATGCAAATGACTCGCACGCGGATTGCCGCAACCGAGCCAACTTAATATATATGAAGGTCACTGGTATAGCCATAAAGGGCTTAGTCTCTCTCAGGACTGAGACTTCCGTTGAGATAGATGGGTATACCAAGTGTACGATGCCATACCTTGGGCCCTCTACCGATATTTGCGTCGTCCCAACCCGGCGGAGCATCCTATAGCCGTTTGGTCACGCAAATACCCTATGATTCCTTCTAGGCCGGCACGATCCCGGTGTCCCGATGATTCGTTCAAGGAATCCACATACCTCGTGCACGAGTTATCCGTGGCCATTTATGATTCTTTTCTTTATCTTTCTCTTTATCTTATCTTTCTATTTTCTATTTTCTATTTTCTTTCTCTTTCTCTTTCTCTTATCTGTGTAACGGCGATGGTTGTAGACGCGGTAGGCCATTATCCGCTACAAGCCATCCCGAGCGATTCTTGGATTATTGACTGGGTTGGCGGCGCTCTATGCAGTGCGGGTAGCGAGTCCCGCTACACGTCCCCGACATACTCGTCTATAATCAAACTTCACTCTTATTCTTGCTTATTAATTCTTCATCTTTTCAATCTTACATTATGCGGTTCCAGGTACGAGAAACCGCCTTGGCGAGCGTTTCCATGTTTCGATTACTTGGCTCGGAAACGACTATTTTGATAGTCTTCCTGTCTCCAGTGAGTGAACCATAATTGAATGAAGTGCACAATTTGTGGGATGAATCCATTTGACAAACATTAAAACGAGGCGAGCGAGTACTAGTTAGCACGTAGAGCAGGAAATCATTGCATAATTATGAAACATAAGCATTTTAAGAATCGTGCGACATACTCTACTAGAAACATCGGCCGTTACACTAGCACGGTCTAAAGGGCAAATGCGAGGAACCATATATATATATAATCCAAGTTTCATTTCCATGTTCTACACAAGCAATACAAGATGGGATTATTTTCTTAGCTAGGTGCGTTGTATTCTTTATTTGCATGCAAGGGTGATTCACCTAGTGACTAGCATATATCGTCCATGTTTTATGGTGTGCAGGCTAAGAAAAGATAGGTTCATCGTAGCCACCCACCTTAGCGATAATTTGCCTCGGCCGAGCGATACTCCGAGCGCATCTTTGAAAGTCTATGTCCGAACTCCTGAAGGGCCAAGTCTGAATCCCTTGCCACAAGCGAGTCTTTTCGCAGAGCAAGACGGGTCGGATCATTACACTTGTGCCGTTTGAATTGACTATCCACATTAATGCGGAGCGGGTCGTTACAATATCCCGGTCCGAAGGCCATATCACGATCCAAAGGTTCGCTCCAACATACGATTCGCCAGCCCGCGTCCGCGCTCGGCCCGCCTTGTCCAACCCGCACCGCAACACCACTTAATTTCATGGGCTGACACAGGAATTTAAAAGGGGGGGGGGTTCAACCTCAAATGTAAAGAAAGTTCAAAATTTTGTTAAATAAAGTTCGCTACATCAAAATTTTGTTAAAAATAAAAATTATGAAGGAAAAGTAAAAGATGATGTAAATATGTATATAGAAATCAAAAATTATAAATTTTGGAGGAGGCAAAACATAAAATTAATGATTTTTTTCAAAAATAAATAAAAAATTTAACTGGAAAGGAAAAAAAAAAAAATTAAGTGGGGGCAACTGCCCCACTCGCCCTTATATAGGTCCGCTCCTGCTTAGTTTTCCACTAGGAATTAAGTGCCTACCGCAAGGCTGGAACCTGCAACCTGCAGGGGTAATGACTCCCACTCTAGCCACTATATAGTTTGGTTACATATAAGGCTGTTTTTTTCTGAATTAAAATGTAAATTTTGTTGATCATATATTTAGAAAATTAACTGAATTTTATAGATACAAACATTGTTACATTAAGAAGCAATAGATTGGATCGTACCTTTCCAATTCCTCAATTGATATTAGCCCTTGATTTTGATTGTCAACTCGATAAATGTCAAAAATCTTGGCTCAGATTGAACTAGTTTGGTGGGTGGAATTTTGGGAGGAAGAGTTTGGATTATAAGTTTTATTTTTGGCACAATGTCCCAAGAAGTTAAAGGAAAGTTAATAGAAAAGGAGAGATTAGAATACAGAGAATTGCAATCCTTCTTTACATAAGTTTTTTTAATCGGCTGCTATGCCCACATAAGTAATTATCTTAAAAAAGGAAACATAATTAGAGAGAAGGAGTACAGCAGTATACATACATATTGTTTTCAATCGGACCCCACTAAATTTGAATAAATTGATTCTCTGTAACTAATTCCTATATTCTCAGTTCTCTACCTGCCAAATATTTTTTGTGGTGTCAGTATTGGAACAAGAAGGAGCTACAATAGGGGCAAAGTTGGAAATATAGGGGTGGCAAATCTATTGTGCAGAGTTAAGATCTCCTTGTAACATCCAGGCCAGGGGAGCCAACTGCACCCCCTCTTCTACTTTTAGGTTTTGGGATGAGTGAAGAAGATGAGATTTATATCTAGGAAAACACCTATGAAATTATGGTCCTTAGAAAGATAGAGAACTTGATGGCGCTTTATTTATTTTCTAGGATATATAGTAGCTCAGAAAGGTTACCAGTGATGGTAACTCCATATATCCTTTATTTTAGCCTTACTCTAGTAATGGATGATTTAGGGAAACCCTAGTTTATTTGTTCCTTGGGAACATTCTGAGCTTCATTGTTGCTTCAATGATTTTTAGGTTTTGAAATAGCCAAAGAAGATTGATCTATCTAGGAAAACCCTAGTGGAATGGTTCTTAGGAAGATTGAGAGTAGTTGGTGCTTTAGTGATCTTCTATAGTTTATAGTAGCCCAAGAAGGTTACTGGGGGATGACAACCCTAGATATTCGATGTTTTACCCTTACCCTCCTAATGGATAATTTGGAAAACTACCCTAGTGGAGGGTTTTCATAGGAACATTGAGAGATTGATTGGTGCTTTAATAATCTTTTACCGGTTTCAAAAGTGATACCAAGAAGATAAAATATGTTCAGGAAAACTTTAGTAAAATATTTCTTAGGTGGAATGAGAGCTTGTTGTCTCTTAATTAATTTTCTAGGGTTATAATGACACAAGAAGATTATTGAGGATGACGATCCAAGATATCTTACGTTTTGCCGTTACTCTCCTAATACGTAATTTACAAAAACCTTAGCTTAGGAACATTCATTTCATAGAGATCTGAAAATATTTTACGCTAGCTGTCGGCTGCCTAAAGCAACCACCCTTTATTCGGGCTTGGGATTGACAATGAAAATATAGAACATTAAGCACAACATAAGCAGAATTGATTACAGGTTGAGAGAAAATCGACTTTTGTGGTTTGGACATGTGCTATGTAGATCAATAGATGCTCCAGCAAGGAGCAATGATATAGTAGTTAATAGAACCGTTAGGACTAGAGGTAGGCTTAGAAAAATTTGATTTGAAATGTTAAAAAAGGATATATATTATGTCAGTGTTACAAAGGACATGACCGTTAACATAGCCGAGTGGAGGAAGAGAATTCAAACGGCTGATCTCAAAAATATGGGAACATTGATTTCTTAATTGGTCATTCAAGAATTTTATAGTGTTTGGAAATAGCTCGGGAAGATTGATCTATTTAGAAAGACCCTAGTGTAATGGTTTTTAAGAATATTGTGAGTTTCATGACACTTCAATGATATTCCGAGGCTTATAGTAGCTCAAGAAGGTTATCAGGAATGACAATCCTAGATATCCTATGTTTTACCCTTACGCTTCTAATGGTTAATTTAGTGAAACACTAGGGGAGTGGTTTCTTAGGAACATTGAGATCTTCATTGCTTCTTTTAATAAATTTTTCATAGATTGGAAACAGATATCCCCCAAACAAGATCTATTTAGGAGAACACCTAGAGGAATAATCCTTAGGAAGATGAGAGCTTGATGTCACTTAGTTATTTTCTAGGTATTGTTGCTAAAGAAGGTTATCAGGAATGACAATACTAGATATCCTATTTCTTTTTACCCTCATCTCCTGTTAGGCAATTTAGCGAAACTCTAGGGGAGGGATGTGTAACATTGAGATCTTGATTAGCACTTTAATAATTCTTTAGTGTTTGGAAATACCTCAAGAAGGTAGCTAGGGATGGCAACTCTAGATAAACGTTGCTTAATTAGGAAACATTAAGAGGTTGTTGCCGCTTTAGTAATTTTTTTTGCCTTTGGAACTAGCTTGATGAGGTTGCAGGGGGCAAGCTCCATCGTTGGTGATGGCAACCCTAGATAACCAGTACTTTACACTAAAGTTGTGAAATTGATGGGTGAACAAAAATTACTCTGCCTATAATAATAGCATATTACATAACCAGAATTATGTATTTCCTGCAGTTGATTTGGTTGTCATGTAAAAGAACCAACGTTTTTTATTGTGAAATCAAGTGCAACTGTTCTCTCAGAATTATCTTATATGTGGTATGGACTATATGGAGTTGTTGCATAGTTCCTCAAATCACACTTTTATTAAGTGGTAATTACAAATATGTTTTCTACTTTTGTTGAGTTACTTCTATATTCTTTCCTCTGGATTTTAGCTGATTCAATCATTGGGCAGCGTGTGCTCTATGTAGATATAGACGTCCACCATGGAAATGGCGTTGAAGAGGCCTTCTACACAACGGACAGAGTCATGACTGTTTCCTTCCATAAATTTGGGAAGTTCTTTCCTGGAACAGGGCATATCAAGGATATTGGCTTCGGTCAAGGAAAGTACTATGCCCTGAATGTTCCTTTAGATAGAGGGATGGATGATGATAGCTTTGGAGGGATATTCAGACCTATAATTCAAAAAGTCATGGAGGTATATCAGCCTGATGCAGTTGTTCTCCAGTGCGGTGCTGACTCCTTATCTGGAGATCGGTTAGGTTGCTTCAATTTGTCAGTGAAGGGGCATGCAGATTGTCTGCATTTCCTTAGATCTTTCAATGTGCCACTTATGGTCTTGGGTGGTGGAGGCTACACGATTCGGAACGTCGCACGCTGCTGGTGCTATGAGGTTTGGAGCTGTGTGTACGTGTGTTTACTTTCTATCCGTTGTTAATAATTTTTAATCAAGATTTTGAACTTTGTACATTTACCCTGATATAGACAGCAGTTGCCGTGGGAGTGGAACTCGACGATAAATTGCCTTACACTGAATATTATGGGTATTTCGCTCCTGATTATACGCTGCATGTTGACCCTTCAGCAATGGAGAATAAGAACTCTTCAAAAGACCTGGAGAACTTGAGGTATATGTTAATCTTTATGGATCTGCTTATGTTTTTTTCTATGTTTGGAAGGATTTTATGATCTTGTAGTGGGATTTTGACATATATAGCTATTAAATGTTCCACCGACTGTTTTATTATAATCTCAAATCACATTTGTTGCACCACCTATATAGTCACATTTATTTGAATGTAGTCATGTCTCTATTTATGGTTGTTTCCAGTACATCTCTGTAGTAAGAAACTTAGAAATTATTATTGAAGGTTTTCATGATATGTGGAATAAGAACTTAGAACATGTTGGACTTATTCAATTAAAAAAACTTAATTGTATAGTGGAGGGGAGTAGTGTTCCTGGACTGTTTGTGTTTCACACCTTGTGCTGTATGCAGGAGGCTCCAGGGATACCATTATAAATGTTATGAATGCTTAAGTTTTCAATTTAACCTATGTGCAAGGATCATACAAAAGTCAAACAGTGCAAAATTTACTGAGATGAGATCCATGAGAACATAAATCATCAATAGACTAAAATATCTGCATCATCCTCTTACCCAAAAAAGCTACCTACGAGATCCGTACCAGCCCAACTCCTCGCTACCTTACCCTTGTCTGTCACCGTGGAAGAGGGACGCTGATTGGAGATGAGAAGTTATGGAGATAAGAATGTCTAGATGTTGCCATGTTAATGAGAGATGCCGATGGGGAGGTTGGAGGGTCAATGGCAGTAGCACAGATGTTGGTGATGTTGGGACTTGGGAGCTGTGGCGGTGATAGAATGGTGAAATATTGTCTTTTTAAGGTAACTAACTTGAGATAGCCAACTGCTGTTATATATGGTTACTAAGGTTTGACTAACACCTGCAACAGAATCACTTGTCAAACTGCAGATAACTAACACTTGCTATCCAAAATGCATAAAATCATAAGCGGTGATTTTGCAATAGCAGCGATTGAACAGGTGATTTTCCTATCCAAAATGTTATGTTCTGCCACTACTGCTGACTGATCAGGCCACTTCTACTGCTGTTTTAGTGTATAGTAATTAGGAACCTCCAATTGTAGGTAAGTGGTTGTGGATTATCACTTCAGGAAATAGCGAAACAGCTATCTTTGTTCCCTTATGATGAATTTCAGGATCTTTAAGCACTGTTTTAGTTATGGCTGGGTGTGGATGATGCAAATGACAGTTGAAGAAGTATTCTATGTAGATGACACGAACACATGATATCATATATGGATGGGGTGTGGGTTTTTTTTTTTTTTTTGGGGAGGGGGGGGGGGGGGGGGTGGAATTGTGTATGAGTTTTGGTTGCCCAATAGGCCTCTGTTTTTGCTTATCCAACCTCTCTTAATAGAACTGACCTCACTTTCATAACAAGAGGAGTTTCAAACTTTTGTTAAGTCCTTACTATCAGGGCCTATAATTCCCTCTTTCAAAGACCAAATCTGAAGATGTGTTTACTTTTTTTGCAAAGCCCACCAAATCTGAAGATGTGTTTACTTTTTTTGCAAAGCCCTGGGAACCTTCTAATTATCCTAGATGATTACTATACATACGAATCCCAACTCTGTTAGTATCTTGTTTCCTCGTTGTCACGCCCCAGTCCCAAAACACGTGGGACCAGACACGTGGCATTGGCCAGCTGGTACATCTCCGTACGGCTTTCCAATTTAATGGACCCGACGAAGTGCACTTACGATGTCCACTGTTAAGTGATCCAGTTAAGAATCTAATTCTAAACATGCAACAACTAAACTAAATCTCAATCCATGGTAAATAAATCTCAAGAAAGAACGATACGCATCATCAGTCTGCAGCCCAATAATACATTCGTTTAAATATGCCAAAAGAACAACGTAGGCCTATAAACACTAGGCTATAAAAGCAGAATAAAAAATGTAAAGTAGTACATGACTGCAATAGCTGAAAATGTAAAGATATCTGCAACGATGTCCACACTCCACTAGATCAAGCATCATGTAAGCTGCACAAATAACCTGGAAGGGAACCAGGTCCTCAGAGGGACGTAACAAGATACAAAGGGTACATGCCATAATGTAAATACTGAATAAATAAAGGGAGTGTGCTAACCATCTAAGTGAATGTAATGTGAGGACAACCTTGGTACGCATGGGTAGGTGAAGGCATAAATATGTAACGTCCATATCGTTCCGTAGAACGTGAAATCTGAATAGTATAACGTCCATATCGTTCCGTAGAACGTAGAATCTGCATAGTATAACGTCCATATCGTTCCGTCGAACGTGAAATCTGAATAAAGGAAGGCATTGGATCCGTGGCTCCTCTGGATACTACGGATTCCAATATGTGTATCTCATACGTCTACCAGTTGTCCTCCCCGTCCAATGACAATGTACATGTCACGATTACGACATGGACATCTCGTACTATAAATGCAAGTCACTAAAGAAGTATACAACTAAGCTAAATACCGTCACACGTGCTGCTCACACCGATGGCCAGTCAAGCATGAAGCACGCGTTCCTACATGGACTCATTCTGTGACGTGCAATGATACATGTCAAGGCCTGGGGAGTCATATTGATAACTCCACAACTTTAGGTGCGTCCACTAGACACTAGGTCAGACACAAGTCCTAACATCAACGCCTTCGTTGACTGCACCCGAGTCTTTCTCGGACGCGCACAGTTATATAATATTAAAACAATAAACATGCAACTAAATAATATCTGAATTTAAACAGTACAACAAGACAATGTATACTTGCATGGAACTTTGGTGTGCACAAGGATCCGGAACTCGCAGCCAAGGTAGAATTGTCTTGGATGCCTACGAATAAATAACAATAAATATCAATCGCTACATTACACGATGCTAATCACGTACACAAGTACAACTTACGCAACGTCATGAGTTACGCAGATACCAAATAACGTTCTAAATAAATACGTTGGCTAAGGTTGACTAGTCACGGATCAAGGGGTAGGTGTACACTTAGCCTACTTGTCTACATCATTTACAAGTCAGTCCACGATATCATTTCTCACATGTTACAATCACGGTCACGGCTATGATTCGTGTAGGTGCTAAGTTGCACCTCTAACACATGGGTACGAGGTATCCTACTTACTAAGATTTTTAGGATGAGTTCGATATTGGTAACCCTCTAGGTCTCCATGTACGGGTACGTCATGTCCTCAGATACTGTGCACAACGAGACAGTTGGCTACCAAAATACGTTACCATTATAAATAGCGTATAACACTAAACGTATGTCCTAGATATTCATATTAGGTTAGTGTGCTCAAGGACAGTTTAGTCTAACACTTAGGTCAACACAACTATATACCAAACTAACTCACCAATTTCTCTATGAAACAATTACTAACCATAATCACTATGCACATAAAAACTATCACAATTAAACACGCATAATTAAACACTAGGTATTCGGTTTACACATCAATATTTCAATGTAATAAACAAGGAGGAGGAGAATGATGCAAACCTAGGCGTGCTCGTCTAAGGGGGGTGTGCTCCGGCCTGCGGCCCGTGGCCTGCCGGTCTCCGGCGGATGGAGGGGGGCTCCGGCCAGGCAAGCAGCAGCAGCACACTGGCAACAGCTCGCAGCGGCGGAGGTAGGGTGGTGGGTTGTTGGTGGTGGCTGTGGCTAGGTCGTCTCAAGCGGGTGGTTGGTTGAGAGATGGTGGTAATGGCCGGGGTTGGTAATAGAGATGGTCGGGGCGTCGTGGTGTGTTGCTGACCGGTGATGGGTGGTGGCGAGTTGGTGATGATGATATTGGTGGCGGTGGTGATGATAATACTGGTGGCGGTGGTGATGCAGTCGGTGGAGGAAGTCGTGGGGAAGTCGGAGATGGCTCGGTGGAGAACTGTCCCGGCGGAGAGGAGTCAGGGAAGAAGACGTGGTATGAAGTCGGGGTGGCTCGGGGAGGATAAGTCTCTGTTCGGTGCTCAGGGTGCTCAGGCGGGATAGATCGGAGAAGAAGAAGATGAAGGTGGTGGAGGTCGTGAGTTGTCCGGCTGTAGGGAGGAGGTGATCTCGGGTGGTGGTGGAGATGGTGTAGATGATGAAGGTGGGGTTGCTCGGTGGTTCAGTCGACAGAGGTGATGGGGATGACCGCGGTGAAGATGTTGACGATGGTGGTGATGATGTTGACGATGGTGGTGATGATGGTGATGATGTTAGAGGCTGTCGTCGGTGGCGGTGGTGAGGGGGATGGCCGCGGTGAAGATTCAGGCGGAGGTGAAGTCGGGAACGGGCGGTGCAGCCGGGGGAGATATGGAGGAGATCGAGGTGATGATGGGAGAAGACGGTGAACAGGTAGGGGAGGAGTCGGGGTTGGCTGACAGCGGGGATGGCCGGAGATGGGAGGTCTGGCGAGGGTAAGGGTCGGTTGGCTGCTAGTATGGTTTAGGGTTTGTTTAGGGTTTGGGTTGGTGGAGGAAGGATGGTGATGATGATGCAAAATAATAGAGAAAGAGTTTTTATGTAGGAGAGAGAAGAAGGGGTGCTAGCCTAGGGATTAGAGCCGGCTGCCTCCTAGGGATGGGGTTTGCTTGTTTTTACATGAAAGAAATTGAAGGGTGGAGATGGTGTTGGGTTGAATGGAGGGTGGAGATGGCTTAAGGGGGAGAGGTTTGAGTGTTGCACACTCCAAAAATACAAGAAAAATACATGTGACCGGTCAAGGAAGAGGGGAGGTGTTTCTTCATGTGTTGGGTCCAATGGGAGCTGGACACTTCACTGCACTTTTGCATAAAAGTTCCCAACAATTGGAAAAATTGCATAAAAGGTGTAGTTTGGGATTGAATGAGGGAAAATACCATGTTTGGTGTGATGTAGTGACTAAAAAGGGTGTGTGGTGTTTAGTATGAACCTTGAGGGTGTGAGTGGGGGTTTGGGTTGGTGTTGGATCTAGTTTTAGGTTAAGTTGGGTCCTTACACCAATTTAATTAAAATTAATGTAAATGGTGTTCTTAAATTAATTGGAAGTACATAGGGTTAAAATTTGGTGGGACACAAGTGTCATGGACCTAGTAGATTCAAAATAGAATATTGTCATAAATTGGGTTGCACAAAACGGGTCAATGTTGTGTCTCCAATTTCGATTGGAACGGACAAAGATGCAAAGTTGGATTTATTTGGATTTAAGAATGGACGTTTGTAACGAATATTGTGCGACTAAAATGAAGCACAATAGAGGGTATTTATGAGTTACACAAGGGTCATAATGGAAGGCTGGCACGTCTAGGAAAAGTGTGTGAAATTTGTTGGAAAGCAAATGCTAGTGTAGCGCTCCAAATATCGAAGCAACGGTAAGGTGCACAAAGTGATACGAATATTGTGTACATTAATCTAAAACACTATGTTCTAATTCTAAATGTCTTCAAACTAACCCTAGTCTCTCTATCTAAGCCAGGTGGACCTAAATTTGGTCAAGGGGGTTTACACTCGTGCATGTGGAAGACATGGATTGCGTAGCCGGCCAACTTGCAGAACTCTCCTGAGCATATCTCACTTATGCCCGATAAAATACGTGGGAGATAGATCATACTTTCTTAGAGTAAGAATTGTATAGTCGATCTCTTGATTTATAATAGCCAATTAACCATGCAGCTGTCCCTTATAGTTTGATAATTTGAGAAGGAAGCTCAAAGCTTTCATGTGCATGGGCGGAAAGGAGCATGGGAGAAGTTCGAGGGATACAAAGATTTTAATAGGTTAGATATATTGTTTTTTTTCATGGTTTTTATACTGGAGAAGATAGGTATTAATGGGTTAGGAAGAAAGCAAGATTTTTTATTATTAATTCTTTAGATTTCTCACTTGCACTTTGAGTCTTTGATTCTTTTTAACCTACACTAATTTCTCATGATTACTCTCTTATAGGTCTTTTTCCAGTAGTTCATGCGTGAAGTAGCTGACTAAATTAAGTACATTGAAAAGGATGAATTGCTAGTGACAAATTGTGGGCTCATCCTTCTAGCTGTCTGTCTGACTCATGAACCATTTGTGCAACCATACTGCTTTTGAAGTAGGGTTTGTTTGAGTCAATTGATGTATATTTAAATTTAGGTATTTTTTGTACTTTTGTAGTTTATTAGATATAATGCTTCTATATAGCTTGCTTTAGTCCCAAATCTAAGAATGTAGTGCAAGGAACCTTCTTCTAGCACTCTCTATATATGCACCCAAACCTTCGTAATATTATATCCCAATATATTCTCTCTACGTAATATTATATCGGAGCTACAGAAATTCTAGTTTTCTAACATTTCTTCTCCACCAAAATTTCTACTCTCTAATTCCATCTCCTGTTAATCCCTGATCCCTCTCTCTCTCTCTCTCTCTCTCTCTCTCACACACACACACACACACACACCTTTCTTCCACCAAAATTTCTACGCGCCTTTGACGACATCAAGTACACCTGTAATAGATAATTTGAATGAATTGGTATTAAGATAGATGAATGTTGCGAATTATAGATATGCACTTGGACAAATGGTAACCGCTAGAATGTGTAGATTGGGAGTCTTATGTTACACTATATTTGGTAATACATTAGTAGGGGTAGTTCGGTAATTATACTGAAGTCATTGGTCACTCTAATCTCAGCCTATAAATAGGGCTTCATCTCTTGTAATTGTAATTTTTTCGAAATAATAAAAATATCTTGTTTGCGGTCGTGGACGTAGGAGAAAATCTTGAAGCACGTAAATCTTGTGTCTTTTTTATTGTTCTTCGTTGTACTACATTCCAAACATATATCATGTCCATCTTCGGCACGACCAATTATTATACCGATATTGTTTTTCTTTGCTTCTCTCTATAGAATTTGTCTTAGCAATTGATCGGAAAAAAGAGTCCCAATGTCGTTATTGGCCGATATCGACGGTCTGTATCGGATTTGGACGTGCCAAAACCAATACGATAATGCCGACAAATGTATTGACCATTACTAAAAACCTACCTTGCCTGGCACCTCTGCTCGTACCCGTTTTTCCTTCGTGTCCCTCTCTCTCTCTCTCTCTCTCTCTCTCTCTCTCCACCCATTCTCATGCCATCCCTCTACTCTCCTGCCCCCCTCACTAACCCTAGTTGCCACCCCTTCTCAACCCTAGCTACCGTCCAAACCTCCCTCTGTCTTTATTTTCTTAAAAAAGTCTTCCTCTATCCTAGGTCGATATTCTAGACTTTTATCCCATGAGTTTTGGTTTCCTACTAGGTTCTCCACTTTTACTTTGCCTCTCGTCTACTAGTATTGTTGCCCCCGTTGATCATAAACTTGTGATCTTCATTGTTGCTTTCTCAAGTACACTGTTATTATATTTCTTGATAATGCTTTGTGATGAGAAATGTAGTTTCCAACTTGTACATGCTTATCATAAAACTTAAGGGGGAGTGTTAGCTAAAATCATTATGGTACCATTCTCTACCTATTTATTGGGTTTTCTGCTGTTACTTTATCCTTGGTCGTGTCTCAACTTCTACTACAGCGCTCTTACTGCTGTCTTGGTATGACATTTACTGCTACGACCAAGGTTAAATTACTTGGTTTTATTAGTCGCTGGGTTCGGGACCTTGAAATGAGTAATTGGATGACTCACTGGTTACACGGATTACTTACTACATGGTCACTTTTTCCCAAATAATAATGAATAATGAATTCGAATACAATAGAAAAATTATCTCTACATTGAATATCAATTATATGTCATGGCTCTATTTGACAATGAGAATTATGCAACAACAACAACTAACATAATTTGAATACCAATATCAATGTCCAATATAAATAAATAACAGGGAACTAACATTGGTTGAAAGAGCATAAATTTTAAAATAAAGAACCTCTGGAGAGAGGAAAAAGGAGGAGAATTGCAGCCTAGAGATTAAACAATATTGAAAATGAAAGCGTTGAGAAGAACAACTTTGTACTATATTACTATTATTTATTTGAAAAGGAAAAAAAGAAAGGAAATGGCACTCTTTTAGTTTTAGCCTTTTTGCCGTGCCTTTGGTTTTTCACCAAATATAACGTTTAACTCGAAGCCTTTTTGTTGTCTTTGGTTTTTCACCAAATATAACTTTAATCATCATGCTAACCCGATGGAAATGACCAATTAACAAAAACAGGCTCAATTAAATTGTTAATGGCTTTGTGATCGTCATGACCGATTAATTGGATCAATCACGACTTTCTACTCAGGCCTATGCCGTTAGCAAGTACTTGTGCGACACTCGGCCAAGTAATTTGATTTTAATGATAATGCTACCAATCTCTTTGGTCGTCTGTCGACCTCTAGTATTGCAGTATTTATCTGATTGTCTACTGCTTCTTCTATTCCCCTTGGTCGTGTGTCGACCACTTTCTATTTGCTTCTTCCTTAAAACAATTCTTATTGGGTCAATCAAGCCACTTCCGAGATGTCTTCTCTTACTATTTTTTCTACTCATGATGGTGACTTTTGTTCTTCTAGCCCCCTCACAGACCCCCTCTCCCTCTTTCCCTCTCTCACCCGCTTCTTCACTCTCCCCCCGCCCCCACCTGCCTGGAGCAGGCCCCGCCCTCCTCTCTCGGTACCTCTCTCTCTCTCTCTCCTCTCTCTCTTAGTCTCTCTCTCTATTCTCTCTCTCTCTCGTCTTTCTCTCCCTGCTCTCTCTCTCACGCTCGTCTCCTTATACTATGATGGTTGGATTCTACTAGTTGTTCTACTTTGTTTACATATGTGTGTGTATAATACTACAAGGAAACCTCTCCATATAATATTGTTTATTATCTCTTTCTCTATTCACACAATTTAATATATTTAAAAAAAATCTTGAGATACTAATTGTAAATTATTAGCTAGTAGCACTTTGTCTACAAAGATTCAAACAATGCCCATAGGCAATCAAACTAAGAGAATACCTTCTTCAAAAAATAAAGCACTAACCTCCATTTTAATTTCAGGAAGTTATTATGAGGCTTTGCGAGTCTATTATCACTGTTTAATCCTAGTAGCCATTGTGCTTTTAGCCTAAAGTTGTATTTAGTATTTTGTGACCTCATGTTGATTGGCAGTTGTTCATCCTAAGGAATGAGATCCTTCACGGAACTGTTTTCAGGTGGTAAGTTATCTAAAAGTTCCAATTCCTCTAACCAAAATTTTGGACTAAAGGCTTTATTATTGTTATGACTTATGAGATGAACCAGAGGGATATGATCAATTCTATAAGATTGAAGATTCATGTCTGTAGAATTAAAATGATGGGATATTTTCATTGATGAAAAAAGACTACATTTATATAGGAGAGGCTGACCCCTTTCTCTATTATTCTACCCGATGTGGAACTAAAACTCGCTACCTAATATAACGCTTAACACCCTCCCTCAAGCTGGAGCATATATATCAATCATGTCCAGCTTAGGAGAGGCTGACCCCTTTCTTTATTATTCTACCCGATGTGGGACTAAAACTCACTACCTAATATAACGCTTAACACCCTCCCTCAAGCTGGAGCATATATATATCAATCATGTCCAGCTTGTTACATAAAAATTGTACCCGATGACCCAAAAGAGATTTCGTGAAGATATTGGCTATCTGATCACCGGTCCTCACGTGATGGAACTATATCATTTTCTTTTTATACTCATCACGGACGAAATGTGCATCAATTTCAATGTGCTTCGTCCTTTCATGAAATACATGATTGGTAGCAATATGCATAGCAGATTGGTTATCACACCACATATCTGCTACTTTAGATCCTGCTTATTCTCCCAGCTCTTGTAGAAGATGTTGCAGATATAATATCTCTACCGTGCCATGAGCAATGGCTCGATATTCTGCTTCGGAACTTGATCGTACGTTCACACTCTGCTTCTTACTCTTCCATGATACCAACTTTCCGCCAATAAATACCGAATAACCAAATGTAGATCGTCTATCTGTCAGGCTTGCACCCCAGTCAGCATCGGTAAAGTACTCAACATTTGTATGTCCCTGGTTCTCCATGCGGATTTTTTTTCAGGATTCTGGACTAAATAGCGCAGAATTCTGAGAAGTGCCTGCCAATGTGGAACTTGTGGAGAAGACATAAATCTACTCGCGACACTGACGGCAAAGAAAATATCTGGACGAGTCATAACCGCTAAGTAGTTGAGTTTTCCATCTACACGACGATATTAATCCGGATTCGTCATTAGTATCCCCTCGTCGGGGAGTAACTTTTCTCCTGGATCCATCGGCAGCATTCTTCCCTTGACTTGCATCATTCCTGCATCATGTAGTATGTCTAGCACATACTTCCTCTGCGACATGACAATGTGCTTCTTTTGTTGTATGACTTTAACACCCAAGAAGTAGTTTAATGATCCCATATCCTTGGTCTGAAACTGTTCTCCCAGAAACTTCTTCAGTCCTGCAATGTCCTGACTGTCGTCTCTTGTGATTACAATGTCATCAACATAAACACCAAGGAGTATCCTTTCCGCCGATGTCAGTCTGTAAAATACTGAATGGTCATTCTTTGATTGACATATGCCAAACTGAGTGATCACATCTGTAAACTGACCAAACCATGCACGAGGTAATTGTTTGAGACCATAGAGGGCCTTCCTCAGATGACACACTTTATCCTCCCTTGCAACGAATCCGGGAGGTTGTACCACATATACCTCTTCATCAAGGTCCCCATGGAGGAAGGCATTCTTGATATCCAGCTGGAGTAGCAGCCAGTCAGCGAACAGCTAAGGCCAAGAGTACGCGCACAGAGGTCAACTTGGCAACTGGGGATAGTGTCTCAAAATAATCCTCACCATAAGTCTAGGAATATCCTTTAACCACCAAACGTGCCTTTAGTCGATCAAGGGTGCCATCTGATTTTACTTTGATCGTGAATACCCATTTGCAACCGACAACCTGTTTACTAGGCGGCAAATTTACCAAGTCTCAAGTATGGTTCCCCCAAAGCGCTTTCATCTCCTCTTCCATAGTAGCACGCCAACCGGGATGTTTGAGACCCTCCTCGGCAGAATTAGGAATCTGAATCCCATCAATAGTAGCTATTAAGAACCGTGTGTGGCTCGCAAGCCCTTTGTAGTTTTCAACATACAAGGGATGATCTCGACAGGCACGACGAGGTCGAGCTGGTGGAACAGGCGGAGCCGAAGGCGGAGACGAATCAGTCGATCCAGAGGAGGATGACTGTGTGTAACGACCCGTTTCGCTTAAGCGGACAGCCGATTCAAACGGCAAAAGTGCAACGACTCGACCCGCTTTTCTCAGCGAGAACTTGTTTGAGGCAAAGGATTTCCCGACTTGGCCCTTCAGGAGTTCATACTTGGGCTTTCAAAGGCTCGCTCGGAGTATCGCTCGACCGAGACGAAACATCGCTAAGGTGGGTGGCTACGATGAACTTGTCTTTGCTTAGCCAGCACACTTAAAATATGGACGATACATGCTAGTCGCTAGGTGAATCACCCCCTGCATGCTAATAAAGAATACAACGCACCTAGCTAAGGGAATAATCCCAACTTGTATTGCTTGTGTTAGAACATGGAAATGAAACTTTGCTTATAAATAGACCCTCGCATGCTACCTTGCCTTGTGCAAGTGCACCCCGCTATGCCTCGAGTAGAACGATATGTATGTACTCTTTGAAGTGCACTGCTTCACTTGCTACACTGCACGCCCATTGATTATGTCGCTCGGTATGTCCCTTTACGGTTTTACTCCTCGTTCTACCCTTAGACCCGTGCCAAAGTAAATGCTTATGTTCTATATGAATGAAATGCTTGCCTGCTTACTTTTAATTGTACTCGTTGCCTCGTTTCAATGCTTGCCACACAAATTATGCCACAATCCATAAATACTATCCGTATCGTGCATGCATCGAGTTAGCCAAAAAACTATTAAATAGTTCTTCTGTGCAATATGAACCTGCAAGTATCCGGGATCGTTAGGTCGCCAAGGCAATCCCGAACCAGGGGAATGCATCAAGGCAAGTGGAGCACTGATCGAGAATCATGTCAAGTTTACATCTGAACGAGAATCATGTCAAACAAATCACAGCTCGCGGAGCAAATGCTCGTTCAGAACAAGAATCATGGATTATCATGTCAAGTTGTGTGAAATTGGAAGACCCAAGACTTGCGTGTCGTCGACAACTTGTTAACAAGGGGATTTTCGGGTCTCGTTCCACGGGCGGTCGTTGGGGGCAATGGGCCGTTCCGATCCGGATGGAACTTCACGACAGTCTTTGACTGGGCGGGATGGCGCGTAGCGACATATGTACCTTCGTCATCTGCGCTGCGAGACTATAACTCGTTCTTTATGGCTATGCCAGCGATAATTGTTCATATAGATAAGTCATCCTCGCTTATCGGCTATCCGCGTGCGAGTCATTGCATCGCATCGAGAATATCTGAAACACCTGAACGATCATTAGTATAACACACATGTACATATAGAGCACTTGAACATCTTATGCAACACACCTGATAATCCTAGTCACTCGTGCACCCGAAACATAATCTTGCTCACAACACTTGTGTTTACATATGCTACTGCCTCTGGATTTCATAATAAATGCTTGTGCTTGATTTAACTTGGTTTGCCTTGGACAGGGAAGGACGGAGGGTTAAGTTGGTAAGTCTCGCCGTGTTCCTTTATATCGCACGGCGCACTGCCACACAAGTTAGGCTTTTCATCATTGCCATGAAACTGATCCTAAGGCAAGATTAGAAAGATAACTTAATAGATGGTGCACGGAACCTATATAACATGTTTGGATTTGTCGAGCGGGCGAGAAGTCTCTCCACCAGTGCATTCATGTACTGATAACCCACCAGATTGCTTGCATGGTATGGGAGAATCTCGTTCGGTACGAATGCCTCCTTCGTGCGTACTAAGGCGTGGAGTTCGCTCTGAAGCATTGAAGCGTTGCGTCCGGAACTGAAGCACATATACAAGACATAATGTTGGAACATCGCCTATGTATCATTCCACAAATGTAGCCACTTGGCACGCTTTTACTGTTTCAGAGAGAGAGGCTTGAGCGACTTGTAATCTCGGCCTAGCGCCGCTTGTAACACTTGTTCAATATCAATAAAGAGTTGCTTTACTTCTATACTTGTGTTATTCAATGCTTACACTATTGACGACTCTATGAACTTGTTACCAATCGCCTATGTGTTTATTATTCTGCTACATAACTTGGACAATCTGTGCGACTCTGTGGCTTAGACCTCTTACCGCATGTTCATATCATGGCCTTGCACTGGCGCGGCTTACGCTCGTGCGATATCACGCCCAGATGGGTCAAGCGATCGTCCCGCGGGAGCGTTGGCGCAGTGATTCGCGCCTAGCGGGGACGACCGATTGTCTTGCGGGAGATCGGGGCGTGACACTGTGACCATGGGCATTATCTGCGACGATCAATAGGGCGACAGTGGTGCTGACTGAATCGGTGTCTGCGGACCGTCGGACTGGAGTACTGGCTCGGTAGGGGAGGACAGCCTAACATGAGGCAGTTGTGCTTGAACCGGGAACAACAAAATGTACTCTTCTGGGTAAACTTGGAGCACTGGTCCTGGAGTTTGTGGAAGTGGAGGAAACTCGGTTTCAACAAAGGTAACATTCCGAGAGAAAAAATACCTCTTCAAGATTGGAGAAAAATATTGATACCCTTTCTGATCCTTAGGATACCCAAGAAAAACACATTGGATATCCTTTGGATCTAATTTAGAAAGAGTTGGTCGGGTATTCCTAACATAACACAAGCAACCAAAGATTCAGAGAGGTAGAGAAAACGACTCTCGTTTGGGATATAACCGAGTGAATGGAGTATCACCATTGAGGACAGACGACGACATACGATTAATGAGATAGTAAGTCGTAAGAATGGTATCCGACCAAATTTTTTTTGGAGTATGTGCTTGGAATATAAGAGCACGCGTTGTTTCTAAGAGATGACGATTTTTGCGTTTAGCCACACCATTCTGTTGTTGTGTGTAAGAACATGAGGTTTGGTGGATAATGTCATTCCGAGACAGATGTGAAACAAACTCACGAGACATATACTCACGACCATTGTGAGTTCGAACGCATTTAATCGGAACACCAAATTGCGTTCCGATTTTCTAATGAAAATTGCACCAAGTGTTAAATATTTCGGAGCAATTTTTCATGAGATAATCAAAAGTAACACGTGAGTAGTCATCAACAAAGGTAACAAAGTACTTGAATCCCATCACAGATTCAACCGGACAAGGTCTCCATATATCGGAATGCACCAACTCGAAGGGAGCGGAAGCAATTTTATTCCGACTAACCGGATAGAAAACCCGGTGATGCTTAGCCAAGCCACATGACTCACAATGAAAAGAAACATCTAAAGATTGGTACATTTTCTGGAGTGCTTGGACAGATGGATGTCCTAACCGACAATGTAACTCAAAAGGATCAAGTTTCACACCAACATAGCAACAGGAGAAGTTTCGTCAAACAGGTACAAGCCTCCAGCCGCATGTCCCCTACCGATAGTCCTTCCAGTCTTTAGGTTCTGAAAAACACAATCATCAGGAAAGAATGTTATCGAGCAGTGCATATCACGAGTAATTTGACTAATTGAGAGTAAGCTGAATGAGTTTCCAGCGATATGTAATACAGAATGCAGTGACAGTCCCGAAAAAAGACGGACAAATCCTTTTCCACGGACTGTCAACGAACCACCATTGGCACATGTAATATTAGACATACGACCAACCGGTACATAGTTTCGTATCATACTTGCGTCGTCTGTCAAGTGAGCAGACGCACCATAATCAAGGACCCATTGCTTTGACTGTATCACACATGCCGCTGAGTACCCTGCTGTGGACCCAGAAGGAGAGACTTCACCTCGACGTTGAGCTTGAAACTCAACAAAGTCTGCATATGCTTCATCAGTCAATTGTACTTATCGGTCGCCAAGATCAGGAGTATCTGAGATAACATTGGCGGTAGGAGCTTTAGTACACTACCACTGGAAATGACCCTGTAAACCACAGTTGAAGCAGGTGCGCGATCGACCTCCATCACGTTCGCCAATGCCTCGTCCACCATCACGACCAATATTGCGGCCACCACGTCCTCCACCACGACCACCGCGAAATCCAGTACGAGCAGCACCAAGAACAGATCGATCAGTAGGAGCATCACTTTGAGAGGTCTCGACGATCTTTGCTGTCCGTAGAACACGAAAATGTGCTTCCATTAGAGATGAAACCTCGGCTCCGGCAATGATCTGAGAGCGAGCTGAGTTTGCATCAGGACGGAGAGAGGCAAGGTATGCCATCACATGAAGCTGCTCATGTTGAGCCCTCGCTTCATTGATATCCGTCGTCAGAGACAATATACGGTCAACTTCATCGACCATAGCCTTAAAAGCCGTGAAGTGGTCCTTATGAGACTTGTCGTCCTATTCTGTCCGGTAGACGCCGACGACCGAGTCGTAGATACGAGACAAGTCGCATTTTCTATCAAACGTCGTCGATAGGACCTCCCATAACTCCTTTACCGTGTCCGTGTTTTGAACCATGTCCTCCACCGATGGTTCCATTGAGTTCATCAACTGTGTAAACAATCGACTATCATCCGTCTCCTACTGCTTAAATGTGGGATCAGTCGTCTTCGGAGGGTTGTCAGTCAGATGCTTGGACAACTGCATTCCCCAAAGTATTTTCTCAACTTTTTTCTGCCATGTTGAGTAGCCATCTGGTCCGTCCAACCGCCGATCGACGAGTCGAATCGAAGAAATCGTCGTGCCAGTGCCCGTTGGTCCCGCCAATGCGTTTCCGGCACCGGTAGTAGTAGCACTGCTAGTCGCATCAGTGTTAGTTATCCTTCTCTTTGATTCGACTGTCGCTGGATCTACCCAACCCCATAATCACATCAACTTTACCGATGCGCTATCAACGTGGCCAGAACCGGCACGCGCATTGAAAGTAGAGATCGTATAGGGATCACACAAGCCAGGACACAGAAGTAATCCGGGTCACTCCCTGTGTAGATCCTGATGTAGATATCGGGGTATGACGGAAACAAAGATCCACGTAAACAAGCCACTTGTTTACTCTTTGTTAACTCCTGAAGTCGTAATCAAGGAACAGAGGTTGTGCAAACAAATCATTGCCTACCCTCTGGCTTCGATATACGCTCCTGAAGTCGTAATCTAGGAACAGAGGTTGTGCAAACAAATTAATGTCTACCCTCTGGCTTCCTCAGCAACCTACAGTGAATTTATCATGGCTCTACTTACACAATAACGACCTAACTACCATTTCAATTTCACTAATCACCACCAATTAGCTCAATTAGAAACACATCTTACACCTGCTCATGCCTCATCATGCATCCATTATTTACCACCAACATCAGTAACTACCCTATTCCTTACCAAATCTGCACCCTTAATATTATTGACAATCTTTATCTTACTAAACCAATGACCTAAAGAAACAAACCTATCATGAAACATCGGAAACTACCCTATTCCTTACCAGATATGCACCCTTAATTTTATTGACAATCTTTATCTTACTAAACCAATAACCTAAAGAAACAAACCTATCATGAAACAAAAATACTCTTATTGCGCCAGCGAGTTGGGCTAAATGGAGAGTGAACAGAGTTATGCGGCTGACAAGATTTAGGACAACAAGAGAAAGGCGGTGATCTTGCAGATAGCAATCAGCATTGCTACGGCTTCAATTTCCTTATAGGAAACTAATTGACCCAGATTGAAAGATTTAGAGGTTTTGAGGGCTATATGTGAAAGCTTCCTCAAACAAATTTCAACTTTGTTAACCCTACCACATCCAAAGTAACTCCTTAGATTTGCCATCACTGCCACACATCCAAAGATAATAGTCCAACCTAGCTTGATCGATTGCTATTTATGGAATTGTTTGCTGCTAAAACTATGTTTTGGACTCAAATAGACATCTATTGGATCAAATAATAAAATGTTTTGAGTTGGGTCTCCTTGTTATATTGTTTGTGCACTAAGTTTGATATTGTAGAATGAACATTGATTGCACCATTTTGAGTTATTAATTTCTTAAGCGTTATACATGAAAGTTTGCGAAAACCACTGTTTTCAGATTTGTTTGGTCGAGGCTGGCCATAAAATAGGAAAGAATTGTATTTGTTTTGACCTATCAATTTAGGTTCTTTATGTTTGTATACTTTTGCTGTTATACTCTTATGTTTGTCAATGTGGACAATTATTTCATTTTCAAACTATGTTCCTTCTGTTTTCTTGATTTTGTGACTACTACATATAGAAATGTGCTACTGGAGCAGCTTTCAAGAATAGAACATGTTCCAAGTGTACAATTCCAGGATAGGCCACCAATGACAGAACCACCAGAGGAGGTATTTCTTCTTTTCAGCCAAATTACCAATTCAATTACAGCTGTTATTAGATTCATTATCATCTGATACCAGACAATTAATATTTATAGGAAGATGAGTATATGGATCAGAAACCACAAAGTCATCTGTGGAATGGTGAGCTTTACGACTCGGAACCAGAGGACAAAGCCTGAGTATGAGGTAAAATATTTTTCCCTTTCAGTTAAGACTAACTTTTTCTACAATGGATTATACTACAAATGGCTGTGATTATGTCATTCTTTATTTTATAGCTAGTTCTTTATTTTTAATATTAATAACTTATGTACTTTCTTGAGCCAACCCCAAAAAATTGGGATGAAGGCTTTGTTGCTGTTGTTTTATGCACTTTCTTTTTTTGCCCCCCATCCTACACGTACAAGCCACTAATCCCATTCCCCTTGACCCCAAGTGGCACTTAGGTGGCTAGGTGTCCATAGAAATTTATGCAATTGCATAAATTTTTGAAGGATCCAAGTGGAAAAATCTAGACAATATTAATGTAACGTTTTCTTAAAGGCTAAAATGAAAATTTTGAAAATATATTCACACAATATATATATATATATATATATATATATATATATATGTTAACTAGGTAATATTTATTCATGTAAATATATTTGAGAAATAGGTTATGACATCATCTTATAAATGGCAGTCACAACAATCGGCATCCTGATAGTTGACATCCTTGCCACTCGGAAAAATGTGTCACACTAGTTAATCCCCTACTTCTGAGAAAACCCATTGGGATGGAAGCTTATGAGTGGAAGTTCTCACAGATCCTTCTCATATCCCATACCACACATGCGCGAGTAAACTTTGATACAGATGGCTTTATCAAAGTTTTGATACAGCCATTGTATGACAAGTGGGCCCCCCTCTCTCTTCGTAATATATATATATATATATATATATATATATATATATATATATATATATATAAAGCCATCTGTATGAAAGTTTTACTCACACATGAGCATATGCATCTACCTTGACATGCACAAAAACTTTTACCTTTGATTTTGAATCCTGATGCTATATATATTATTATATTTTGGTATCAAGTATTTAGAAACAAATTATTGATGCTGTGGTGTCCTTCTAACCAGGTTTTTAGAACCATGAGAGGGTAACCTTCATATGGCGAGTTTTGATGTTGACTACCACATCCAATGCCTGGACATAGACTTGTGTGAATACTTTCTATGCTAATTCATCTAAATTTCTGCTACTTGTTGATTTGTTAGTATGAAACTGTTGTATCACAGTCAAGTTACTGAAAGTTTGTCTTCTCGTTTGTCCTGCCTATAACAAAGCAATTTCAAAATTTGGATGCGAGTAACATATTTGAATTGTCAAAAAAGAAATAGAAAAGGAAGTTCCACCTTAGAAACTGTTGATTAGAAACTGTTGAGAGTATGAAAGGGACTTTAGTCCCACATCGGATAGAATTGAAGAGAGAGGGGTTAGCTCCTCACATCAATAAAGCCAAACAAAATATTCTACCACATTTCAACTTGGTATCAAAGCCAACCCCCCCTCCTTCTCCAAACCCTAACCCTAATCCCCCTCCCCTCTCCCACAACTGCTCCCTCTCTCCTCCCCTCCGCCCCCTTCCTTTGTCACGCCCTGATCTCCTGCAGGAATCGGTCGTCCCCGCTAGGCGCGAATCACCGCGCCAGCGCTCCCGCAGGACGATCGTTTCCATCGGAACGTGATGCCGCGCGAGCCTAGAGTTGCGCCCGCGCAAGGCAAATACCGGAACGGCCGTTGATAACTAGTTCACCAAGTCGATATAGCGAAAACATAGAATAAACACAAGTATGAATACATGAACAAGCTCTCTTTATTGATAATGAATAAGGTTACAAGCGGCGCTAGGCCGAGATTATAAGTCGCTCAAGCTCTCTCTCTCTCAAACAATAAAGGCGTGCCAAGCGGCTTACAACTTGGGATGATACATAGGCGATATTCCAACATTATGTCCAGTATATGTGCTTCAGCTCCGGAAGCGACACTCGAAGGTTCCAGAGCGAACTCTACGCCTTAACGCGCACGAGGGGACATTCCGCACCGAACGGGGTTCTCCCGCACCCTGCAAGCAATCTGGTGGGTTATCAGTACATGAATGCACTAGTGGGGAGGCTTTTCGTCCACTCGACAAATCCAACACGTTATATTAGTTCCGTGCACCAACTATTAAGTTATCTTTCTAGTCTTACCTTAGGATCAATTTCATGGCATATGATACAAAGCTTAACTCGTGTGGCAGTGCATCGTACGATATACAAGAAACACAGCGATACTTACCAACTTACCATTTGTCCTTTCCTGTCCAAGTATAAAACCAAGTTAAACCAAGCACAAATATAGATATATAGAAATTCCAAGATCACATAACGAACACATGTATGCTACGAGCGTGTTTCTAAATCAAGTGCACGATGTACACAATTTACGATACTCATATTACTTTGTGACTCAGGTTGTGCTGATTACTCATATGTCTTATACTCATTTTACACCGGCATATTATGCTTGTATAGACATGTTATACTCACACTACTCAAATGTGTTTCAAGTTTCAGATTACTTGGTCCAATTAACGATCTGCACGCATAGTGCGCCGTACATCCGTTACTTGCCACGAGTGCCTACGAGCCCATACGCGGGTTGCCGTCACGTATGAAATATACTAATGATACATACTTGGTCTTATGACTTGACGAGCCCCCATGGACAAGTTATAGTCTCGGTACGGGAATGGAATGCAACGCATGTAGCGAGCCCCGCTACACGCCTTTCCGTCCGAAGCACACGACTATCTGAATGTTCCTGACTGGTTCGGATCGGCCCCGGTGCGACCAGCTTACCGTCCGCAGAAACCATAAGCCTGTGCACAGGTTGTCCATGACCATTGACCATCAACACTAAGATTTTATTATATGCAACATTTTAAGGCCTTTGTATGAACATAGCTACTTGACATAGAGCGAATGCATTTACTCGTTCAGAGATTTCATGATCTGGTATGTTCCATTCCATGCACCGTTTATGTTGCCGTTTTACTAATTGCAGCTCCCGTTTTGGGAGTTGCCTTGGCGACCCAACGGTCCCGAAGACTTTTCATGTTTCTATTATTTGGCTTGGAACGACTATTTTGATAGTCTTCCTGTCACAGGTAAGTGAATTAGGATCTATGTTGTGCTTCTATATCGAGGCAATATCTATGTGACGAGCATTTCAAGACATATGAAGCAATATACTTGAAGGAACATATAAGGAACAAAAGTAACTTTACGAGGTAAAATTATAAGAACTGTAAAGCGAGCATACCATTCCGTTCAACCGATCTACTTTCATGTTCTATGCAAAAGATATAAGATGAGATTATTTTCTTAGCTAGATGTGTTGTATTCTTTATTAGCATGCAAGGGTGATTCGTCTAGCGACTAGCATATATCAACCATATTTTAAGTGTGCAGGCTAAGCAAAGACAGGTTCATCGTAGCCACCCACCTTAGCGATGATTCGCCTCGGTCGAGCGATACTCCAAGCGAGCCTTTGAAAGTCTAAGTCTGAACTCCTGAAGGGCCATGTCTGAAATCCTTTGCCTCCAGCAAGTCTTCTCGCTGAGGAAAGCGGGTCGGGTCATCGCACTTGTGTCATTTGAATCGGCTATCCGCATTGATGCGGAGCGGGTCGTTACATCCTTCCCCTCCCCACCTCCGCCCCCCTTCCCTTCCCCTCCCTCCCCTCCGCCCCCTTCCGGGCAGGTGCTGCTACTGCTTGCCGGACGACTGCTGTGGCTGTTGTTGCGGCTGTTTCGCGGCTTCCCGCTGCCATCGTAGGTGCTGTCGTGACTGCTCGGCGACCCGGCGACCTCGATCGACCTCAATCTCGATCTCGGTGATCTTGGCGATCTTCTTCTTCTTTTCTGAAGTTTGTAACTCGGTTCAGTCCGCATACAACTGCGATTGCAGGAAAGAACGAGAAAATTGATTTTCTGATTATTGCTTTGTACAAGTCAGTTGTAATTGAGATATTAATTATATAGTTGCTAGTTGGATCGAGGTATATCAGTGAGGGAACATTTGTGTGACCCCTGATCTCGACTACAACTGTCGTCTCGTGAGGTCATGCGGCCTCGGGTCGAAGCCTTGCACGGGACATGAGCAACGGCTCTTAGGGACACCATTGCCGCTGAAGGAAGATTAGTAGACGAAGAGAGGTCGGAGATCAGAGGTAGAGACGACCTAGATCTGTCGCCGCCTCACTGATGACAGAGAACAAGGAGAAGACAATGGAGACGATCTTATGGCAAGCTGACGGCCCAAGAGATGAAGGCTTTGGTAGACGATCTTTTCTCTAAGAGGTTGACCGAGACTAGCTCCCGTACTGCACACGCTGATGTGGATCATTCACCGTACAAGATGGAAAAGTTGGAGAAACTGGAGATAAAGTTGGAGGGCACTTCCAACTACTTGAAGTGGTCGTGTCAGGCGATGCGAACTCTGAAGGGAAGAGACTTGGTGGGCTATGTGAATGGTCAAACCAAGGCACCTGAAGATCACTCCTCAAGGGAGTTTGCTGTGTGGGAAATCGTCAACAATGTGGTAGCTGGATGGTTGACAGTTTTATTGACCGACCAAGTGTCGGGCAATATGGAAGCAATGGAGGGTGCTGATGACATTTGGAGGACGCTAAAAGACATGTACTCAGGGTCGGGCAACCCTATGAGAGTCTTCCAACTACAAGATGAACTTGATAAGGTAGTCCAAGAATCCAAGAAGATCACACCATCTCTGAGTACGCGACTTTGCTGAAGAAGTATTGGTCAGATCTCGATCACTATGATCCTATTGGCGTGGAGGATGAGCAAGTGGAACCGATATTTGCGAAACATTATAAGAAGTTCATGGAGTATATTTCGTGACAGAGGATGATGAAGTTCCTAAAGGGGTTCAACCCAGCATTTGAGCAGAGAAGGAATGTCCTACTTGCACAACCCAGACTGCCATCACTGGAGGAGGCCATAGATGCTATGGTACAAGAAGAGGCACGATTGAAGATGATGCCTAGCACCACTAACTCTCCGAGAAAAATCAGTCCTAGCGGTTTTTAACCCAAATTCTTCCGGAGGGGGAGGGTGCTACAACTGTGGAGACCCTGGACACTTCATCAGATTCTGTACGAAATCCCTGAGAGGCCAGTCCAGCGGCCGCGGAAGCGGCCGTGGAGGGAGTAGGGGTGGCAGAGGAGGCTATACAGGTGGCAGAAATAATCATTCTGGAGGGCACAAGGCAAATCTGGCAGAAGAGGGAAGTGAAAATCAGTCACCCAGAATAACCCCTAGTGAGAGAAAAATGCTAGAGATCTGGAGGAGCATGAGGCTTGGGTCCGGCGACAGTCAACCCACCACCTCTGGGGCATCGACTCCAACTACCTCCACGGGTAACATCACCTACTATGCCCAAACAAGCACAGGTATATCTGCTCATGCCCTTGCATCTATCCACCAGCCATGTTGGATAATTGACTCTGGAATATTTCGCCATGTCATGGGTTCCCATGGTGAGTTCCAAGAATACACTCACCTAACAACGCCTGAAAGCATCCAGACTGCTGATGGTACTGCCAGACCCATTCTGGGTAAAGGTACGATTGAATGCACCCCTTCCATGACCCTTAATGATGCCTTGCATGCTCCATCTTTTCCTGTTAATCTTTTGTACATTAGTGCCATTGTTCTTCAACTTAATTGTATTGTTTCCTTTGACATTCCTAAGGTGACTTTTCAGGAGAAGGGAACAAGGTGACGACTGGGGACTTGCACTTGACATAAGGGTCTATGGTACTTGGATATGGGTGGACTGGATGCAGCACTAGCGTCACTGGTGGAGGAAGCACAACCAGAGGAGCCACGAAGTACTGTAGAAGCAGAATTATTACTTCAACATCAGCGCATGGGATACTCTTCATTCAGTCTACTGAATCGGATGTATCCATCTATGTATCAAAAGGCTAATAAACAAAAGTCGGTTTGTGATGCTTACGAGCTTGAAAAACATACCAAAAGCTCTTATGTTAGTTATGAAAATAAAAGTTTAGCTGCTTTTGATATGATACACTCAGATGTGTGGGGATCTTGTCCTACAATTGGTATTAATGGTTTTAAATGGTTTGTCACCTTTATTTACTGTTATACTCGTGTTAGCTGGGTATACCTAATGAAGAGTAAGAGTGACGTCTTTGCATGTTTTCAAAAAATTTATCTTTGAGTTACGACCTAGTATATTGCTAAAGTGAAGACTTTAAGATCTGACAATGGGACAAAATACACAAACAATAGTATTGAAGAGTACTTATCAACCCATGTGATACAGCATCAGACTTCGTGTGCCTATATACCAGCACAGAATGGCGTGGCAGAACGGAAGAACAGACACATGTTGGAAATAGCACGGACAATGATGTTTGCCATGAATGTTCCTAAACACTTGTGGGGGCATGCTGTGTTGACGGCTGCATATCTCATCAACATGATGCCCTCTCAGATGTTGGGATTGAAGACACCATTTGAGATGCTTACAAGAGAAAATAAGTACATTGTTCCCCAAAGGTATTTGGATGTGTATGCTTTGTGAAAGATAACAGACCTGCGGTGGAAAAGTTGGACCCTCGAGCGTTGAAGTGCATCTTTGTTGGCTACTCAGGGACTCAGAAGGGATATTCTTGTTGGAGTCCGGTGGAACGGAGGCTCTTTGTGAGCATGGACGTTACATTCAGAGAGATGAAACCATACTACCACAATGGTTCAGGTGAAGGGTCTGCATTTGGTGACACACCTAACACATGAGGTGTTAGGAGTGAGGAAAAGATGGGCCCAAGCGTGATTGTCGGGTCAATTCCATGCCCAATGATGGAAGCTGGTATAAGGGAACAAGGGGGAGATAACGAGGGTGAGGAAAGTGATGAGAATGAGGAGGCAGAAAGTGGTGACAATCAGGAGGAAGAAAGTGATGTTGTGCAGGGGGGAGAAACAGACTACAGAGCTCCAAGTCTACAGAAGGAGAAAGCAGCAGTCAAATACCGTGTCGTGTCCCTCGTCTATTGTGCCAAGTCTCTCGCCTAACCCTGCCCCAACTCTTGAAGATGTTTCTCCTGCACCGGATCCCTCTGATTCGGATGCGGATCTCTCTGATTCGGATGGTATGATCTCTCCACCACTACCTCATATTCCTCATATTCCCTTAAGGAGATCTTCTCACAGTAATGCGGGAAAAGCTCCTAATCGTTATGGTTATGGTTATGGTTATGAACATGACATTGCCAATTTCTTATCCTACTCTAATATATCTCCTACTTATCGAGCATTCATTGCATCGTTAGACATCACCTCTTTGTCCAAGTGTTGGCAGGAGGCAAAAGAAGATCCAAGGTGAAGAGCTGCAATGTTGGAAGAACTTGGGGCACTCGAAAGAAATGGAACATGAGAGCTTGTTCCGTTGCCTAAAGGAAAGAAAGCAGTGGGATGCAAATGGGTCTTCACAGTAAAGGAGACGCCAGAAGGTAAAGTAGAGCGGTATAAGGCAATGTTGGTTGCAAAGGGATACACTCAATCCTATGGCATCGACCATGACGAGACGTTTGCTCCAGTAGCCAAGATGAGCACTGTGAGAACCCTGGTCTCTCTTGCAGCAAACCATGGGTGACAGCTGTATCAATTGGATATGAAGAACGTATTTCTTTATGGGGATCTACAGAAAAGTTACACGGAGACCCCACGGAGTTTTTCACGAAACAGTCGGCGGAAAAGGTGTGCAAGCTGAAGAAATTATTGTATGGACTCAAGCAATCTCCTTGGGCCTGGTTTGATAGATTCATGAAGGCTCTCACAGGCATGGGGTACCGTCAGACCAATGCATATCACACGGTCTTCTTCCAGCATGCAATAGGCTACATCACCATACTTGCAGTGTATGTGGATGATATAGTGATCACAAGTGATAATAAGGAGGAGATCACCCAGCTGAAATCAAAACTCGCCAAGGAGTTTGAAGTGAAGGATTTGTGAATGATGAAGTATTTTCTCGGGATCGAGGTGGCTCGAGGAAAAGATGGGATCGTCCTCTCTCAAAGGAAGTATATACTAGATCTGCTCACAGAGACTGGAATGCTGGAATGTCGATCGACAGTCACTCCAATTGATCAGAGAGATAAGTTGGGGGCAGAGGCAGGAGAGTCGGCTGATCATGAGAGACTTGTAGGCAAATTGATTTATCTAGGCCACACTCACCCTGATATCTCATTTGCTGTGAGTGTAGTGAGTCGCTACATGCTTTATCCAAGAAAGGGCCACATGGACGCAGTTTTTCATATCTTGAGATATCTGAAGGGGACTCCTGGAAGAGGACTATGGGTCAAAAAAAATGGACACCTGGGTGTTGAGGGGTACTGCGATGCAGATTGGGCAAGTTGCATGGACGACAGAAGGTCTACCTCAGGGTATTGTGTCTTTATGAGAGGTAACCTAGTCTCATGGAGAAGCAAGAAACAGTCGGTGGTAGCACGGTCGACTGCTGAAGCAGAATATAGAGTTATGGCTCTGGGAGTGTCAGAGTTGTTGTGGGTAAGAACACTGCTGACAAAGTTGAAACTGGACCAAGGATGGGGATGATTGATATCTATCGCCCATCTTGAGAGGGAGTGTTGAGAGTATGAAAGGGATTTTAGTCCTACATCGGATAGAATTGAAGAGAGAGAGGTGTTGGTCCCTCCTATATATATGTAGCCCCTCACATCAATAAAGCCAAACAAAATATTCTATCACATTTCAACAGATACAGTCCCTTTATTTCAAGTGCATAAATTTGGCTCTTTTATAGTCTGATACCTGTCATTAATTAATGCAAGCAAAGTAAGTGTAATAGCTTTGTAGAGGAAGAGAGAATGGATCAAGAACTTTTTTCCTTTTAAGTTATTCAATGTCTCGGTTGATATACAATGTAATCTTTGAATAACTACTTGCTTTGATGCAGAACCAGCAATGACAGTTGAAACTTGCAGCACCAATATTATTTCAAAGTGGTACCTGCATTTTTCAACTACAATATAAAAGCTTTTGAACAGGTTTATGGGGAACTCCTTGAATAGACTACTACTGAGAATAGACTACTACTGATGGCCAGAGCGCAGGAGCTAGCAAAGTCTTTTCTATTTGGGGAGAAGATGCATATTGCACTCAATTCACTCAATTTTCAGTCGGGAAATTTGCTAGCGGTTGAGATTACATTGCTTTGACATATTAACCATTGTTTACTAGAGAGATGAATTGTACAAATTTCAAATGCTGAACTTGGTTTTAATTTCAGGAAGAGGACCAACTTTTGTACCTAAAGAATACTTACAAATTCAATTGTATAGCCTGCTGTTACTTTCAGGAAGAGTGGCCTGACTTTTTGTACCTAAAGAATTCTCACTCTTTTACATGGATGAAGCAATGGGAAAATTCCATTTTGTGGTGTTGTTCTTGTTGTTCTTGGAAGCCTCTTAGTAATCCATCAGTATGTTGTAAATAAATGCAAACAATATGCAAGGTTGAGATTTGGAGGCATTTGGATCATGTTTCACAAATAGTTGAGGGGAAATGATCCATCATTCCCTCTGCTAGAATTTTGCAACAATCAGAATGATAGCAAGAAACGATTGAGTCTTCTCTTTGGGATTCTTCACCATTTCTATCCCCTTGGCAGTTTTTGGTGTATAATTAATTTTATCCAGGAAAGGATCCACATATAGGCTACTGGCCCTCTCTTTCATCAGAGCCTTATATAAGGCCACGGTTTCCCCTTGGCAGTATATAAGTCTGACTTGTATACTCAGAAATTGCTTGCACAATTCGAGTTAGGCTTATATCGAATTGGGATTCGTGGAAATGGAAATCGATACCTCGGTTAGGAAAACTTGTTGGAAACTTGAGGATTGTGCAAGCAATTTCGGATTGAAACAAACGGATTGAACTTGAATACAATATCGCTCGAATAAAAGTTAGTCCAAAAATGAATATTGTGATTCAATGAAAGAAATAAACGATAATGAATTTGGCTTAGAGTTTGGAAGAACGATCTTGAAATCAAGTTCGGAAAGATAATCTTCGAAATCAGTCCCAGCGAGAACGATTATCTTGCGGGAGCGCCGGCGTGGTGATTTCACGTACGGCGGGGATAATCGAACTCACGGGAACATGTTTGGTGATTATTCCAAACGAACTTGATGAATGGAACGTATCAAAGATGGAATAGGCTTGGGCTTGAATAATTGAAACATAGTTGTTTGAAGAATGATAGAAGTAGACTATGGATTTACCGAACGATAACATTGAAGTTGGATGATTTTACTAGACGAATTATAATCACTGTATGAACGGATTTGACTTGATGGATATTATATATAACTTGGATGGAGCAATTTGAAATGATAAGGAAGTCTCGAGGACGAGACTTTTTCTGAGTGGTGTATAATGTAACGACCCGTTCCGCTCAAGCGGACTGCCGATTCAAACGGCAAAAGTGCAACGTCCCGACCCGCTTTGCTCAGCGAGAAGACTCGTTTGAGGCAAATAATTTTCCGACTTGGCCCTTCAGGAGTTACGGCTTAGGCTTTCAGAGGCTTGCTCGGAGTATCGCTCGACCGAGACGAATCATCGCTAAGGTGGGTGGCTACGATGAACTTGTTTTTGCTTAGCTTGTACACTTAAAATATGGGCAATACATGCTAGTCGCTAGGTGAATCACCCCATGCATGCTAATAAAAATACTACACACCTAGCTAAGGGAATAACCCCAACTTGTATTGCTTGTGTTAGAACATGGAAATAAAAGTTTACTCACATATGGACTCTCGCATGCTACATTTGCCTTGTGCAACTAGACCCCGCTATGCCCCAAGTAAAATGATTTATGTATACTCTGTAGTGCACTGTTCACTTGTTTATACTGCACGACCCTTGATTATGTCGCTCGGTATGCCCCCGTACGGTTTTCCTCCTCGGTTCGCCCTTAGACCCGTGTCAACGTAAATGCTTGTGTTATCATAAATGCATGCTTGCCTGCTTATATGAAACTTGTATTTGTTGCCTCATTTTAATGTTTGCCACACAATTACATGCCACAATCAAGTAAACACTATCTTGCCTCCGCAGCTGCCGCCCCCTCCGGCACTGCTGCCGCTGCCGTACGGATATAAGACTATCTGATGGCACTCATACAATTGCTACAAATGTATGGAAGAGATCAAGGCATTAAATATTGCTTTGATTTGTAATGCTTGGTTTATACAAAAAATGCAAGAAAAAAGGGTTATTTAGTTACATGGTATTCTATAATATTAAAATTTTATTTTTAGGTCTCTATACTGTTCAGAATATGATTTAGATTTTATCATAACAGTTGACTTGACCGATTGTCTAAAATGGAGACATAAACGTAAATTTTGAATATTATATGAGACCCTAAAACTAAATGAAAATATGTGAGGGTTGTGTAACTTTGGTTATTTAGTTTTACATTGTGGTTGTGTGTGACTTGTATTATTTAGTTTTGTCATGACCAAACAAGGATGAGACTTGAGATCCATCTTGTTTGCTTCTATCCTTATCTCAGAAGTTGCACAACCCTTCTAGCGGCAGTTTCAATGGAAACGATTTCATGGACATCGTGTGTATCGTCAGATATATCTCGTCCCGGTCGCATTGTTGAATGCTTGCAACTCAAGATCTCTGAAGGGATGTGTAGTTGCTAAGATCATGACATAAGCAAAAAAGAAAAAAAAAAGTATCACAAGTCTATTTCTCGATTTATAGTAAAAAAAGAAAATCTAAGTCACAAACCCCTCACATATTTCTGTTTAGATTTAGGGTCTCGTATAATATTCAAAATCTTCGTTTATGTTTCAATTTTGGACGATAAATCCTAGTCAACAATTAGGACGAGACAAAAACTTTTTTCTGGACAATATGACAATCTAATGTAAATTTTTAATATTATAAGAGACCCTAAAACTAAATAAACACAAAGGCTAAATTACAACTTGATACTCTCAACTATTCAAGTTTTTTTTTAACTTGATATCCTCAACTTTGATAGTATCGACTTGATGTCCTAAAATTTAAATAGGACAAAATTACCCCTACCCCCTCTCCCATCCCCCCCCCACCAGCTGCCCTCACCCCTCGTTGCACCACCCCCGTGCCCCCTCCGTGCCGTACCTCCAACCCCGACCCCCCTTGTCACGACCCGCACCCGGTATAGGGGCACAAGTACGTGGGTACGTCCAGCCTACGCTACAGAATCGGCGGTAGAACGCTGTCTTGATCTACTATACTATCTAATATCTTACACAATGCATATAAAGTACTGCCATGCCATCTCAATACCAAATAATACTCAATCACATATAAAACTGGAGGAAGATGAACGCACGATATAGAATAGAAAGAATAAGAACTACAAGTCTCAAAACATCACATAGCCATCTCAAAATACAACTCCAGATCTCAAACATGATACAACCAATATCTAAAATAGAAATAACTATTACAAGGTATAGAAATCAAAAAGGCCTCAGTCTCTGGCACTATCCTCGGGTGACACTCCATATGTCAGTCCATAGTGAGTGGGACACATCCTCTCTAACCATTCATCTGAAAAATATTTTTCAGTCAGGAATGGAGCGAAGTACAACCCAATAGCAGTTCCAATTAATTGATAACGACTATAAACAGAAATAGAGAATATAATACAAGACGAGAAATAATGAATAATATCAACTATGGTGGAAAAATAGGTAAACAATGAACAATGTGGTGAAGAACTGTAACTATGCTAAGTGATTGAAATACTAGATAGATATGTGATCGGCTTGGGTGAACATTGTCTACTTTAACGTTGGATAAACATTGTCTAAGTTAACATAAAACGTTGTCTAGGATTTGATCACATACCTAGCTAACATTTTCCCTTTCCCTCAACTAGTACAATGGATCCAACCATGACACGTTGTGATTACAAGATACTCAAGGCCATGTAAACAATAAACCTTGAACACGAAACATTGATCATTGAACATTGAACACGAAACATTGTCTAAGTTAAACACGAATGTTGAACACGAAACATTGTCTAAGTTAAACATTGAGAACACGAGAAACAATGAACAATATATATGTAACATCCCATGACTGATCCATGTGTATACTAGTCCGTGTACCAATGTGTCAAGAGTCATGTAAAATATTTCTAAATTCTTGCATTATAGTAATTAGCAATTAATGGAAACTATCAGAGAATGTATTCGCCTGTCGTCCAAGCAATGAATGTCAAACTGTGTCCCCACTGGTGTCACACAAACCTATATATGGAATATCACATTAATACAAGGTGTTGGAATGAGTTTAAGTTAAACTAGTCAATATCTAGGTCACAAAACCATTTCTAAGTCAAACCGAAGAAGTCTAGGTTGCAAGAGTCTAATGCTAAGTCACTAAGTCAATACATTATAAAACTAGTCTATACTAGCTAAGCTATGATGCAAGAAGTCTCTCAAAAAGTCGTATCCTAAGATACGCAATTTTTCTTAATATAAAAATAGGTTTTATATATGTAGTCAAGTCAAATATTATCATACCAGATCAAAATAATTGAAATATGACACCTTGGCCTTGCACCAATGCGTATCGCACCTATCTCGATACCCAAGCTCGATACCTTGGTATCTACCCAATACCTTGGAAATACCTTGGTATCCCGAGGTAATCTAAAACCTATTTCATATAGCTAATATAAGACAAAACCTTAATTAAACCACATGCTACTCCTAGCCATTAAATACTATACTAACTTACCATCTATATACTATCAATACAACTACACTATAATTTAGTTATATATGCTAACAGTTAAACTGACAACCAAACTAAGCATAAAACATATACCTGACTACTACTAATACCTTGATAACTAACTAATACACTATCTAATTAACTAACTAACTGTACTAACCAACTGACTAGACCAAAATACCCAACTAAAACAATACCTTAACTCATACCTAGACTATATGTTAATACATAGCATTACCTATTTCAACACTACTAACCATCTAACATATATTACCTATACTAATATACATAGATACATATATGTAGCTAACTATATACTAATCACTTAAACTAATTAAACCATCACCCTAACTATTTACAAACAAGTATATATATATATATATATATATATATATATATATATATATATATATATATATATATATATATATAACTAAACTACTAATAATATACATATTAATACCTCATAACTGAATTTGATACTAACACTAATTTACCTATCTCCCTAACTACTCTAACACTATAAAATGCTAACAAAATATAAGTTAACTACCCAAAATATCAAAACCTTGTAAATCCCTAAACCCAACTAACAAACTATTAGTTAACTACAACCTGAACATAGCTACTGACACGGGAAACTGAAACAACAGTGATATCAGTGTTTGCTCACTGATACTCGAAGACTGGAACTGAAACCCACTGAAACCTTGCTGGGACACTGAAACTGAACTGAATACTCTGAAAACCTGGTATCTGCTGTGAAGACACTGATACTCCAATACTGCTACCTATTAGCTACTGTGCAGATACTTGCTAAAAATTTTGAAACTGTGAAGGCTTCACTGTTGGGCACCCTTGCTCGACTGCACATTGGCTGATACATTGCTCTACTTCTTACTGTAATTGCTCTGCAGTTGGGTCATTGCCTTGGCTGCAACTTCATGCTGATTGAATGCAGTGCTCTGTTATATGTTGTTGGATGATTTCACTGCAGGCTTGCTGGTACATGCACAACTGACTGCTCCCCCACTGCAATTGATGCCTCTCCTAACTGGATGCACTCTGTAGTTGGAAACTGCTCAATGCTACTCAGTTGTGTAGTTGGCTGCTCTCACTTTCCTTACAGCAGCTGCTATTGCTCCTGTGCTCGAGCTGATGTACCTTTCTCAATAGCTCTCTACAGAACTGCCCCTTGCTGGTGATAAGCTGCTGCTCTTCCCTGTTCTTTAGTTGCTGTGTGAAGTATATTGCTACCTGCAGTATACTCAGTGGATTTCACTTACTGAATACATATACTGATGTGCATATTGCTGCACTGCACTTGCTGCATTCAGTGGATGATTCAGTTGCTGGATTCTGCTACAGGTTCCTGCAGATTGTAGCATTTTTCTGCAGTGCAGTGTTACTGCACAATTGATGCTGTGGTTGCACACTGTTAGCTTTACATTGCTGTGCATGTACTCCTCTGCTGATGCCTTGCTGCCTAACCTCATCTTTGCTGATACTGCAGATCCCTTCAGTGCATAGTGTCACGCCCCGGTCCCGCAGGGCCGTTCGTCCTCGCTTGGGTCCCTACGGAACCGACCGTCCTCGCACGGGCGTGATGCCGTGCAAGCCTAAAGTGCGCTTGCACAAGGCCAAAGCTTTGAACAAGGGCAAGTAAGCTATTCAATCATGAAGCAGCGGCACACATATTGCAGAAAAGTAAAGAACACAATGGTACATGATAAACAAGCTCTTTTATTGAAAATCAGAAGTGTTACAAGCGGCGCATGGCCGAGGTTACAATTCGCTCATGCACTCTTCTCTCGATTACAATAACACCGTTCCATACATTATGTCCCTCTATACAAAAGCAACTCAAAGCAGGCACAACTCGATGCGGCTCCAGGCATCGACTCCAGATTTCCGGTTCCTTGGGATGAGGCACGGCTATCGCTTCTCCAGACGAACGAGCACCTGAGAACAAGCAGACTGTTGGTGGGTCAGCACTTTTATAAGTACTGGTGAGTATAAACAACTAAACAGAAGCTACACCCCCTGAGACCCACACTAAGTAGACTTGTGGCAAAACATTTCATTTCTAGTGATCTTGCTAGTTTTACCTAAGTTCGTTTCATGCAGTTCTAGCAGAGTCATATTACATCTTTTGAAACATAACTTTGAAACAGTTTTGCATATCCAAACTATAAGCATACGAATCGGGACAGTGCGGTATCGTGTAGTGCGCAGCATGTATTGTGCATCATATCTAACTCTTATGGGCAAACCTTTATCTATTAGAATGATCATATCGAAATCGAGGCAAACTTATCAAGCACACAAGTTTAACTATCAATCAGAGGTCGGTCCCCGAGTAACTCAGGATTGGTAGCGGTAATCCAGCTAACCAATGACTCCTTTATCTGATACTATTAGCAGCTGTGACACATGGTTGCACATTACTGCCGAAGCAGCCGTAGCCAAGGTTCAGCTCTGCACTAATAGCCATTGTCCGACCGATGCAATGCATGAAGCACTAACAGGTATCTCTACGATGCAGACAAAATGAACATGCATGCTTATGCATAAACTCATATTTCTTACCCCATAGCCGAACGGTTATCCCTGCAGCAGACACACAAGTTAGCCACAATATGCACATTATGAACAAACTTATGAATCAATCTTCTGGTGTCACAAATGATAGGTATGCAAGAAGGTAAACCTAGCATGCGCCCTATCTATATGACGGTCCATGAGTTTCCCCATTGATTGACAACAATACCCCCCTGGATCCTTTCGGAACGGAACATCAGGGTGCTATACACAATCCCTTCCGGACCGACCGATTCCCAGTGCCCCAGGAATCGACCGAGAGACTATTTACCTTGTGCACAAGTTGTCCGAGACCAATGCATGACAAGCAACATTCACATTCACATTCACAAGCACATAACAATCTAATAGCCACACCCCCCTGGAACCCGAAGGAACGGAACATCAGGGCGGACTATTAGACTATACTCTTCTTCTCAAGCAAACACATCTTTTCCACAATCTAATAGCACACCCCCCTGGAACCCGAAGGAACGGAACATCAGGGCGCACTATTAGACTATGCACTCACATATTTTTCACTTATAGCAGTTCGATAGCAGAACAGGCAAACGAAACATATTGACAAGCACGATTGGTTTCATTTCTAACATGCAATAACTATCTCTTCTTAGCATATTCACATAGACATATTCAAACGATTCATTTACTTATCTTCTTAGCATGGCAAGGGTTCGTTTGAGCTGTGTCGGTGTAACTAATCATGCAACACTTCTTATATCTCTCTTTTAGCATAGCAATGGTTCTATTTCATTCCTGACAAGCACTACATATTCTTTTATTAGGCAGCATAATCGTTTCAATGACAAGCTATGTGCGTTCTCTTATTAGCATGCTGAGTCGGTTCTATCATTCTCTTATGAAAACATTTCTTCTTAAGCAAACAAGCATTCAAAAACTCAGATTCATTATTAAGTCGTGCAAGAATCAGAGAATGCAGTTCTGCCCACTCACTTTGATTAGTCGGTCGGGAACTCTCCGAGAAGACTTTCGTTCGAGCAAGCAAGGCGATCTCACTTGTACGTAGCGTCGATGCGGAGCAGGGCGCTACACATAGCCTGCTGCACAGTGGACTACAGTATTCTGCATTGCTGCCACACTGCTGCTGAGGTCTTCCTGCTCTCCCATGGCTGTGCACACTGCACATTGGTAAGTTCCCTGCTAGAGCTGCTACTGCTAGCCTTCCCTTGCAATTGATGCATACCTTGCTGCAACTCTGCATGGCATGGGCTGCTCGAGCAGTGGCAGTTGCTGGCACTCCCTTCCCCTGCTGTGCATATTAAAACTTGCTGTGCACCCTCCTCACACACACACAAACACCACACAGACTCACCAACTCAATACATAACACACATGCCACATACTACAACATAGCACACTGATACCTATATCAATCTCTCTCAAATCTATATAAGCATCTATACATATAGTCACTATTATACATAATCACACACACACATACATATATTCAAGTACACAAGCATACATGTATATATCTATCTACACATATAGTGATATGTATCTAGATACTCTATTATGTACACATAAACCCACACAAATATAAATAACCTAAAATACACTATTATATACTCTATAAATTACATAGATAGCTTATACATATATAAATACACATGCACGTATAAAGAGAAAAACAAAACATCAAACACATGGGGTGCATCGCACCCGTATCACACTAAATTTATGATACGCTTGCGACACGGCTCCAACACACAACCAAACGCATCCCGGAGGACACGAGCAAGTCTAATTCATAAATTATGGGCAACACGTATAGTAATTAGTGTGTTTACGTGTCCGTGTCTCAATGCGATATGCACAAGGCCCCGTGTCGGAGAAAAACCCCCAAAATTAATCTGTTTCGTCAAATTGACTAGGTACGACCTACACGTATCCAATTGTGGACACGACACTAGCCACAAATAAACAATCATATATCAATTTGGTCTAATTGACTAATTGACAAACACAACATGTGTCAATCTCGAAATTCCCCCAAAATTGGCACCAAAAATGCATGTAACTTCCACCGTAGGTCTCCGAATGACTCCAAACCAAATCCTATGGGTAGCCTATGCATGTGGGTTGGTTTCTCATGGTAAAATCTCAGATCTAGAGTCTAATAGAAGGGGAAAACTGAAATGTACCTATTGGGAGATGGATTCCCAATGAAAAGTCTCCAAATGCAAAGTAACTCCTCTCCTTGTAGATCTTGGCCTCCTCTTCCTTGCTCCTTGCTCCTTGCTTGTAGATCCTTGATGTAGAGGCCTCAATGCTAAATTTAGAAAGAGATTTGAGAAGAATTGATGGAGAATTGATGGAGGAATGGAGGGAAATTGGAAGAGGAAAAAGTAGATCTAGAAATTTGGGGAAGAAATAAATGAGAGCACTCTCTTTCCTCCTAATTATGGCTGGTCATAAACCCCTCTCCAAGCAATGTATAATGTCCCAAATACCCCTTGGGGCCTCTCATGAAGAAATTAATTAAGGGGGGAGGTTCTAGTCTAATGGTTTCACTAATTAAATCCAACCTCCTAATCCATGGGCCTAATTAAATGGGCCCAAACTAAACTCATCCAAATGTTGGGTTCATGCATCTAATAAAATAGGTTAGGTCTACTACACAAGTCTAACATAAATACTACGTCTAATCAAACACTAAACAATACAACAAATAATTAATTACTCATGCACAATATTAAAATACAATCCTCCTAAAAATAAAATTCCTGCGTCAATTACCAAACTACCCTTAACTGGAAATGTGAGGGTAACAATCCTACCTACCTTAGAAAAATTTCGTCCTCGAAATTAAAGATGATCGTAACCCCCTGTAGGTCAACCCAGTCTAAACTAAAACACACATCACTAACTATGGTCTATGTCCATCATAGTTTTTGCAGTCTCCGACAGGGTATACTAACTACACAATAATACGCAAACAGTCTATAAGGCAATAGCTAACCACACAAACACAGATAGAAAGGAAATAAATAGGACGAACTAGCTAACTGATCACCTGAAGTGTCATCCTCTCTGATTGCCATTGCAAATGCTCCGCCCTGCTGGGGTGCTCTCTATGTTGGTGCTGATTAGTTTGCGGTACCACAGGTAGCCTAGCTCTACCTCTCTGACCGCGATCTGGTCCATACGGGTTGTTGGAACACTCCTTCACCTGATGGTCAGGGGAACCACAATACAAGCATAGTCTGAGTCTCTTCCGACAGTTCTCCCAATCATGTCCTTGCCTTCCACAATAGGCACAGGAAAAGTCTGCTGAATCTGCCTCTGAGGTTGCTGCGGTGCCTGATGCACTGGCTTCTGAAATGGTTGCATTTGTTGAGCTGGTGCCCTAACTGGCACAAGGTACTGCTGGTGATGATATACTCTCGGCTGCTGAAAGTGGGTGCGCTTTGCTGGCCCCACACCACTACTTGCTCCTCGGTGTCTCCCGGCCTCTTGGAGCCAAGCTCCAAATCATCTTCCGCCCGCTACGCATGTCTCAAAATTTCTCAAACGTAGCGGTACGGTCTCCATTAGTGTGAGACTTAATCTCACTGTTCAGTCCCTTCCTGAACTTGCTAGCTCTGGCTCGAGGATTCTGTCCCTCAATAAATTGTCCCAATCGGCAATACTCTGCCGCATATTCGTCCACCGTCAAGTCCCCTTGGACGAGGTTCTGAAATTGACTCTCCAAAGTACTCTGAGCCACATCCGGGAAGAACTTCTCTTTGAACAGTTCCTTGAAAACTTTCCAAGTAATTCCCGGCGCTGATATCCCTGGGTCTGTCCTGAACCATGTCAAAGCAATGTCGAACATCATACAACCCGCTGCCTCTATATGTAGCATCTCTGGAATCTGCGCCAGCTGCAGGTTCCGCTCGATGTCCTCGATCCACTCATCCGCATAGATAATCCCCTCTGTGCCCCTGAAATCCTTCGGGCCCATCCTCTTGAAGTCTATGATAGTACCCGGCCTCGGCTGATGCGGAATAAACTAGAGTTGGTGCCATCAGTGGCTGGGCGGTAGCTCTCTCAACTACTGCGAGCGCGATCTGGTGAGCATTCTCCAATCTCTGTCTCAGGACCTCGGACTGTCGCTGCTGTGCCTCCATCATCTGCTGGAAGAGCGCGAACATCTGTGTCTGATCCACTGCAGGTGGCGGAGGTGGAAAATCCTCGAAAACTGTCTGCCCTGTCCTCGGTACTGGAGGTGGAGCACCTCCGAAAGCTGCTGCAGATACGCCCACCTGGACTGGTGAAGATGACCTCCTGAATGTAGGTACTGGACCTTCGTCTGAGGGTGCTGTCCTCAAGGGTGATGGAGTGACTGATCGTGCTGACATTGCGCCCGAACGCTGGAAACGCGTCTTCGGCGGCATTCTGAAGACAGATTCAAAATAAGAAATCAATATTGAGCAAGATACGATATCATCAAGGAAGGACAAATTTTTTTCAAGGAAAACGATATTTAGAATGAAGATGACAAGATACAATTATGTTGGAATCATTCCTAGTTGTGATTGAGTATCCCTCTCATCCTAGTGTTCTATATCCTATCTTATCGCAGGCTCGCAGTAATACAACTAAGTCGTTGCACTACCACGACATCACACTATTGCGAAGCCTGACCTGCATGGGCCACCACTAAAAACGTGTCACGACCGCACCCGGTATAGGGGCACGAGTACGTGGATACGTCCAGCCTACACCGCAGAATCGGCGGTAGAACGCTGTCTTGGTCTACTATACTATCTAATATCTCATACAATGCATAAAATGTACTACCATGCCATCTCAATACCAAATAATACTCAATCACATATAAAACTGGAGGAAGATGAACGCACGATATAGAATAGAAAGAATAAGAACTACAAGTCTCAAAATATCACATAGCCATCTCAAAATACAACTCCAGATCTCAAACATGATACAACCAATATCTAAAATAAAAATAACTAATACAAGGTATAGAAATCAAAAATGCCTCAGTCTCTGGCACTATCCTCGGGTGACACTCCATATGTCAGTCCATAGTGAGTGGGACACATCCTCTTTAACCATTCATCTGAAAAATATTTTCCAATCAGGAATGGAGCAAAGTACAATCCAACAGCAGTTCCAATTAATTGATAATGACTATAAACATAAATAGAGAATATAATACAAGACGAGAAACAATGAATAATATCAACTATGGTGGAAAAATAGGTAAACAATGAACAATGTGGTGAAGAACTGTAACTATGCTAAGTGATTGAAATACTAGATAGATATGTGATCGGCTTGGGTGAACATTGTCTACTTTAACGTTGGATAAACATTGTCTAAGTTAACATAAAATATTGTCTAGGATTTGATCACATACCTAGCTAACATTTCCCCTTTCCCCCAACTAGTACAATGAATCCAACCATGACACGTTGTGATTATAAGATACTCAAGGCCATGTAAACAATAAACCTTGAACACAAAATATTGATCATTGAACATTGAACACGAAACATTGTCTAAGTTAAACATGAATGTTGAACACGAAACATTGTCTAAGTTAAACATTGAGAACACGAGAAACAATGAACAATATATATGTAACATCCCATGACTGATCCATGCGTATACTAGTCCGTGTACCAATGTGTCAAGAGTCATGTAAAACATTTCTAAATTCTTGCATTATAGTAATTAGCAATTAATGGAAACTATCAGAGAATGTACTCGCCTGTCGTCCAAGCAATGAATGTCAAACTGTGTCCCCACTGGTGTCACACAAACATATATATGGAATATCACATTAATACAAGGTGTTGGAATGAGTTTAAGTTAAACTAGTCAATATCTAGGTCACAAAACCATTTCTAAGTCAAACCGAAAAATCTAGGTTGCAAGAGTCTAATGCTAAGTCACTAAGTCAAATATTATAAAACTAGTCTATACTAGCTAAGCTAAGATGCAAGAAGTCTCTCAAAAAACCGTATCCTAAGATACGCAAGTTTTCTTAATATAAAAATAGGTTTTATATATGTAGTCAAGTCAAATATTATCATACCAGATCAAAATAATTGAAATAGGACACCTTGGCCTTGCACCAATGCGTATCGCACTTATCTCGATACCCAAGCTCGATACCTTGGTATCTACCCAATACCTTAGAAATACCTTGGTATCCCGAGGTAATCTAAAACCTATTTCATATAACTAATATAAGACAAAACCTTAATTAAACCACATGCTACTCCTAGCCATTAAATACTATACTAACTTACCATCTATATACTATCAATACAACTACACTATAATTTAGTTATATATGCTAACAGTTAAACTGACAACCAAACTAAGCATAAAACATATACCTGACTACTACTAATACCTTGATAACTAACTAATACACTATCTAATTAACTAACTAACTGTACTAACCAACTGACTAGACCAAAATACCCAACTAAAACAATACCTTAACTCATACCTAGACTATATGTTAATACATAGCATTACCTATTTCAACACTACTAACCATCTAACATATATTACCTATACTAATATACATAGATACATATATGTAGCTAACTATATACTAATCACTTAAACTAATTAAACCATCACCCTAACTATTTACTAACAAGTATATATATATATATATATATATATATATATATATATATATATATATATATATATATGTATATAACTAAACTACTAACAATATACATATTAATACCTCATAACTGAATTTGATACTAACACTAATTTACCTATCTCCCTAACTACTCTAACACTATAAAATGCTAACAAAATATAAGTTAACTACCCAAAACATCAAAACCTTGTAAATCCCTAAACCCAACTAACAAACTATTAGTTAACTACAACCTGAACATAGCTACTGACACGGAAAACTGAAACAGCAGTGATATCAGTGTTTGCTCACTGATACTCGAAGACTGGAACTGAAACCCACTGAAACCTTGCTGGGACACTGAAACTGAACTGAATACTCTGAAAACCTGGTATCTGCTGTAAAGACACTGATACTCCAATACTGCTACCTATTAGCTACTGTGCAGATACTTGCTAAATTTTCTGAAATTGTGAAGGCTTCACTGTTGGGCACCCTTGCTCGACTGCACATTGGCTGATATATTGCTCTACTTCTTACTATAATTGCTCTGCAGTTGGGTCATTGCCTTGGCTGCAACTTCATGTTGATTGAATGCAGTGCTCTGTTATTTGCTGTTGGATGATTTCACTGCAGGCTTGCTGGTACATGCACAACTGACTGCTCCCCCACTGCAATTGATGCCTCTCCTAACTGGATGCACTCTGTAGTTGGAAACTGCTCAATGCTACTCAGTTGTGTAGTTGGCTGCTCTCACTTGCCTTGCAACAGCTGCTATTGCTCCTGTGCTTGAGCTGATGTACCTTTCTCAATAGCTCTCTACAGAACTGCCCCTTGCTGGTGATAAGATGCTGCTCTTCCCTGTTCTTTAGTTGCTGTGTGAAGTATATTGCTACCTGCAGTATACTCAGTGGATGGCACTTACTGAATACATATACTGATGTGCATATTGCTGCACTGCACTTGCTGCATTCAGTGGATTCAGTTGCTGGATTCTGCTACAGGTTCCTGCAGATTGCAGCATTTTTCTGCAGTACAGTGTTACTGCACAATTGATGCTGTGGTTGCATACTGTTAGCTTTACATTGCTGTGCAGGTACTCCTCTGCTGATGCCTTGCTGCCTAACCTCATCTTTGCTGATACTGCAGATCCCTTCAGTACATAGCCTGCTGCACAGTGGACTGCAGTATTCTGCATTGCTGCCACACTGCTGCTGAGGTCTTCCTGCTCTCCCATGGCTGTGCACACTGCACATTGGTAAGTTCCCTGCTGGAGCTGCTACTGCTAGCCTTCCCTTGCAATTGATGCATACCTTGCTGCAACTCTGCATGGCATGGGCTGCTCGAGCAGTGGCAGTTGCTGGCACTGCCTTCCCCTGCTGTGCATATTAAAACTTGCTGTGCACCCTCCTCACACACACAAACACCACACAGACTCACCAACTCAATACATAACACACATGCCACACACTACAACATAGCACACTGATACCTATATCAATCTCTCTCAAATCTATATAAGCATCTATACATATAGTCACTATTATACATAATCACACACACACATACATATATTCAAGTACACAAGCATACATGTATATATCTATATACACATATAGTGATATGTATTTAGATACTCTATTATGTACACATAAACCCACACAAATATAAATAACCTAAAATACACTATTATATACTATATAAATTACATAGATAGCTTATACATATATAAATACACATGCACGTATAAAGAGAAAAATAAAACATCAAACACATGGGGTGCATTGCACCCGTATCACACTAAATTTATGATACGCTTGCGACACGGCTCCAACACACAACCAAACGCATCCCGGAGGACACGAGCAAGTCTAATTCATAAATTATGGGCAACACGTATAGTAATTAGTGTGTCTACGTGTCCGTGTCTCAATGCGATATGCACAAGGCCCCGTGTCGGAGGAAAACCCCCAAAATCAACCCGTTTCGTCAAATTAATGAGGTACGACCTACACGTATCCAATTGTGGACACGACACTAGCCACAAACAAACAATCATATATCAATTTGGTCTAATTGACCAATTGACAAATACAACATGTGCCAATCTTAGAATTCTCCCAAAATTGGTACCAAAAATGCATGTAACTTCCACTATAGGTCTACAAATGACTCCAAACCAAATCCTATGGGTAGCCTATGCATGTGGGTTGGTTTCTCATGGTAAAATCTCAGATCTAGAGTCTAATAGAAGGGGGGAAACTGAAATGTACCTATTGGGAGATGGATTTCCAATAAAAAGTCTCCAAATGCAAAGTAACTCCTCTCCTTGTAGATCTTGGCCTCATCTTCCTTGCTCCTTGCTCCTTGCTTGTAGATCCTTGATGTAGAGGACTCAATGATGAATTTAGAAAGAGATTTGAGAAGAATTGATGGAGGAATGGAGGGAAATTGGAAGAGGGAAAAATAGATCTAGAATTTTGGGGAAGAAATAAAATGAGAGCACTCTCTCTCCTCCTAATTATGGCTGGTCATAAACCCCTCTCCAAGCAATGCATAATGTCCCAAATACCCCTTGGGGCCTCTCATGAAGAAATTAATTAAGGGGGAAGGTTCTAGTCTAATGGTTTCACTAATTAAATCCAACCTCCTAATCCATGGGCCTAATTAAATGGGCCCAAACTAAACTCATCCAAATGTTGGGTTCATGCATCCAATAAAATAGGTTAGGTCCACTACACAAGTCTAACATAAATACTACGTCTAATCAAACACTAAACAATACAACAAATAATTAATTACTCATGCACAATATTAAAATACAATCCTCCTAAAAATAAAATTTCTGTGTCAATTATCAAACTACCCTTAACTGGAAATGTGAGGGTGACAATCCTCTCTCAGTCGTGCGCATGCTGTTGCTGCCACCACTGTTGGCGGAGAGAGGGGGGGGCACAATGTCGAGGTGGGGGTGGGGGAGCATGTAGAGGAGAGGGAGGAGAGAGAGTTGGGGAGGGGGGGGGGGGAGGTAGTTTCGACATTTTTAAATTTTAGGGTATCAAGTTGACAAACTTAAATAGTTGAGGGTATCAAGTTGTAATTTAGCCTAAAAAAATTCAAAGATAATTGTAGTAGATTTAGTGATTATTTTAGTAAATCTACTTGTTGGACTTCATATTTTTCAACGTAACCGAAATTTCAAGTTCGGATGGATTGGAGTGTGGGGGGGGGGGGGGGGGGGGGGGGGTGAGGATTTGACTAGATGGTAGGCTGATTCATATAAAAATAAAATAAAAAATGATTAGACATATAAAATTTGAGCAATGCTAGGATTACAATAATTTATCTTATAACCTCCTAGGTGGTAGTTTCCAATTGGATCCCCTTTCCCCATGTGGGGTAGAGAAGAGAGGGGGGACACGGAGACCCAATTGGAAACTACCACTAGGCTGTTGTAAGAATGTTGTAAGTCAAAGTTGTAAATTTGGCATTTTTGATACAATTTTTATATTTTTATATTTAAGGATTATTTATGTTAACTACTTTCATATGTTATGTTTATTATATGAGATACTCCTACTTTGAAATTAATTATACGGGGTACTCCTATGTTTTATATTTTCTATAGAAAGATATAACACTAACTACCCCTATATTTAATTATTTTTTCTAAAGGAGATGGGTTATCCGTGTAATTAGTTTTAAAGTATGGATATTCTGTGTAAAAAACATAAAATATGAGGTACTTAACGTAAATAGCCCTATATTTAAAAATCAATCCTAGCAGCAAGCGAAATTCCCAAGGTGGGGATATGCAAAAGAAACATCCCAACGTTCGTTAGAGTTTACTTCTTCAAGCTTCTTCTCCCAGCTTCAAGAAAATCCTCAAAGAAACATGAACACTCTCCTAAATCCAAACCCTAACCCTAACCCTAATTTTCCCCACTCCTTTCCCGCCATAAAGGCTCTACTCTCTACCGATGCCAATCGGATCTCCGTCCACCCGAAGCAGCTCCGGATCCGCCTCCGAAAGAGCGCCGGATCCGCTCTCCGCTCCGACAGGGCCGACGTTATCGAGTGGCTGGAATCGGACCCGCCGAATCCCTCCGTCTCCTCCTCCTATCGGAGCTCCGATATCCCTCCCCCGAACCGGACGGTTCTGGACGCTCAGTCCCGGGTCTGCACCGGTCCGGAGCAGACGAAGCCGATGACGGAGGAGCAGGCGATGGTGGTCCTCGACACGATCCTCAGATCGGGTGAGCTTCCTCCGGAAATTCTCTTATTATTGGATTTTTTTTTTAAAATTCTTGGAAGCTCTGTTTGTTTGAGTAAATTGATGCCAAGCATGGTAAGATTAGGGTTAGGGAGAGTTGTGGAGTTAAGATTTTTGTTTACTTTTTAGCTAATTTTTGTTCGACTGATTTAATCGACTTGAATTTGTAATTCATCATCATAGTCTTTGTAGGTTGAGATCCTTTATTCCTTCTTGAAACTAGTTAAAGTTGAGTTCAATTAAACTTCCAAGTTGGCGCACAAAATTAGAACATCGGGTAGGAGGGAAAATGTGGAGTTAAGCCCGTATCTCTATCGCTAGGGATAAGCTTTGAGAGAGCTAGTGGACAGTCACGTAAGCATATCAAAGACAGACAACTAGTGACGAGGCAACCGTTAGGTCGCCCACGGAGTGGTAGAAGATCTAATATAATATGGTTCGAGGAGCTGTCGTCTTCTTTGTTATTTGTTTAATATCTGCTGCTTTTGTGCCCCAACCCTGTTCTAAGGAATAACTCTGGGAAAGACAGGAACTTCCGGATTTACTGATTGTTGAGTTTTTTTCAGCCCAAGACACCGAACTTACTTATTTATAAAGGAGAGGGACCGGTTCTTCTGTCGTGCGACCCGGTGGCTTATGTGCGACCTGTGGCCCACGCCTCCTATTTGTTCAGGACGGACGACATGAACTCTGATTCGATCCGGATATTCAATTCCGCCGCTGAAATGCTCAGTTGACTCCTTAACCTTGATAGGAAGATGTCTTATTCCAAAATTCGTGCATAAGGATAAGGAACTTAGGATGAACTAATGCCCACAAGAAAGGTGATCGAGGTAGCTTGCTCTGTTTTCGATCATTCGAGGAACCTCCTTTGCAACCAACGGTGAATGACAAATTATTCTTTTGGGTCACCCACACAGTGGTTGGTAAGGCCTTCTACAACGGCACCCACCTAATCCCTTGTCTAAGGGGAATAGATGAAAGCCTAGAAGCAAGCGCGCGCGCACACACACACACACACACATACATATATATATATATATATATATATATATACCGAAAGTTGACTTTTGATTTCAGACACTCGGGATCTAATCCGATCAATATCATCCAGAGGAGATATGACGGTCAAAAGATCAAAATTGATAAATTTGTCTATATATAGGTTGCTCGTGCAATCGTTGTAGAAACTTGATCGATCCTATGTTGTGGTATGCAACAATTCAATGAAAGATAGGATAGGAAAATAGTTTATTCGTGGAAAGTTGGAGGTGGGACTAATTGAGGATAAGATGAGAGAAAATCTTCGACATGTGCAATGTAGACCAACAATTGGGTAGGTTAGTAACGACGATAAGATATTAGTCAAAGGAGTTTATAGAACTAGGGGTGGGTCTAAACAAACTTGGATTGAGGCTGTAACATAGGATATAACTTTTGTTGACGTTACAGAGTACGTCTCTTAATAGAGTTGAATGTAAGAAAAAGGATTCAAATAGCCGACCTGAAATATTTGGATAAAGGCTTGATGTTTACATCCATGCACAATTATCAGCCATCTCCTATTTTCCCCTTTTGTTTTAAATACAACAATAACTTCTTCTAAGTTGTCTTCCTATTAGTTTCTGCACTTTCCGTGCTAGTCTATCATCAATCTGTTGCGAGTCCCATTTTCCATGTAATTTTCTCCAAGGTAAGTTGAAAAGGTACACAGAGCAAGCTTGCTCTAACACTATATGTTGCAATTGGAATGATTAGCAGAAAATTTGTAATGCATATTGTTATGTATTGGAAAGTTTTTTTATTTGCATCTCTGGATGCTGTGTAAGCATATAAGTTTCTATTAAGGGATCAACTAGCTGAGTAGTATTACTTTGGTTATAGGTTACTCTATCTAATTTCTCGTAACTTCTAAGCTAGGGGAGAACTCAAAGATGAAGAAGTTTCCAGCGCTCAGCTTGGGGCTTTCTTTTCTGCAATGACTATACGAGCCAACGCTTTTCCTGAAGCTACTCAGTGGAGTGAAGGAGAAAGGCGTGCCATGAGTATTTTCTGGCCACGTCTAGTTCAGGTTCTTCCACCAGATGTACTCTTTATAGCTGATCCAGAGGGCACAATCATGGGGACAAGCAGTTATTTTAGTCCTCATCATGTTGGACAAGGAACTGCTGAAATGCGACTTGTTGGTGCGCTTAGGGAAGTTTTAGCTGGTGGTCATCTAGGTTACGAGGAGGTTGAAGGTGTTTTGAATGATGCACTTCGCATAAATAAGGAAGATGAGAGGCCGGAGAAGGTGAGCGAGTCATTGCTTGCAGCATTTCTGATAGGGCAGAGAATGAACAGAGAAACAGATCGTGAGCTCAAAGCTTACTGTCTTGCATTTGATGATGAACTAGGTAATTCCTAATTTCTTGCAATTTTCAATAAATGGAATTTTTTTGATACAATTATGTCTGATGTGCTTTGACTGACATCTTTACCATTTATCAGGCCCTCCTCCTATTGCTGATGTGAGATCCTTGACTCACTATGGCGAACCCTATGACGGAAACACACGTTTCTTTAAGAGTACACTGTTTGTTGCTGCAGTAAGAGCCTGTTATGGAGAAGCTTGCTTGCTCCATGGTGTGGAGTGGATGCCACCTAAGGTCAGTTGAAAGTCGTACCCCTTCATATAGTTTCTAATTACGCTACTTTTAGAACCTATGTTAATCCTTCTGAAATTCACGGTTTGAATAGCAATATCTATTCCCTCTCCTTCATGCTGAAATGTTTAACTATTAAGGTTTCAGGGGGGCATAACAGAAGGACAATTATTAAAGTTCATGGGTGCAAATACCCATTTGTCTCCAGTACAGGCTAAAACTCTTCTAGAGGTTTGCAAACAATTTTACTTATTAACTTCAATCATCTCTACTCTAATGTTTCAGTCTATGATTTCCAATACTTAACTTTGCAAGTATAAACTTTCTAGGATGAGGATGTTGGATTTGCTTATGTTGGCCAGCAGGAAGCTCGCCCATCATTGTAAGGACATATCCACATTTCTTGAACTTCCCAATTTATATATCACTGTTCAAACTATTGTCTGTGTTTATACTCGTCTATTTTAGATCCTCAAATGGCTTCTTTACTCTTCTGAGGTGTCCAATGAATTTTGATCCATGTTATTAAAAATTAATAACATTATTTGAGGAATCTGGATAATGAGCACACAGCCGGTAGCGATTACGGACTTCATGATTAAACCGTGAAATTGGAGTAGTTATCTAGTCCATGCTTGTAATCAGTTCTGGCAATCTCCCTTGCCTAAGTTGCCTTAGGTAGCAAGTAAACCTCCTTGAATTCTGTATGTCAATGGAAACCGAAAATATGTGTTAACAATCTCAGTATCTTCTGGACATACAATAAGCCAAAAAATCTGATGCAAATGGTGATTCTTGCTACTTTTTTGTTATTTCTATGGCACATTGCTTCATACTAAGTCAATATATACTCAAATCCTAAACCCAGGCTGGTACTGTGAAGTGGTCAAGTAGATAAGCTTCCAGTTTCCAAGCCCCCCTCAGCTGCTGTTTATCACATGGATCAATTTTCTGTCATCTACATTAATCTTCTGCTACAAAGAAACTATCTCTTCCTATTACTTCTATAGCTAATAAGAAACTGTTTGGTAATGATTTCTCTTGAAAGCAGTTGAACAATGCACTTATTATTGCACATGACAAAGAACTTTTGAGTTTTGAGTGTAATATTTTGAAACCACTTTTGTATTTTGATTGATCTACTATATCTCAGGTATTCACTCATAGGGCTCAGGGAGCACATCAAGAAGCGTCCACCTCTAGCTACTGCTGAGAAAGTACAACAGTATGTACGGGTAATGTTACTTGTCATGTAAATATAGACTTTATTCTGTTTATTTTTCTGTATCATATGGAACATTTGAAAGCTCCTAACGAGATGTGACAGACGTGATTCTGATGACAAACTTATCTGTTGTTCCCTATGCCATCTTAGAATTTACATTCTTTGGTTTATTTCTTAAACTAAACTTGATAGTGTTAAATCCTTGCCACTTACACTAAAACTCTAGAGTGTTGAGGGTTAATATATATATTATTCTCACACCCCTTATAGGTTGAGGTCCATTTTGGACATAGAGCTTGATTCATGCTACAATATAACTTTTATAAAATCTACTTAAAATTGCGTGCCACATAATTCAAACCTGGTTGTTCTGATGCTTAGTTTGTCGCTAGATATTTTAACATGGTATCAGAGAATATATATTTAGTAGAATACTTGGCTTGTTTATTATTGATGTAGAGCTACATATATATATATATATGAGAGGCTAACCCCTCTCTCTACTACTCTACTCCATGTGAGACTAAAACCCTTTAATACTCTCAACACTCCCTCTCAAGATGGACGATATATATCAATCATTCCCATCTTGTCACATAGTTTAGAAAGACTCAATGAATTAAGACTCTTAGTAAGATAATCTACGACTTGCTCTTCTGAGCGAACATGATCGAGCTTTAATATCCCTTACTCTAGCTTCTCTTTAATGAAGAATCGATCGATCTCGATGTGCTTTGTTCTGTAATGCCGAACTTGATTGTTAGCAATACTTAGTGCAGCTTGACTGTCACTCAGAAGGCGCAATGATGTTCCTTGGTCCGGCTTCAACTCTGTCAGCAGTGCTTTTACCCACAACTCCTCTGACACTCCCAGAGCCAAAGTTCTATATTCTGCTTCAGCGGTCGATCGTGCTACCACAGACTGTTTTTTGCTTTTCCATGAGACTAGGTTATTCTCCACAAAGACACAATAACCTGAGGTAGACCTTCGTCCATGCAGCTTGACCAATCTGCATCGCAGTACCCCTCAACACCCATGTGTCCGTTATTGAACCATAGCCCTCTTCCAGGAGCTCCCTTAAGATATCTCAGGATATGAAAACCTGTATCCATGTGGCTCTTTCTTGGATCATGCATGCAGCGACTTACTACACTCACAACAAATGAGATATCAGGACTAGTGTGACCTAGATAAATCAATCTGCCTACAAGTCTCTGATATCTCTCACGATCAACTGGCTCTCCTGCCTCTGCTCCCAACTTATTTTTCTGATCGATTGGAGTGACTGCTGATCGACATCCCAGCATACCAGTTTCTGTGAGCAGATCTAGTACATACTTTCTCTGAGAGAGGACGATCCCATCTCTTCCTCGAGCCACCTCGATCCCGATAAAATATCTCATCATTTTCAAGTCCTTTACTTCAAATTCCTTAGCAAACTTTAATTTCATCTGGGTAATCTCCTCCTCCTCCTTATCACCTGTGATCACTTATATCATCTACATATACTGCAAGTATGGTGACGTGGCCTCTCGCATGTCGGAAGAAGATCGTGTGATCTGCATTGGTCTGGCTGTACCCTATGCCTGTGACAGCCTTCCTGAATCTTTCAAACCAGGTCCGAAGAAATTGCTTGAGTCCATACAGTGATTTTTTGAGTTTACACCTTTCTTGTTGACTGTTTCGTGCAAAACCCGGGGGGGGGTGTCTCCATGTATACTTCCTCTTGTAGATCTACATGAAGAAAGACATTATTTACATCCAATTGATGAAGTTGCCACCCATAATTTGCTGCAAGTGAAACCATGGTTTTTATGGTGCTCATCTTTGCTACTGGAGCAAATGTCTCATCATAGTAGATGTCATATGACCGAGTGAATCCCTCTGCAACCAATCTTGCTTTGTATCGCTCCATCTTTCCTTCTGGCATTTCCTTTACTGTGAAGACCCATTTGCATCCAACTGTTTTCTTTCCTTTAGGTAATGGAACAAGTTTCTATGTCCCATTTCTTTCAAGTGTCCCAAGTTCCTCCAACATTGCAGCTTTCCACCTCGGATCTTCTTTCGCTTTCTGCCAACACTTAGGCAAAGAGGTGGTGTCTAATGGTGCAATAAATACTCCATAAGTAGGGGATAAATTAGAGTAGGATAAAAATGGGCGATGTCATGTTCATAACCATAACGATTAGGAAATCTTTCCGTATTACTGCGAGAATATCTCCTTAAAGGAATAGGAGAAGGACAAGGATGAGAGATCATACCATCCGAATCAGAGGGATCCGTATCCGAATCAGAGGGATCCGGTGCAGGAGGTGCATTTTCAGGAGTTGGGGCAGGGTTAGACAGGGGACATGGCATAATAGGGGGAATAGGCACAGTAGTGGACTGCTGCTTTCTCCTTCTGTAGACTTGGAGCTCTGTAGATTTTTCTGTAGTCTGTTCCTCCCCATGTACTGCAATATCACTTTCTTCCTCCTCATTGTGAGCTTCCTCGTAACTTTCCTTCCCCTCGCTATCTCCCCTTGTTCCCTTGGACCAACTTTCATCATTGGACATGAAACTGATCCGACGACGACAATCACGCTTGGGCCCATCTCCCCCTCACTCGTAACACCTCTTGTGTTAGGTGTATCACTAAATGCGGAGCCTTCACCTGAACCATTGTGGTAGTATGGTTCAATCTCTCTGAATGTAACGTCCATGCTCACCAGCAAGAGTATCCCTTCCGAGTCCCTGAATAGCCAACAAAAACGTACTTCACTGCCCGATGGTACAACTTTTCCACCGCAGGCCTATTATCCTTCACAAAGCAGACATCCAAATACCTTGGGGGAACAATGTAGTTGTTCTTACCTGTAAGCAGCTCAAACAATGTCTTTCATCCTAACACCTGAGAGGGCATCCTGTTGATGAGATATGCAGCCGTCAACACGGCATATCCCCACAAGTGTTTAGGAATGTTTATAGAAAACATCATTGACCGTGCCACTTCTAACATGTGTCTTGCCACTTCTAACATGTGTCTGTTCTTTCGTTCCACCATGTCATTCTGAGCTGGTGTATAGGCACATGAAGTCTGATATTGTATCCTATGGGCTGATAAGTATTCTTCAATAGCCTTTTGGTGTATTCTGTCCCATTGTTAGACCTCAAAGTCTTTACCTTAGCACCGTATTGTATTGTAACCCTGCGATAAAAATCTTGAAAGCATGCGAATACATTACTTTTACTCTTCATTAGATATACCAAGGTGACACGAGTGTAGCAGTCAATAAATGTGACAAATCACTTAAAACCATTAACAGTAGTTGTAGGACAAGGTCCCCACACATCAGAATGTATCATATCAAAAGAAGCTAAATTTCTATTTCCAGAACTCACTTACGAGCTTCTGGTATGTTTTTCAAGTTCACAAGCATCACAAACCAACTTTTGCTTATTAGCCTTTTGATACATAGAGGGATATATCCGACTCAGTAGACTGAATGAATAGTGTCCTATACGCTGATGTTGGAGTAATAATTTTGCTTCTACAGTCCTTTGTGTCTCCTCCTGTTGTCCTTCATCTACTAGTGATGTCAGTGCTGCATCCAGTCCACCTTTGTCCAAGTACCATAGCCCTTTATGCCAAGTGCCAGACTGCCAGTCCCCAACCGTCTTCCCGTTCCCTTCTTCTGAAAAATTACCTTAGGAATGTCAAAGGAAACAACACAATTAAGTTGAAGAACAATGACACTAATGGACAATAAATTAACAGAAAAAGATGGAGCATGCAAGACATTAGTAAGAGTCATGGAAGAGGTATATTCAATTGTGCCTTTATCCACAATGGGTCTAGCAGTACCATCAACAGTCTGAATGCTTTCAGGCGTTGCCAGGTGAGTGTAATCTTGGAACTTATCATGGACACCCGTGACATGGCGAGATGTCTCAGAGTCAATTATCCAATTTAGACTTCCTGGTCTGTGGGTAGATGCAAGGGCATGAGCATGTATACCTGTGCTTGTATGGACATAGTAGGTGATGTTACCTTCAGAGGTGGTTGGAGTCGATGTCCCAGTGGTATTGGCTCGACTGTCGCTGGTTCCATGCTTCATGCTCCTCCACATTTCTAGCATTTTCCTCTCACTAGGGGTCATATCGGATGACCGACTCTTATTTTCCCCTTCTATCAGGTTTGCCTTGTGTCCTCCAGAATAATTACCTTTGTATCCGCCATAACCCTACGCCCTCCACGACCGCTGGACTGGCCTCTTAGATGTTTCGTACAGAATATGATGAAATGTTCAGGTTCTCCACAGTTGTAGCACCCGTCCCCTCCGGAAGGGTTTGGGTTAAACACTGCTAGAGCTAATTTTTCTCCTGGAGAGCTAGTGGTGCTAGGCATTAGCTTCAGTCGTGCCTCTTCTTGTGCTATAGCAGCTATGGCCTCCTCTAGTGATGGTAGCCCAGGTTGTGCAAGTAGGACATTCCTCCTCTGCTCGAATGTTGGGTTGAGCCCCTTCAGGAACTTCATCATCCTTTGTCGTTAAACATACTCCATGAACTTCTTATAATGTTTCGCAAATGCCGGTTCCACTTGCTCATCCTCCACGCCAATGAGATCATAGTGGTCGAGATCTGATCAATACTTTTTCAGCAGAGCCGCATACTCAGAGATGATGTGATCTTCTTGGACCACCTTATCAAGTTTATCTTGTAGTTAGAAGACCCTCATAGGGTTGTCCGATCTTGAGTACATGTCTCTCAGCGTCATCCAAATGTCACCAGCACCCTCCATTGCTTCCACGTTGTCCGACACTTGGTCGGTCAATGAGGCTGTCAACCATCCAGATACAACATTGTTGACGATTTTTCACATAGCAAACTCACGTGAGGAGTGATCTTCAGGTGCCCACCAAGCCTTTGTCTTCAGAGTCTGCATCGCCTGACGCGACCATTTCAAGTAGTTGGAAGTACCCTCCAACTTTATCTTCAGTTTCTCCAACTTTTCTATTTTGTATGGTGAATGATCCACATCTGCGTGTGCAACACGGAAGCTAGTATCAGTCAGCCTCCTGGAGAAGAGATCATCCACCAAAGCCTTCATCTCTTGGGCCGTCAGCTTGCCGTAGATCGTCTCCATCGTCTTCTTCTTGTCCTCTTCCATCAGCAAGACGGTAGCAGATCTAGATCGTATCCACCTTTGATTGCCGTCCTCTCCACGTCTACTGTTCCTCCTTCAGCGGCAATGGTGTCCCTGAGAGCCGCTGCTCGTCCCGTGCACGGCTTCGACTTGAGGTCACATAAGCCTGACGAGGTGGGGGAAGAACCGACAGTTGTAGTCGAGATCATGAGTTCACACAAAAGTTTCCTCACTGATATACCTCGTTCCAACTAGCAACTATATAATTAATATTCCGATTACAACTTGCTGCTACAAAAACGATAATAAAAAAAGTAAACTTCTCGTTCTTCCATGCAATCATAGTTGCATACGGACAAAACCGAGTTACAACTCGCAGAAGAGAAGAAGAAGAAGAGAGAAGGGGGGTTGGCCGGCAAGGAGGGGGGGCTGCTGGCCGGCGGAGAGGGGAGCTGTTGGCCGACGGCTGCTGGTGGCGGAAGAGGGAAAGGGGGGGGGGGGAGGGGGGCTGTGGAGGGGGGTTAGGGTTAGGGTTAGGGTTTGGGAAAAGGGGGTGGGGTTGGCTCTGATACCAAATTGATATTTAGTAGAATACTTGGCTTGTTTATTATAGATGTGTAGCTACATATATATATATATGCGAGTCTAATCCCTCTCTCTACTACTATACTCTATGTGGAACTGAAATCCTTTAATACTCTCAACACAGAGCTACCCATGTTTAAATCTTCTGGTACACAATTTTAAACAAATTTTATAAAAAATTGTACCGCAGCGTGAATTCAACTCTAATTCCAAAATGGACATTCGACCTGTGGGGAACATGTTAGAATATAAATATATAACCCACAACCCTCATTACAACTCTAGAGTTTTGGTTCACTAGCAAGATCTTTAATAGATAACAAGGATTTCGTGGAACCAAGATTCTAATTCTACTCAATTCTACCCTTACCTGATACATGTCACACATATCTTGGAACAATAGTATATGAGTCGTTTTGTCAGAATTTGTGAATGACTGAAAATAGAATTCAATTTGTAGCAGTAACATAGGTCTGGTATATATAGCCTACGAACATTGACAACCTTGTCGTCTGACCTACTTGGAACTATATTACAATATGTAACACAACCTCCCTGTCTCTAACACCCTCCCTCCTCTTAAACGCACGATGGTAGATTAATGTGGGTTTTATAAGAGAAATACAAAAGGAAAACTACAAACAACAATCAACTAACACACTTCCTCAAACTCACGAGGATGCATCGTGAGTTTGTACAGTAAGAAGGAGGGTTGCTGAACTGTATATGCCTTCGTTAAGAAGTCCGCAATCTGCATTTGAGAGGTAACTATGCTCAAAAGCTTTTGAGCATAGTTACCCATTGGTACGCGTTCAACAACCCTCAAACATAACTTTTTGAGCATTGTTACCTCATAAGCAGTAAAAAACGGTTATATATCGGTTATATAACCGATATATAATGGTGTCGGTCCTGGACTGATATTTTTTTGCATAAATATCGGTAAAATATCGGAACCGATATTATCGGCCGATATGGTCGATATTGTTCGAAATATCGGTTTACAAAAAAATCGATTTATCACAGTTTTGGTTTTGCTACAGAAAAATCGATATTGAATGATATGACATTCACATCAATGGAGAATGGAGATTACATCTTCTGCCATCAAAATCTGCATGCATCAAACTTATTCAGAGATGTAGTTTCTCAAATGATCTCCTTTATCTTGGATCTCTTGGATTTTTCGACGATATGTATACTTTCTGCATATTTTATAATAGAAAACTATTAAGTGTATTGTTCAAATATAAAAATTGTGTTAAAAATGCAAACCGATATTTATCGTTATAAAACCGATATATCGGTGATATATCATTAACTCTACTGGACCGTTATCATGAAAAAACCTTATTAACTGCATAGGTTACCTCTCAATCTGCATTTAAGATATAGTAACACACCCACAAGCACAACTTCTACCCACAACTGAACAACGATGGTAGCAGACAAAAGAAGATAAATAGTAACATCAAGAATATGTTGACGACGATGCTCAACAATCCCATTTTGCGATGAGCATGAGTACAAGAACACTTCAAAAGCGTCCCCTGAGAAGTAAGATAATCACCAAATTGATGTGATGTGTACTCCCTCCTGAATCAAAATGAAGCACCTTGATTTTGCAAGAAAAGTAGGTTCAACTATCCTTGCAAACACAAGATACTTTGAGAAGACCTCAAACTTACAAGAAATCATGTAAAGCCACATAAATCGAGAATGATCATCAACACAGTTCACATAATGTTTGTTTCCACCTCAAACATCAGAATATGCAAGATCAAAAGGAGAAGCATAAACAAAATTAATTAATGGAAAATAGTTAGCAACATGATGACCATGAATGCACCCAGTACAAGGTGTTAGGGACTTAGCATAGAAGTTTCCTAAGACACTTGTAGAAGATGGCAACTGAAGTCTAGTAAAAGGCAAATGTACCAACCTCCAATGCCGAACATCATATGCGGAAGGTGGGGTAGTAAATCAAGAAAATGGCAACTGCAATAGGTAGAGGAAGCATAAGATAATCCATGTAGTAAAGTCATCATGTCTATGGCCTATCCCAACTACCATTTCCGTGTATAGATCTTGTATAAACATGCAATAACAGTGAATGAAACAATGTAAGACATGTCGGTTAACTGAGAAATCGGTTATAAACTCATAGTCAAGCGGGGGACGTGATTAACATGAAGTATGGTAAAGTTGAGTAAGCTAGTCAAGTGACCATGGCCCATTGGCCGTGCGAATACATAGTTTGCAGTATCGGCCGATACCTATCCGATACGTCCGATACCGATACGATTTGGTGTGTCCTAATCGGATATCTACCGCCATCGATACTGACCGATATCGACGTTAGGAGTCTCTTTTCAAGTCAATTCGGTAGAAAAAATTGAATAAAAAAGACCAATCAATAAGGATGTAAATAAAAAAAATTTTATTTATCGCTTGTAAACCAATCAGTAAGGGTGACTATTACTTCATTTAATTTCAAAAATATTAAGAAATAACATATAAAATACTTAAAATTATGCCTAAATATATAAAATATTTTTTCTAAATTTTTAATCATTTATTAATAATTATGTTATTTACGATACCAAAAAATCGATACTCCGATCTGAAACTGCCGATACCGTCGATCTTGGTACTCATAGGAAGGATCTGATACTGTACTGCGAATCTTAGTGAATAGTCGTAGACTGAGCATGGGTAATGCCTCTAAATTTGGAGGCATCGCCAGTCATATGATAGGAATAACCAGAATGTAGTATCCGGGAGGTAGAAGATAAACTTGCGGGTGATACAAAAGAGGAACTAGCAGATGTAACAGCTGGATGACCAGGTACCTAAAGCAAACTCAGAAGATGCTAAAACTGATCTGCCGTAACTGGTGTCTTTTGTGGAGCAACTGATGAAGGACTGTCAACCATGGATGAAGTGTCATAAGTGATCGCATCAGCCATAGCAGCCTGAGGATGCTGTAGTCGAACATAAAATCTGCCAGATGTATCCCCCGGGCCTTGCGTTGAGCAAAGGCTTAACAATCCCTAGTAGAATGAGTACCATAGCGCTTGTACCAGCCACACCACTTCTGTCTATGTCGAGGACCAAAAGTACTAGACGAAGCACTAAAAGTAACGTCTCGGTGTCCCCTGAGAAGCAATAGAGTAGACTGACCCTGAGGAACATAAGAAGGTCAAGTCACTAGAACAAAACTCCCCTGTGAAGTAGTAGACTAGGTGGCAAGTAACCTACGGCGAGTCTTCTCAGTAGTCAACTTGTTCACCGTTGTATCGAGTGAAGGAACATGGGAACACTGCAACAAAATACCAGCAGATGTCTGAAATTCAGGTTGAAGCCTAATAAGAAACTGAAGTAGATGCCACCAATATAGTAACACAAGATATTGTGTGTGATACGAACATGTAGTAGCATCCTCAAAAGTAGGCTCCATGATTGCAAGCTGGCTCCAAAGATTCATCATGTAAGCGTGGAACTGTTGCATTTTACGATCTCCCTGGGGACATAATGAATAACTGCATCAGCGTAAGTGCTCTCTCTCCGAGTATACTACTTCCTTATATGGAGCTACATGGTGGCTGCAATATCTAGGGATCGAGATGGAACATAATAGTTGGTGAGACGAAAAGAATCACATCCATGATCCGACGCTCAATATAATTCCATGTGGCAATACGACTCTAAATGTTGTATCAGTCTCTCCAGTAGTATGAGCCGGACGGGAGTCCGTGCCATCAACATGGCCCCAAAGACGTCGGCTCCTTGGATTGCTCGCAGCTAATGCCCAAACCCGATAGTTTGGGCCCTCCCCTCCAGGATGACATGAAGGCAAGAATCGGTCACAATGGACACATCCATAGCTGATGACATGCACACGAGTACAAATCGGTGCAACACCTCACACTACTCACACTCAAAATACAATAGAAATCACCACACGTACTGCTCAACACTACACACAAACCTCGTACAAAACACTCCACCAACCCACACAAATATAAGTTGACATGTAGGCCTCTCATATAACTAATAGAAGCAAGCAGAAGAAACAAGATGCTGACAGGTGACAGGTGGGCCTGAACCTTGTGGGTGTAAAAATGACTGTAAAAGTAAAACACCAGAGATTGTCATATGGGTCAGAGGAAGGTAAGGTGAGTGTAGATACGAGTACAAAACCGAGTGACTGCAGAATCAATGACTCATATCAACCATAGAAAATAACGTAACCAACACGACGAAGACACGTGTGCACAATGCAATGGTGTGAATCAAAAGAACTTAAATTCAACGGTCAGGATCGACTCGAATCGGGTACATGTTCGACAATCAAGAGCTTGAATAAACAAAGAGAGAGAGCATAATCTCTCGAATTCTTCTCTGTCTTATGAAGCAGAAAAAGAAGAAAAAACAAAGAGAATATTAGGTTTCGAATTGAACCAAGAGTTCAAGACTCGATCGCCATAAGGAAGACGACAAGGACTACGGGCAAGATTCTAATGAAGATGATGATGCTCAAGACTCAAGGAAGATCTTAATCAACTCAAGAGGACCAATTGATCGCAGTTCGGAAACTTCCCATGGCTAGATCTAGGTTTGGAAGTGCTCGAAGAAGCTTGAGATGACCGAAGATTGATCTCGACGTACGATTCTTGATTATGATCGAAGCTCAATCTCGACGACTTGACGACACAAAGAAGACATGGACACTTTTAGAGGACACAACTAGTTTGAACTCAACTCTCTGAAAAAAATTATGGTTTCGACGAGGAATTCAGCGATTGACAGCATGAATCACTCCAGGTTAGCACTAAAGTTCTAGGGTTTCTAAAACTATACTTCTCTTTATTTTTATTTGGAAATTATTAGAGGAAGGGATCACAGCTCTGATACCATGTCAGAGTTTGTGAAGGATTGGAAATGGAATTAAATTTGTAGCAGTAAATAGGTTTCGTATATATATAGCCCACGATTTGATAGCCTCGCCGTCCGATCGATGTGGGACTATATTACAAAATGTAATACAATCTCTCTCTATCTCTATGCCTCTAACACGTACAACATATTCGTGTAACACGTGTGATCGCGGTCTCGCCTAAATTTTGGAGAAATTGAAATCTCAGTGACCTCAAGTCTTGATATGAGGATCTTAAAGTTGACTCCAAATAATATAGGAAATTCGATGGATATATCTAAAACTAGAAAACCACCACAATTTCACATGGCTTGTGCATTTCCTCTCTTCAGCTTCATTTCATTTTTGCAGAATTTCTCTTACTCAGTTTTCACATATTTCATGGATCATCAGTTGCAATCACTTTTGGTGACAAACATATGCTTGCAGCTTTGATTATCTTGTAGCTTATGTAAGATTCCGTTTTTTTCCCATGGCATTTTTTATTCCTAATCTTTTGTATACCAGATGTGGTGTTGCTGGTCCATTTGGATAAGCTTGCGTCATCTTTTGTGTAGATTTTAATGTTATTTCTCAAATTAGGTGCTTATTTAGTAAAAATGATCACATCAATATGAATTATTAGTATGCTTATTATTTCGTATAATAAACTCTGCAAGTGTTGTGCTTTATGTATTATATTATTCAGTGCCAGTCCTAAGTCCGGGTAAAGGAGGAGACATCAGAAGTATGTAAGTCTAACATGACAACCACTACACCACAACTCTTTTGAGTTAAGAGTGCCTACAATACATCTTGATTCAATTCTAGATTGTCCATGCTTGTGCCAGTTTAATTTTTGGGCCCTGGGCCGTCGCCCAGTCTGCCCTGGACCAGGGAAGATAATGCGCTTATGAGATTTTGTGATGCTTTTGTTATTTTTATGAATGTTCTAATTTCTAAGTCGTTTGCTATTTTATTTTATTTATGATTTATTTAGATGTTTTGATTTCGCACCATTGTAATTTTATGCGGAATGTGTTTCAAATTGATATATGACCAATAAAAGTCAAGTTTTACATCTTATTGAATGTAAGTAAAGTAATGTGTGGATTTTCTTATGTTTGATACAAGGTTTTCTTGCAGTATATATGCCGCAGTTATCTAGTTAACTTGAACAAGTAACTAGTATCATCCCAATTATAATTTTAATTCGTATCACGAACCAAATTGACGAACCAATTCACCCTACCTCCTCCATACGTAAAATAAAGACAAGTAGCTTTACCCGTCCCCAAACCTGTATCATGACATAGGACGTACCACATTCCAAGTAACTATGATTGCGTCACATGGGTCCAATGTATAGAATCAACTTAGGTTCCCTGCATTTTACAGCTAAATTTCATAAATAACAAGTTTCCAACTCTTGTTACAAATTATCCCACCATTATCAACAGTAAATATAGATTAGAGATTTTTGTCGCATATATTTTTATCATGGACATGGCAACTTACAAACATCCACATTTCATGAGCATTATTGTAAATTACATGCATTGTGGTATAAAGTTTTATAGGTGCCTTTTCTTTGTGTAGGCTCGTGGAAGAGAAGCTATTGTTGCAGGGTTTTACCATGTGGGTTATGAAGATCCCTTGTTAATGTTGATGAGAAGAAGAAAAGTTCATTCAGGCTTGGTTGTTAAGGTTTGTACTATATGCTAAAAGTGATATTGCCACATACAGTCATATACTGTCACCTTTCGAAAGTACTTTTTATCCAAGTCTAGTATACAATGTCAGAATTATATACATCAGCTGATAGTTTGTCATTGATGGAGTTGCTTGGCACGATGGTAAGTGTTGTTGCTTGCATCTTGGAGGATGCGAGTTTGAGCAGTGGAAACAGCCTCTCCATGTATATGGGTGTAAGGCTGCATACATATTCCCCAGACTAGCATAAACGGGAGCCATGTGGTACTGCGGCGCCCTTGTAGCTGATAGCCGGTCATTACTTGTACTACAAAAACTAGATACTCCTAAAATTATTTGATGTGGACCAGAGTGAATACAAAGCATATCTGCAGTCCACATAGAGGAAAATACATTTTCATTTGCCTTATTAGCAGTACACAGTTGTAAAATCCTGTTGGTTTACTGCATTTACTGATGTATCTGTGCACAAGTTGCCTAGACAGTTTTTTTTTGTAATCATCATACTAAACATTCTAGTTAAGTCAGAAGGAATCCTTTATTATACAACAGATATCAAAATTAATCTTCACAGGAATGACCATTTTTATAGATGCATTCAGGCTTCACACTGTTTAAAAGCTATATTTGCTACTTCTTAGAGTTTAGATATGCTACACCGACATGCATGTTCCTAGTTTTGGGAGTTCCTTCATATCCCATATGTCAACATGACATCATTTGTGTTGATGATTAAGGGTGAAGAAGGTGCACTGTCAATGACAACAAAATCAAGATCAGCAAATGCATCAAAAGGACTTCAAGTTAATCACTGTGCAGGTTTCCGTCCTCCAAGCGATTCAAATGGCACTTTGGTCGATGGTATGAATATTTTCTTCATGTAAATTTAAGGTGGTGTACTCTGCTCAGCTGGTTCATTGTACATTGCTTGTGCATTTTCCTTAAGTTTTGGACTATATTCTCTGGAAACTCTTCAGTTATTTTTTATTTTATTTTATTTTATTTGTTCAGGAATTTCACGAGAGAATTTTTCTATTGATGTCAATGCCCATGATTACGGTTTCGAGCCAACAGATACTCCAAGAACTGATAGATCGGTAGGCTGCTTCTACTCTCACCCTTGTCTGTAGTTGGGTAACTTGATTATCTTTGCTATACTTACATGAGATGCGTTAGTCTCTATTGTTTGTAAACTGATCTTAGCATGGTATGATTGCTACTTGTTAGCCATGCATAACACACATTTTGATGCATGATGTGGACCCAGGATAGTGAATGATTGGGAACCTGATTATAGCAAGCCGATTATGGAATTATTGGAGATCCCGTCTCCATAGCATCCACCTTATATACCTCTGGGTTTTATACAACAACAACAAAACCTTTATTCCAAATGTCTTTGAATCTTCTTCTTCCATTTGGCCTATTAAGGCAATATCCTCGGTAAAGCTAACAAGATCCATATCATTCTTTAACACTTCAAGCCATGTTCGTCTACGTCTACATCTAGTCCTAGCGGCTCCATTAACTACTATATTATCGCTCCTTGTTACATTAGCATCTATTGGTTTGTGTTGCACATGTCTAAATCATCTAAGTCGTTTTTTCCTCATCTTATCCTCTATTGGAGCTGTTGAGAGTATTAATGGACTTTTAGTCCCACATTGAGGAGAATAGTAGAGAGATGTGTTAGCCTCTCCTATATATATGTAACTCTACCTCAATAATAAACAAGCCAAGTATTCTACTAAATTTTTATTTGATATCAGAGCCACCAAACCCTAACCCTAGCCGCCATCATTCTCCACCAAACCCTACCCCTAACCCCGCTCCACAGCCGACCCCTCCCCCTCCAAACCCCGCCTCCGCCAAACCCCCTCCCATTCTCCTCACCGCCCCCTACCCTTCCGTTGCCAGCACAGCCACTACCCCACCGGCAGCAGCCCCCCGCCGCCAGCACAGCCGCCTCCTCCCCCCCCCACTGGCCAGCAACCCCCCCTTCTCCACGTCGGCTCTCGTCCCCTCTCCGTCGCCGCCAGCACAACCTTCCTCCTCGTCAGGCCATGCGATATCGGGTCGCAGCCATGCACGAGATATGAGCAGTGGCTCTCGGGGACGCCGTTGCTGCTGAAGGAGGAACAAGAGACGTGAAGAGGACGATTAAAGTTGGAGACGATCTAGATCTGCCACCGCCTTGCTGATGGAAGAGAAGAAGACGATGGAGACGATCTACGACAAGCTGACGGCCAAAGAGATGAAGGCTTTAGTGGACGATCTCTTCTCCAGGAGGATGACAGACTAGCTCCCATGCTGCACACGCAGATGTGGATCCTTCACCATACAAAATAGGGAAGTTGAAGAAAGTGGAGGTAAAGTTGGAGGGTACTTTCAACTACTTGAAGTGGTCGCGTCAGGCGATGCAGACTCTGAAGGCAAGGGGCTTGGTGGGCTATGTGAATAGCCAAACCAAGGCACCTGAAGATCATTCCTCACGGGAGTTTGCTGTGTGGGAAATTGTCAACAATATTGTAGCTGAATGGTTGACAGCCTCATTAACCGACCAAGTGTCGGACAATGTGGAAGCGATGGAGGGTGCTGGTGACATTTGGATGACGCTGAGAGATGTTCTCAGGGTTGGACAACCCTATGAGGGTCTTCCAACTACAGGATGAACTTGATAAGGTGGTCCAAGAAGATCACACAATCTCTGAGTATGCGGCTCTGCTGAAGAACTATTGGTCAGATCTCAACCACTATGATCCCATTGGCATGGAGGATGAACAAGTGGAACCGACATTTGCGAAACAATATCAGAAGGTCATGGAGTATGTCTCGCGACAGAGGACGATGAAGTTTCTGAAGGGGTTCAATCCAGTATTCGAGCAGAGGAGGAATGTCCTACTTGCACAACCCGGACTTCTATCACTTGAGGAGGCCATAACTGCAATGACACAAGAAGAGGCACGACTGAAGCTGATGCCTAGCACCACTAGCTCTCCGGAGGAAAAACCAGCTCTAGCAGTTTTTAACCCAAACCCTTCCGGAGGGGGATGGTGCTACAACTGTGGAGACCCTGGACACTTCATTAGATTCTGTACGAAATATCTGAGAGGCCAGTTCAGCGGCCGCGGCAGAAGCCGTGGAGGGCGTAGGGGTGGCAGAGGAGGCTATGCCGGTGGCAGAGGTAATTATTCTGGAGGACACAAGGCAAACTTGGCAGAAGGAGGATATGAGAGTCAGTCATCCGATATGACCCCTAGTGAGAGAAAAATGCTAGAAATATGGAGGAACATGAATCTTGGAACCAGCGACAGTCGAGCTAACACCGCTGGGACATCGACTCCAACCACTTCCGGGGGTAACATCACCTACTATACCCATACAAGCATAGGTATACCTGCTCATGCCCTTGCTTCTACCCATAGACCAGGAAGTCTAAATTGGATAATTGACTCTGGGGCATCCCGTCATGTCACGGGTGTCCATGATGAGTTCCAAGATTACACTCATCTGGTGACGCCTGAAAGCATTCAGACTGCTGATGGTACTGCTAGACCCATTGTGGGTAAAGGGACAGTTGAATGCACCCCTTCCATGACTCTTACCGATGCCTTGCATGTTCTATCTTTTCCTGTTAATCTATTGTCCATTAGTGCCATTGTTCTTCAACTTAATTGTGTTGTTTCCTTTGACATTCCTAAGGTGATTTTTCAGGAGAAGGAAACAGGGAGACGGTTGGGGACTGTCACTTGGCATAAAAGACTGGTACTTGGACATGGGTTGGCTGGATGCATCACTGACGTCACTGGTGAATGAAGCACAACCGGAGGAGCCACGAAGCATTGTGGAAGCAGAATTATTACTCCAACATCAGCGCATGAGACTATTCATTCACTCTACTGAGTCAGATGTATCTCTCTATGTATCAAATGAGTAATAAGTAAAAGATGGTTTGTGATGCTTGTGAACTTATGAAACATACCAGAAGCTCTTATGTGAGTTCTGGAAATAGAAGTTTAGTTGCTTTTGATATGATACTCTGATGTGTAGGGACCTTGTCCTACAACTGCTGTTAATGGTTTTAAGTGGTTTGTCATCTTTATTGCCTGCTACACTCGTGTCACCTGGGTATACCTAATGAAGAGTAAGAGTGATGTCTTTGCATGCTTTCAGATTTTTATCGCAGGGTTACAACACAATACGGTGCTAAGGTTAATATTTTGAGGTCTAACAATGAGACAACATATACCAACAAGGCTATTGGAGAGTACTTATCATCCCATGAGATACAACATCAGACTTCATGTGCCTATACACCAGCACAAAATGGCGTGATAGAGCGGAAGAACATGCACCTGTTAGAAGTGGCACTGTCAATGATATTTGCTATGAATGTTCCTAACACTTGTGGGGGCATGCCGTGTTGACGACTGCATATCTTATCAACATGATGCCCTCTCAGGTGTTAGGATGGAAGACACCGTTTGAGATGCTTATAGGTGAGAACAAGTACATTGTTCCCCTAAAGGTATTTGGATGTGTATGCTTTGTGAAGGATAATAGGCATGCGGTGGAAAAGTTGGACCCTCGGGCAATGAAGTGCGTCTTTGTTGGCTACTCAGGGACTCAGAAGGGATATTCTTGCTGGAGTCCTGTGGAGCGAAGGCTCTTTGTGAGCATGGACGTTACATTCAGAGATGAAACCATACTACCACAATGGTTCAGGTGAAGGCTTCTCATTTGGTGACACACCTAACACATGAGGTGTTTGGAGTGAGGGAGAGATGGACTCAAGCGTGATTGTCGGGTCAGTTCCATGCCCAATGATGAAAGTTGGTCCAAGGGAACAAGGGGGAGATAGCGAGTATGAAGAAAGTGATGATGATGCACACAATCAGGAGGAAGAAAGTGATGCTCCAGTACAGGAGGAGGAACATACTACAAAACAATCTACAGAGTTCCAAGTCTACAGAAGGAGAAAACAACAGTCCACTACTGTGCCTATTGTCCATACTGTGCCATGTCCCTCGCCTAACCCTACCCCAACTCCTGAAGATGCACCTCCCGCACCGGATTCCTCTGATTCAGATGCGGATCCCTCTGATTCGGATGGTATGATCTCTCCTCCACTATCTCATATTTTCTTAAGAAGATTTTCTCGCAGTAATACGGGAAGATCTCCTAATCGTTATGGTTATGAACATGACATTGCCCATTTTTATCCTACTCTAATCTATCCCCTACTGACACCACATCTTTGCCTAAGTGTTGGCAGGAAGCGAATGATGATCCAAGATGGAAAGCTGCAATGTTGGAGGAACTTGGGGCACTTGAAAGAAATAAGAACTTGTTCCTTTACCTAAAGAAAAGAGAGCAGTTTGATGCAAATGAGTTTTTACAGTAAAGGTGATGCCAGAAAAAATGTGGAGCGATACAAAACAATATTGGTTGCAAAGGGATTCACTCAGTCTTATGTCATCGACTATGATGAGACATTTGCTCCAGTAGCAAAGATGAGCACTGTGAGAACCCTGGTCTCTATTGTAGCAAACCATGAGTGGCAACTTCATCAATTGGATGTGAAGAATGTCTTTCTTCATGGAGATCTACAAGAGTAAGTATACATAGAGATGCCCCTAGAGTTCTGCACGAAGCAGTCGACAGGAAAGGTGTGCAAGCTGAAGAAATCACTGTATGGGCTCAAGCAATCTCCTCGAGCCTGGTTTGAAAGATTCAAGAAAGTTGTCATAGGCATGGGGTACAATCAGACCAATGCAGATCACACGGTCTTCTTCCGACATGCAAGAGGCCACGTCACCATACTTGTAGTATATGTAGATGATATAGTGATTACAGGTGATGAGGAGGAGGAGATTATCCAGCTGAAGTCAAATCTTGCCAAGGAATTTGAAGTAAAGGACTTGAGAATGATGAGGTATTTTCTCGGGATCGAGGTGGCTCGAGGAAGAGATGGGATCGTCCTCTCTCAGAGGAAGTATGTACTAAACCTGCTTACAGAGACCGGTTTGATGGGATGTTGACCGTCAGTCACTTCAATCGATCAGAAAGATAAGTTGGGGGCAGAGGCAGGAGAGCTGGTTGATCGTGAGAGATATCAGAGACTTGTAGGCATATTGATTTATCTAGGACACACTCGCCTGGTATCTCATTTGCTGTGAGTGTAGTGAATCGCTACATGCATGATCCAAGGAAGGGCCACATGGATGCAGTTTTTCATATTCTGAGATATCTGAAGGGGGTTTCTGGAAGAGGGCTATGGTTCAAGAACAATGGACACCTGAGTGTTGAGAGATACTGCGATACAGATTTGGCAAGTTGCATGGACGACAAAAGGTCTACCTCAGGGTACTGTGTCTTTGTGGGGAAAAACCTAGTCTCATGGAGAAGTAAGAAACAATCTGTGGTAGCACAATCTGTCACGTTCCGATCCCCGCAAGGGCCGATCGTCCTTTTGGGCGTGATGCCGTGCAAGCCTAAGTTGCTCTTGCATAAGGCCAAAGTTTGAATAAGGACAAATAAGCTATTCAACGATAAAAACAACGGCACAATAATGCAGAAAGGTAAATAAACACAATGGTATAAGAAAATAATCTCTTTATTGATATCTGAAATGATTACAAGGCTTGGCAATTGGCTTACATCAATACATAATACAATGACATTGTTCTATACATTACATTCTTTTATACAGAAATATCTCAAAACATCTCGATACATCTCAAGACATCGACTCAAGATTTTCGGCTCCTGAGGATGAGGATATTCTATCGCTTCTTCGGAAGATCCAGCACATGCGAACAGAACTGGTGGGGGGTCAGCATTTTGGGAAAAATACTGGTGAGTATAAAAGCAACGAATAGAAGCAACACTCTCTAAAACCAATGCTAAGTAAGCATGTGATAAAATATTACATTACTAGTGATCTTGCTATTTTTTACCTATGTTTCATGCAGTACATGATTAAGTCAGATTATTTCTTTTTGGAAACATCTTTGAAATTAGAGTTCACATTTAATTCATTCAAGCATACACTAGGAAGTGTTCTATCGTGAAGTGCGCATCATATATCGTGAGCCATATCTGTTATCACTAAGGAACATAAGCAGCATCTAGTGGACTATTCATCTTATCCAGGAAACATCTGCATATTCAAGTAAAGCATGCAAGTATATGAGGAGTACAAGATAGTAAGCAAAATTGATAATGAGTACATCATTTATTCAGTGATTCTTACTCTTCGTCGAACGGTTATCCCTGCAACAGACAAACAAGTTAGCAGCAATTTACATAAACATATAAGTACTCTTTCCTGTTCATCTCTGCATCAAACAATTAGCTATGTAAGAAGGCTAAAATTCTAGCATGCATCCTAACTACATGATGGCCTATGAGAAACTCGTGATTAGTAGCGTTGTTATCACGGCCCAACACTATACCAAAATACGTTCAAAATGGCTTCTTTGACACGTGAACCAGCTAACTAATAGACATAAACATCCGCCTAATAGCGAGAACTTCATTGTCTCAGGGTGTTCCGATTAGCCTCTCCCAGGCCGAACGATTCCCAGTGTCCCAGGATACCGCTCGAGAGACCATACCTTGTGTACAAGTTATCAAATCGATGCATGGATGCACTCCTGTCAGATAATTCTATAATGCAAGCAAGCATGATCAAGCAAACTTCTTTCTCTTCTTTTTATCAATCGATCGATAGGTTCAATTCACGGCCCAACACTACACTAGTATACGCTCATACTAGCTGTTTTGACACATGATCAAGCTATTCTCTGAACGAGTTCGATAACCGGTCTATGTTTCAAGCAGTATTCCTTTTTAACACGAAACAAGATACTAGTTATATAATTCTAGCATGCAATATCTTACAGTTCTATCTATCAAGCATATATATATTTCTATTTTTAACAAGCAAATAGTCCTACTCTTGTTTACATATAATAAAGGAACATGTTCAAGCATCTTTTACTTTTCTTATTAGCACGAGAATGGTTCGTTCGATAGCTGTGTTAGTGTAACTTAGCATGCAACATTCTATTCTTTTACTTAGCATGGCAAGGGTCTTTTCAATGACAAGCATTGCAAGTTTCTAGTTAAGCAATACAGGTTCTCGTTCTATCATTCTCATGCGAACATTATCTACTTAACAACAAGCATTATAAAACTCAGATTCATTATTAAGGTGTGCAAGAATTAGAGAATGGAGTTCTGTCCACTCACCTAGTTCAGTCGTCTTCTGGTTCAACAAGGAGCTCTTTAGGAAGGTTTTCTTTTTGAGTCAACAAACCGATATCTCTTGTATATTGTGTCATCGCGGAGGGCACTACATATTTACCGACCGAGAAAAAGTTTCGTCCTTGAAACTCAAGGAGAAACGATATCCAAATCAGCGATAGTTCTCATCCTTCGCCATCCTCAATCGATAAATCACTAGTAATTCAAGAATCACGAAATCATCTCTATCCATCAAGAAAACAATCAAGAAATTTTTTGCGCGCATCTTTGAGAATATCTATGGATTTATTGTATGGAACGCTCATTGCAGCAACAATATCTAGGACATCTCTGAGTCGAAGTGAAGCAACGAAATGGCCAAATGATCGAGTTGCTCTGATACCATTATGTCACGCCACGATCCCCGCAAGAGTCGATCGTCCTCGCTTGGGGTCTTACGGAACCGATCGTTCTCGCTTGGACGTGATGTCGTGCAAGCCTAAGTTGCGCTTGCACAAGGCCAAAGCTTGAACAAAGACAAATAAACTATTCAATGATAAAAGCAGCGGCACAATAATGCAGAAAAGTAAATGAACACAATGGTATAAGAAACCAATCTCTTTATTGATATCTGAAATGATTATAAGGTTTGCCAATTGGCTTATATCAATATAGAATACAATGACATCGTTCTATACATTACATCCTTTTATACAGAAACATCTCAAAATATCTCGATACATCTCAAGGCATCGACTCCATATTTTCGGCTCTTGAGGATGAGGATATGCTATCACTTCTTCGAAAGATCCAACACCTGCGAACATAATTGGTGGGGGTCAGCACTTTGGGAAAAATACTGGTGAGTATAAAAACAACGAACAGAAGCAACAATCTATAAAATCAACACTAAGTAAGCATGTGATAAAATATTATATTACTAGTAATTTTGCTACTTTTTACCTATGTTTGTTTCATGCAGTACATGATTAAGTCATATTACTTCTTTTTGGAAACATTTTTGAAATCAGAGTTTACATTCAATTCATTCAAGCATACAGTAGGAAGTGTTATATCGTGAAGTGCACAACATATATCGTGAGCCATATCCGTTATCACTAAGGAACATAAGCATCATCTAGTGGACTATTCATCTTATCCTGGAAACATCACCATATTCAAGTCAAGCATGCAAGTCTAGGAGCAGTACAAGATAGTAAGCAAAATCGATAATGAGTACATCATTTATTCAGTGATTCTTACTCTTCGCCAGACAGTTATCCCTGCAACATGCGTACAAGTTAGCAGCAATTTACATAAACATATAGGTACTCTTTCCTGTTCGTCTCTGCATTAAACGGTTAAGTATGCAAGAAGGCTAACATCCTAGCATGCGCCCTAACTACATAATGGTCCATGGGAAACCCATGATTAGTAGCTGTGTTATCACGACCCAGCACTACACCAAAATACGCTCAAAATGGCTGCTTTGACACATGAACCAGCTAACTAAAAACACCCGTCTAATAGCGAGAACTTCATTTCCTCAGGGTGTTCCGATTAGCCTCCCATGCCAAACGGTTTCCAGTGCCCCAGGATACCGCTCGAGAGACCCGATACCTTGTGCACAAGTTGTCAGACCGATGCATGGATGCACTCCTATCAGATAATTCTATAATGCAAGCAAACAATGATCAAACAAACTTCTATTTCTTCTTATTAATCGATCAATATGTTCAATTCACGACCCAACACTACACTAGTATACGCTCATACTAGCTGCTTTGACACGTGATCAAGCTATTCTCTGAACGAGTTCGATAACCCGTCTATGTTTCAAGCATTAGTTCTTTTTAACACAAAACAAGTAAGATAACAGTTCTATAATTCTAGTATGCAGTATCTTACAGTTCTATCTATCAAGCATACAAATATCTCTATTTTTAGCAAGCAAATAGTCTTACTCTTGTTTAGCATATAATGGAGCATGTTCAAACATCTTTTACTCTTCTTATTAGCATGGCAATGGTTCGTTCGATAGCCGTGTCAGTGTAATTTAGCATGCAACATTCTATTCTTTTACTTAGCATGACAAGGATCTTTTTTATGACAAGCATTACAAGTTCTCTAGTTAAGCAATACAGGTTCTCGTTCTATCATTCTAATGCGAATATTATCTACTTAGCAACAAGCATTATAAAATTCAGATTCATTATTAAGGCGTGCAAGAATCATAGAATAAAGTTTTGTCCACTCACCTAGATCAGTCGTATTCTGGTTCAACAATGAGCTCTTTAGGAAGGTTTCCTTTTTGAGTCAACAAACCGATATCTCTTGTATATAGTGCCATCGCGGAGCGGGGCACTACACGATCGACCGCTGAAGCAGAATATAGAGCTATGGCTCTGGGAGTGTCAGAGTTGTTGTGGGTAAAAACACTGCTGATAGAGTTGAAGCTGGACTAGGGAACACCATTGTGCCTTCTGAGTGACAGTCAAGCTGCATTAAGTATAGCGAACAATCCAGTTTAGCATGACAGAACGAAGCACATCGAGATCGATCAATTCTTCATCAAAGAGAAGCTAGAAAAAGGGATATTAAAACTCGATCATATTCGCTCAGAAGAACAAGTCGCAGATTGTCATACTAAGGATTTTAATTCATTGAGTTTTTCTAAACTACGTAACAAGATATGGATGATTGATATCTATCACCCATCTTGAGGGGGAGCGTTGAGAGTATTAATGGACTTTTAGTCCCACATTGAGTAGAATAGTAGAGAAAGGGGTTAGCCTCTCCTATATATATGTAGCTCCATCTCAATAATAAAAAAAATCAAGTATTCTACTAAGTTTCTATTGGAGCCACCTTAAACTTTTCACGGAAGCACTCATTTTTATCATATTCTTTAATATATTTTCACTCATCCATTTTAGCATTTTCATTTCAACTACACTAAGTTTCTGGACACGTTTCTTAAATTACCCACGCTATGATCCGTAAAACATGATTGACCTTATAACGCTCATGTAAATAATTTCTTACAACTTAATAGGTGTTTTGTGCTAACAAAATACTCCAGAAGCACTCATCCATTTCAACCATTCCATTTTAATCGTATGCTTGACATATTTCTCAATTTCTCTATCGTGATGAACGGTTGAAAGTTATCACTTGGTATTTGTTGTCCATCTATATGGACCCCCCCTAATTTATCTTTAACTTCGGGTTGAAATTATATTTCATATACCATATTTTAGTTCTATTAATCCTAATCCCTTAGACTCCAAAGTCTGTTCTCTCTCTCCACACTTCTATTTTAGCATCTAATCTTTCTCTACTCTCATCAACTAAAACAATGTCATCACTAAACATCATACACCATGAAACATCTTCCTAGATATGCCTAGTAATTTCATCCATAATTAGCACAAAAAGATAAGGACTAAACGTTGGTCGTTGATGTAAGCCAATGGTAATAGGGGACTATTAACTAGCTGCTCCTATTTCGCACGATTGTCTTAACGTTATCATACATATATTTATGAGTCTCAATATAACTAGTATGAACTTGTATATTATTTCTTTAGGAACTTGATTATAAGTTTTTTCTTAGTCAATAAAAATCATATGTAAATATTTCTTTCTCTAGAATTTTCTGTCAACTTTCTTAGTAAATGACTTTGGTAGTAGATCTCCAAGAACCAAATTGATTCTTCGAAATTCTAATTTCTTCTCTTAATCTTTGCTCAATCCTCTCTCATAATTTCATGGTATAGCTCATAAACTTAATTTCTTGATAGTTATTACAACTTCGTATATCTCTTGTTCTTATAAATGGGTACTAAAGTACTGCTTCTCTATTCATTGATATCTTCTTATTCCTTAGGATTTTGTTCAATAGTTGTTGGCGCTTAAAAAATGTGGGCTATGGACAGACTTGAGCCTAGATGAACTTGTGAGGTAAATGGTCATTTAAACCATTTACTAAGCCAAATACAAGCTAGAAACAACCTTGTAGGCTAGCTCTGTAACCTTGTAGGCTAGCTCTGTTGAGCTTCGTTGAGCAAAAAGGCCCAAACGAAGCTCCAGTCTGCTTCTCAGCGCACAGCTGCTTCTGCGCTATTGTGCGTGTCATGCTTCCACTTCTGTCCGTGTTGCTAAGCACACAATTGCTTCTGTGCTGCTGCGTGCATTTTGCTTCTAGTTCTGTGCCACTTAGCACTGTTTTTGTTATGCTTCTAGTTCCATGCCGCTTAACGTTGGTTCTGCATCGTTGAGCGTTGGTGGTTCCATGCCGTTGTACGCTTAAATGTCTGAGCCATTGTTGAGGACCCCTACATTCTTAGTGGGAATCCAAGGTGTAACAGCCTCGTCCTTAATGTGTGGTTATCACCTGATTATAGGCCATCATGGCCTGAACTTTGGTAGTTTCCTCCACTACTAGTGGTTTACCCGTTGCTTAGCCCCGCGAAGCCTGTAACATAGCTCCGCGGAAGACTGCTAGACTGCTGTATAGTAGTTACAGAGTCGTTCCCTCTATAAATAGTCCATAGCGCGGCTAAATCTGGGTCTTCTCCCAACATCTTCTTATTGAAATCCTCATTTCACGCGCACAAAGGACCCCCTCTTGTGTGATAGCCATTTGGAAATGCAACAGTAGATCGGTCCCAAGGGACCTCGATCTTTCTCAAGTCACGTGGGCTAATAGCTTCAACAAAAGAGTGTTCGTCGTTGATAGTTCGATAGCATGCTTTCGACGTCTTGGAGTTTTGAAGCATCCCAAAAGAACTCATTGCGGTCGAGAAGAACCCATGTCTTGGATTCGAATCGTCAACGGAACAAACTGGTCGTGTGCCGACTAGACTTCCTTCACGGCACTTCCCCGTAAACTTTAATTGTTGTAGATTTAATTCTGAAAATTCTTTGTTGAAGAATTGTATCTACATAAAATTTTATAAAGTTTTCCTTCGCATCATTTTTTTCAGAGAACAATAATTCAGCAGGCCACATCAATTCTTTCTCCCCTAAACATTTCAAAACATAACCAAATCTCTAAATATCATTAGGTCCTGCCATTTTTTCATTTGTTATTACCTTTAATACATCCTTAAACTTTTAAAATTCCAATTTTACAACAACAGCAATAAGACTTGTCATGGGCTAACCGTGAATCTGAACTATGCTTTTCTAGGTTGCTCTCATTAAATAACTTCTGAAGATAACTCATCTACCTTTCTCTGCCTAATACATTTGGGTTTTTATTTGTTGTAAAATCCGGATTTTTAAATACTTTCTATCTTATTAATATGACATGTGGAGTATTATGTGATCTGGTTTTGTGTCGTCTATCTATCTTGTAGGTATCGAAAAATATAGATTTGGGTTTAGCAGCCTTAGCTGGTGAGAGAGGACCGGCATACGATCGGATCGTCTTGAATGCAGGAATGGTGGACCATTTGTTAGGATGCAGTGGAGCAGAGGATATACAATCAGCCTTGGACAGGGCACGGGAAGCCATTGATAGTGGGAAAGCCTTCAAGAGGCTCATGAACTACATAAAGATGACTCATGAAGTGAAGTGAAGTGAAATACCACCACCAGCATCTGGAGATAATAGGACTTGGTTTGTTTTCGTAATCCCTCCTTGAGCTGATCTAACCAGCAATGATACAAACAGAAACCAAAAGTAATAATAGAGCCTGCCAGGATTACTGAGCATTGAAAATAAATTTTAGTACAAGAAAAATGAGCGAGGAAGGAAAGAACTAAATGTTTTTCTGTTGTTTCAGGGTGCGAACTTTTTTCCCACTTAAAGTTTGTTCAACTTCTTTCAGTTAAATTTTGTGTGAAATTCAAGGAAAAAAAATTTGAATAATTGTTATGTTGTATTTTAACTAATTGTGTAATAATACAGTGTCGTAAGGTTGCTCTTGTGCTTGTTATTCCGTTCTTATTACACCAACAAGAGTCGGTCGCGGGGTCTCACCATTGGCAGGGAAGACTTCTGGACCGCACCGTCCTGTTCGAGGTCAACCATTTGTTCAAGATAATTAGGTCGATTACTGAGACCCCAATACAAAATTTACAGTTTAATCAAGACCTAAAGTCTTAAAACCCAAAGAAATATGACCAAACAAATATTTTTCATTGGAATCTTGTACAGCAAACAATCCATCATGACCTAAGAAAAGAAAACTGTTCTTTCTTACCAAGCACACTTTATTCGGTTTTGGACGGGAAACCGATCTGAATAAGAGATTAAGTTCGGTTTGATAAAATTTTGTTTCGGTTTCGGTTTTGAAAATACTAAATTTTTTTATTCGGTTTTGGTTTTTAGTTTTTAGTTTCGGTCAAAAACAGAAAATTAAATAAGATTTATGCAATTATGTAAGTATCCTAATTCTATGCATATTTTGTGATTAAAAATATGTATATTTTGATTGTATAAAATTATAACTTTTCGGTCCAAATGTAGACAACTTTAAAATATAACAAATGTGTGTATAAAATTATAATTTTTAATATAATTTAATCACGATTTCAACCAACAGAACAAATCGAATAATCGAATAGTTTATTCTGTTTGGTTTCGGTTTTGACTAATTTCGGTTTGGTTATAGATTTTTAGAATTTCGGTTTATTCGGTTTTGACTATTTCAGTTCGGTTGAAACTGAATAAACCGAATGCTCATCCCTACCAAGCATGGATACAAAGTGATTTTCAATCTAAGAAAATTAAAAGTTGCTTCAAACATCGTTCCTGATGGAAGTAATCAAATCCGCCAAATGCAATAATAGCAAACGAGATCTGGAAATATAGACAAGATTGATAGTAGAACTTCAGATTGTTGCTTGATTTCGCCTAAAAGGAAAACTGGTTCTAAGCATTCATTTAGTCATCAGCTCAACTTAAAACCATATGACATGGTTTATACGGTCTCCAAATGAACAGTAATCGAAGCAGCATAAATAAATAAGCAATTAACATGTTAGTTTATGCAGTTTTGATGCTCTATAGCAAGACTCTTCTGATAACTACGTCCTAAGTAAACAAACTGAAATACCAATATCAAAAGCAAATACGTTTTTCTTAAATGTCGGTGTTATTGGTACCACATGTCGACCGGGGTGTCACAAATATATTTAACTTTTTATTTTTCAAACTATTCTTAGTTTTTTTTTCTTGGAAGAAACACACGTTATTAAAGAACGCACTGTCTTCGAGACTGCCAAAACTGTCGAAATTTTCGACAGTCCTTGAAGTCGCAGCTCTGGAGTAGAGAAATTTTGACTTCAAGACTGTCCAAATTTTGGTAATCCTCCCAAATATCATGTTTCTATTCCGAAGCTTCGAATATTCCTTAATGGACTTCGAAACTTCCGGAATAGTGTATAACAAAATATGCATCACAAAAAAATTCTAAGAATTAAAAAAAAAAAACCTAAATTTGATAAATTTTGAGCCAAAAATTAGGACTTCATGTTGGAAGAAGAAGAAGAAGAATAATTTATCAAATTTAGAAAAAATCTAAGAATTTAGGTTTTAGTACCTCAACACAAACGCATCACATCCGTGTGTTCATTTATAATCGACATTTCACTTCTCCCTTAGTAGGAATTTAGTACACACTCGATGCTCATTCACTTGGCTTCCCAATACAATATCCGGGCTCATAAAATCAAACAATTTCCTCCCAATTTCCCCTAATTCTAGAGTTTACAAATATTTTTTTTCTTCTCTTTAACAGAAAATAATTCCGATTATTCATGTTATACTGTCAACATCAAAAGTGTGTGTGTGTGTGTGTGTGTTTGAGAGAGAGAGAGAGAGTTACATATATGGTGCCATAGGAGAAAGATCGAAGGAGAGAAGGAGGAGGGGTGTATAGGGAACAGGGGGCAACAGTGATGGTCATGGCCACAAAGGAGAGAAGGAGGAGGTGGACTGCTCGAGCAGAGGCGTGCTCATGGGAGAGTGGCAATAGGAGGGGGGGGGGGGGGACTTGGGAGCAAGGGGGAGCTTAGGAGTAGGGGATGAGAGAGAGAGAGAGAGAGAGAGAGAGAGAGAGAGAATTATGGATTTTCGGCCAGACTGTTATATTATGAAATAATTAGCGACGACTAGCGACGCTAACTTGTGACGTATCAACGACGTAATTGGTGACGCATAGCGACATTTGGCAATAAAAAGATTGTGACGCATATTGTGATATTTTTGCGATGTTTGGTACTATCGTTGCTACATTGATGACCAATTGGCGTCGAAATGACATTGTAGTCTCCATTTTTTTTATCGCTATTTCGTCGCTTTGAATCACACCTGCGACATGATCTTTCAGAGTGACTACTTTTGTTTGAACAAATGACGTGTTGTTACGACGTCGCTAAAAATATCGTATATATCACTTATTTTGATAATGTAACTGGGTATCAGAACATCGTCGAATGTTGCAAAACGTTGTCATATATCACTAACGTATTGATACCTAGAAACTAAAAATGCCAGGTACATGTGCCTCTAGATGCCTCCAAAGCCTATGACACGTCAGTCTGTACATGTCAGCATTCACGTCGGTAAAGTGTCGCTAAAAAAGTTGACACGTAAGCCGAAACTTAGTGGAGATGCATCGATTTAACGTCGCCCATATGTCTCTCTTGCGACCTTTTGCATTGACTTATCTTGACATCTCTATAGTGACGTCCAATGACATTTTCAGATATATGTGAGTAGATATATCGCTACTCAATTCGACATCACTAAGGTCACTAAGCGACGTCGTAAGAGGGGTTAGCGACGTTTGTCGACGTTGCTAACCCGTATTTTTAGTAGTGAGAGACCACATTGATTGAGAAGAGACTACTTATATCCGGAAACAAATTATGTTGAAAGGATGTCAGTATCTTGTATTTGTATTGTGCGCTTAATTATATCTATGTTCGTACTTGCACGCAATATAAAACCGCCTAAATATAAATGGTCAATACAGTTATCTTAATCAAGTATATATATATATATATATATATATATATATATATATATATATATATATATATATGTGTGTGTGTGTGTGTGTGTGTGTGTGTGTGTGTAGTGCCCTGATCCTGTTGCGGAGCGCAAACTGGGCTAGCGGTCGAAAGGCCGAGTCGGATTTAGATAATAGGAAAAGTTTGCCGGTATTGATTGGTCGGGACAAAGAAACGGGGAGTCGTTCCTCGTTATGGGATAAAATTCTTAGAAATTGTTCCAAGATGCAGTGCATGGTGTCTTTGAAAGTAACTCTATATAAGGGTCTAAGCCTCAAGACCTGTGCGCTGTTTATTTCGTTGTTGGTTTTCTATGTGTTTTCGCTGTTTGTTTTGTGATTGCGTTTTCGTGATTGTTTTCGATGAATGGTTTTCATTACTTGCTTTCATTTTCTCGCATTTTATATCGAATTACTGAGAGAAAGAGAAGTAGAGTTCTGAGCCGTTGTTGGTGCCAATACAGGTGAGCCAGTGAGCCGCGTCCGAAGTCCTGAAGAAGAATATATCTCTTTCTCAGCAATTCACCAACTAGTGAGTGACTTCGATCCTTCGATGAATCCTTTAGTCATCATGCATAACAAAACGATTAATGATACCTAGCCAGAAAGATAAAGAAAGATAAATAATCACATTACTATAAATTTGACTGTTATAGTATAATTGATTATGTGCACTACAAAAATACGGTTAAATAACGACGAATCTCACTGACGGAAACTAATCCGTCGCAGAGTCAGCGAAAAAAATTCGACGAAATTTTGACTAAGTTATTTATGTAAACAAAATATATTATATTTTTTCAATAGTTCGTCGCTATTTCGTCGCTGTTATGTCAGCGTTGGATTAACGACGAAATTATCCGTCGCTGAGAAAACTTAAAATTCTCGGCCGTGTTTCATTTTCTCCCATTCTCAATCTCTCTCTCTCTCTCTCTCTCTCTCTCGCTCCTCGACACCCCTACCCCCGGCTCCATCAACCCCCTCTCCGACGGCCCTCCGGCTCCTCGACTCCCTCCTCGAACCCTCCTCTCCGGCGACCCCCCCGGTTCCTCGCCCCCCTCCTCGAATCCCCCTCTCCTCGACCCCCTCAGGCTTCCATCTCCTCCACCTCTTCCTCGAACCCCCCCTCCGACGACTCCCCCGGCTCCTCTACCCCCTTCTCGAACCCCCCTCTCCTCGATCCCCTTCGGCTTCCCTCTCAGAGCATCGTCTTCTCTTCGGAGTGTTGTCGACTCCTCAGACGACAGACCGAACCCCGTCTTTATTCCTCCGGCCTCCGTTGGTAATTTTGGTATATATTTTTTTAATTTTTAAGGCCTAAATTCTATTATTTTTCTGTTAATGGATTAGATGGGTTTAACCTAAATTTCTATTGGCTTCTCGAAAAAAGAATGTAATTCTAGGGTTGTGTTGTATTAAATTAAAATTTGAGTTGGGGGGGGGGTTGCTCTTTCTATGGAGGAGCTAGGGTTTTCTATATAGTTTTATGTTATATATGTACTCATATTATCGAAAACAAATAACTATTAGTAAATTATTAACATTTAAAAAAATATATTTTATACTTTGGGCATAATTTTAAGTATTTCTAGTATTATTTCTTAGTATTGTAGAAATTGAATGGAATAGTAGCCACCCTTGTCGATTGATTTATATGCGATAGATAAGTTTTCTGTAGGATCGAAATATAATAGAATATACTCTAGAGGGGGGGGGGGGTGAATAGAGTATGCAGCAAAATTTAGCAAATAAAAAAACTTTTTATCAAGTTATACAAGTATCATGACTGCTATATATGTGTCATAGATATAAGTATGTGTCACAGCTATAATAACAGTCTAGCAAATGTGTTGCAGGTATGTCACAACTATCACAGTATAAGACAAAGTAAAGTAAAGAGTGAGAAGGCAAATGCAAACACAATGATGTATCCTGGTATCCCTCAATGTGAGGACTAATCCAGGCGGGAGGACTCTAGCTCCCAGTTGGAATCCACTATACGAATGTAACACAAGCTTTGATCCGAAGAGCTCGAAGACTTCAAGTGTGAAGTAGAGAATTTCTGAACAAGCTTCTAATTACAACTCTCTGAACTTGTAGACCATACCATAATGGCAACTAAGACTAGATAATTGTAACTGGCTTAGGATGTGAAAATTAAGGCTTTTTAGAACTCGTATACCAGAAGAGAAGATTGAAAGTGAATTGATGTTTAGAAATGTGAATCTCTTCTCTATTTATATGACTACTCAAAGGAGAGTTCAGACAGAACTCGGCCAGAGTTTGTCTGCAAAATATCAGAAAATAGTCATTGTATCCGAAACTGCAGGGAGACCAAGTTTATGAACAAAATGTCCACTATGGTCGAACTCGGTACAAACTCGGTCTGAGTTCTGTTCCCTTAGTTCAGGGCCAAAACAAAAACTGGACTGAGTTTTGGGTCAAACTAAAGCTATTTCAAGATAGACTATTTTAAAAATAATTTAGGGTAGCCTAATTTCCAGTGCGACGCGATGTACAGTATATTCCTAGACTCAATAAAATTAAAATTTATATTGCATACAAGAAAATAAAAATAGACACGACGACGGGAAGCAGCTTTGAACAGTTGATGTTGCAGTCATCGCAATACATCTAAAAATCGTCGCAGTAGCTTATATCGAGTCCAAGTTAGATCGATTATCAAAATCGGTTCGACCATGACCAACGGGCCAACTATCTCCCACATTTTGATAATTGACAAACCTTGATTGATATAACATCTTGATCGAACTGATTTGAAAATCAATTGTACTGATACCAATTGTAGTCACCAGATGTTGTATCTTTTTCTCCCCCGTTGTCATATAGCAAAATTTCTAGGAGAAGGAAGCTCCCCCGCAAAATGTGCTTACAAAAAGACAGACAAGTGAAGAAAAAAAATAGATTGCATATATTTCACAAAAACAGAGCATTTTAAAAAATGTAGTAGCTAAATATGAATGCTAAGCGAGACAACAAAGTTAATATGCATGTAAATAGAATAAAACTTAATTAGATAAACTTTTGAGTACAACTAACTGAAAGAGTTTCACCATACACAAAGTACTATAACTGGAAATGCATAAATAAAATCTATTCATTGGAATGTAGAAGACATTTCCTAGATACGTAGACAAAAAGTGAAAAATCCTAACTAAAATTATCTAGACTAAAACATAACAGCTAGATATCTAGTCATCATCAAAAGTTATTAATTTTAAATTTCAATAAATATAATTAAAATTATTTTACAAATTACTTTTCGTATACCGCGATTGTCTCAGATTAGATGTAGGGATACTGTCCCAGCTAGCGGAGGTCCACCGGGGGACACTTAAGTTTCGTTTCGCTTTAGCCGTAACCGTGGTGAGAGACAGATCCTTTGTAATCTTGTCTCCAAAACAATTTTTTTATATTAGAAGTAATTCAATAAGATAAGATTAATTAATATTATTGATATATAAATTTTTTAATTCTCGACGTAAGTAGTTGAATCTATCTTCTGCTAAAGGTTTAGTAAAGATATCAGCCAGTTATTTTTTCATGTCTACATATTCTAAATTAATGTCTCCATTTTGTTGATGGTCTCTAAGAAAATAATGTCGAATCTCAATGTGCTTAGTACGTGAGTGACATACATGATTCTTAGTCAAATTAATAGTGCTAGTATTGTCACAGTAAATGGGAATATATGAATATTGCAAGTTGTAGTCTTCTAGAGTTTGCTTCATCCATACAATTTGTGCACAACAACGTCCTGCTGTGATATACTCAGCCTCAGTAGTTGATAATGCGAAAGAATTTTGTTTCTTGTTAAACCAAGAGACTAAATCTTTGCCTAGGAAATGACATGTACCACTAGTAATTTTTCTGTCTACTTTGCATCCAGCAAAATTAATATTCGAATAACCGACTAGGTCGAAGGATATGGTTTTGGGATACCACAAGCCAACAGAAGGATTACTCTTAAGGTATCGAAAGATACGCTTAACAGCGCACAAATGTGATTCCTTAGGGTTAGCTTGTAATCTTTCACAAATGCAAACACTAAACATGATATCAGGGCGATTAGCAGTTAAATATAATAAAATACCGATCATACCTCGATACTTACGTGTGTCGACTGGTTTGCCTTGTTCATCTACATCAAGCTTAGTTGAGGTTTCCATCGGAGTTCCAAGTGGCTTGGCTGACTTTAGATCAAACTTCTTTAGCATATCCTTTGTGTACTTGGCTTGGTTGATGAATGTCCCATTTGTTGTTTGCTTGATTTGCAGTCCAAGGAAGAACTTCAACTCTCCCATCATGCTCATCTCAAACTCACTCTACATACACTCAGAAAATTCTCGACAAAGAGATTCATCAGTTGATCCAAAGATAATGTCATCAACATAAATTTGAACTAGCAGAAGATTATTATTTAAAGATTTAGAAAATAGTGTAGTATCAACATTTCCTTTTGAAAAACATTTCAAGTAGAAAAGAGCTTAGGCGGTCATACCAAGCGCGAGGGGCTTATTTCAGTCCATATAATCCTTTCTTCAACTTGAAAACATGATTAGGATTTTTGAAATATGTGAATCCAGGTGGTTGAGATACAAAAACTTTTTTTTTATGAAACCATTTAAAAAGGCACTTTTGACCTCCATTTGAAATAATTTAAAATTATGAAAATATGCAAAGGCACATAGCATGCGAATGGATTCTAAACGTGCAACTGGGGCATAAGTTTTATCGTAGTCAATACCTTTCTCTTGGTTGTATGCTTGAGCTACGAGTCTAGCCTTGTTACATGTAATTAAACCATTCTCATTTAATTTATTTCAGAATACCCAACGGGTGCCAATGACCGGATGATTATTAGTCTTGGGAACAAGTTCCCAAACTTAATTCCATTCGAATTGGTTTAATTCCTCTTACATGGCTTCTATCCAGTAATTATCACTATATGCTTCTTCATTATTTTTAGGCTCAAGCTGTGAAACAAAAGTTATACTAGAAACAATATATCTATTAGAGGAACAAGTACTTACATCTTTTGTGATCTCACCTATTACCAAGTCCTTGGGATGATCGTCCATGAATTTCATCCTCTTTGGCAGATTCTCCAAGTAGCTGGTACTGGGTTCCATTTCGGTTGGTGCTTTGCTTGATGTACCGATATCTTCATCGTTACTATCATTGTTTGTTTCATTGTCATCTCATTGAAGGTGACGTTGATTGATTCTTTGATCGTCATTGACTTCTTGTTAAAGACTCGGTATCCTTTGCTCTTGGCCGCATAACCTAGAAAAATACCTTCATCGGCCTTTTCGTCAAATTTGCTTAAGTTATCTTTGGTATTGAGAATGAAACATTTGCATCCAAAGATCTTAAAGTAGGAAACAGAGGGGGTTCTATCAAACCATAATTCATAGGTAGTTTTCTTCGATTTAGGTCAAATCAAAACTCTATTCAAAATATAGCACGCTGTATTGACAACTTCTGCCCAGAAATAATTAGGTAGGCTGAAATGGTTTAATATTACTCTAGCCATTTCGCTAAGAGTTCTGTTCTTACGTTCTACAACGCCATTCTGGAAAGAATCAATTAGCACGTTACCAAGATGGCTCAAGTAGTCATATTTATGTTGGTGTAATTACTTGGAAGATGACCTTTGTAGCTTTGCAATCACCAACGCTCTCCTTGGTGCTAAATCTTGACACAAAATGTTCTACCTACATTATTAGATAGAAACTTTGGTATCCAAGATTTGGATCCATATTTATTAGCTTTTGGTATCCACATAAACTTGTTCATACTAACCAACTATTTACTATTACACTGTTGTGAACTGTGTCCTTTCTGTCCATAATAGTGACATATAGTATGTATATTAGTGTTAGATGTAGCATGGTGAGTATGACTATGTAATGTGGTGCGTTGTGTCTTGCGTGGATATTTGTAATAAAAAATATGATTGTGAGAAGCTTTAGCTTTGCTTGCTTCCCTTACAAATGATCTGTCGTGCATGACTTTGTGATGAGTCACGCAACTTTTGTTATATTGAGTCATAGGTTGCATTATCTATTTTTTCAATCTAACCTCTAACTTTTTAGAGTTAGCATATAAATTATCATATTTAACAGTACGCACATTAATTCTTTATGAAGCAATAAAATACTTCTTCTTTTCTGATTCCAATTCCTCCTTAAGATTAGCATTTTCTTGAGTGCTTTTATCAATGCATTCAAGTGCCTCATGCAATCTAAGCTTAAGTGTGGAAATCTCAGCAGAGTTATCAGAAAATGAAGTATCTCTAACTTCATCCAATAAATAAGTAAGCTTTTCATTATCAAGCTGATAAGACTTAATATCTTTTCTAGCTTGCTTATACTTATTCCTAAGTTTCTTTTAATCATCAAGTAAATCATTGAAAGCATCAGATAATTCATCATAAGAAAACTCTTCAAATAAAGGATTATTTGTTACCTCGCTTACCCTTAAGCATAAACCTGTAGTATGTCAAGGGCTTTCTTTTTTCGAATTGCTAGCTTCACTTTCGCACCAAATGCTTGTATTTCTTTCTAAGCTTCTTCTCTCTCATTTGTTGATGTCATTAGGCACATGTTTGTTGTGTTATGAGGATTTTCTTCTTCCTCTTAGTCACTAGCTTCGCTCTTGTGCCATATGTTTGTGTTTGCACAGTTGCGAGAACTTTCTTCTTCTTCTTCTTCTTCTTCTTCTTCTTCTTCTTCAGAATCACTAGCTTCATTTTCATACCTGTTCTCATAAGTAATTTCGAGGCGATTCCATATCTCATGTGATGTCAAGAAAGTAGAGATTAGATCAAATATAATTTTATTTAAAGCACAAAATAAAAGATTTATTGCCGCATAAAGGCTAGTTGCTGTTTTTTCTTCCTTCGTGTAGTCATAATAAGGTTTTTTTTAACTACATTGGAAGTAAGAGAAGAAATGATAGTAGTCTTTGTTTAACCATAAATCACTATGGTCCAAAGTTCAAAGTAAAGTAATTTAAAATAAAAACACATGCGTGTCTTCCAGTAAGTGTAATTCGTACCATGAAACAGAGGAGGTATGTTTGTGGATTGGCCTTCCATCATGTTAGCCATGAGATATAAGTGACACTAAAAGTATATTTAGGTAATAAGCAAGTAAATAACAGTTAACTAATAATAGTAAACATATACCTAAGAAGGATGATGATATGTATATAATCAAATTGATAAATGTTATAACCTGCTCTGATACCAATTGTATGAGCAATTGGGATCAAAAACCAATTCAGAGAGTACCTACTCTGTACTTGCTTTGATACCAATTGTAGGAGCAATTAGGATAAAAAACAAATTCAGAGAGTACATGCTCTGATACCAATTGAACGATCGAAATATAATATAATATACTCTAGAGGGGGTGGGGGGTGGGGGTGAATTAATAGAGTATGTAGAACAATTTAGCAAATAAAAAAAACTTTCTAGCAAGTTATACAAGTATCATGACTTCTATATATGTGTCACAGATATAAGTACGTGTCACAGCTATAATAACAGTCTAGCAATTGTGTTGCAGGTATGTCACAACTATCACAATATAAGCCAAAATAAAGTAAAGAGTGAGAAGACAAACACAAACACAATGATGTATCCTGGTATCCCTCAATGTGAGGACTAATCCATGCGGGAGGACTCTAGCTCCCAATTGGAATCCACTATACGAATGGAACACAAGCTTTGATCCGAAGGCTTGTCGACTTCTTACAGACACAAACTTTGATCCGATGAGCTCGAAGACTTCAAGTGTGAAGTAGAGAACTTCTGAACAAACTTCCGATTACAACTCTCTGACTTCTAGACCGTACCATACTAGCAACTGAGACTAGAGAATTGTAACAAGATTGGGATGTTAAAATGAAGGCTTTTTAAAACTCATATACCAGAAGAGAAGATTGAAAGTGAATTGATGTTTAGAAATGTGAAATCTCTTCTCTATTTATAGGATTACTCAAAGGAGAGTTCGGACAGAACTCGGCCAGAGTTCGTCTGCAAAATATTAAAAAATAGCCGTTGTATCCGAAACTGCAGGGAGACCAAGTTTATGAACAAAACGTCTACTAAGGCCGAACTCGGGCCGAACTTGGTGCGAGTTCTGTTCCCTTAGTTCAGGACCAGAACAAAAACTGGATTGAGTTTTGGGTCCAACTAAAGCTATTTCAAGATAGGCTATTTTGAAAACAATTTTGGGTAGCCTAATTACCAATACGACGCGGTGTACAATATATTTCTAGATACAATAAAATAATAAATTACATTGCATATAGAAAAATAAAAACATACACGACGACGGAAAGCAGCTCTGAATAGTTGATGTTGCAATCGTCGCAGTACATCTGAAAAGTGTCGTAGTATCTTATATCGAGTCCAGGTTAGATCGATTATCAAAATCGGTTCGACCATGACCAATGGGCCAATATTTTCCTCTTTCATATCCTTTTACAATCTTACTATGCCTTTATACCCTTGCTATAGATAAGTTTTCTTCTATAGTGTTATGTTATATAGGTACTCATAGTACACTAGTCCAAGGTTCAAAGTATCGATATCGGAATTGGTATCAGACCATTACTATATATGAGTATCGGGATTGACGGTATCGGTAATATCGACGGTATTGGATCGGAGTATCGAATTTTTTGGTATCGGAAACAAATAACTATTAGTAAATTATTAATATTTTAGAAAATATATTTTATTTTAGGTACTATGTACTTAGAAGTACATATAGAATTGCCAATCGGAGTATCAACCATATTGTCGGTTATGGATCGGAGTATCAAATTTTTTTATATCGAAAAACAAATAATTATTAATAAATTATTAACATTTTAGAAAATATATTTCATACATTTAGGCATAATTTTAAGTATTTCTAGTGTTGTTTCTTAGTAGTTTTGAAATTGAATGAAATAGTAATCGCCCTTGCCGAATAGTTTAGATGTGATAGATAAGTTTATTTTTTACTTGGTTTTACAACCTTATTATGCTAAGGCATGTATCGACCATATTCGGATGAGTGTCGAGGAAGTATGGTTTTGGATACATGTTTAATCCATATTGTATCTAATCCATATTATTTGAATATATATGTTACATGCAGAATCAATGAGTCTATACTTAGTTGACCGATCGTGGATGTATAATCGGCGACATGAGAGTATGTGTAAACCCCCTGATTTTCAAGAAATTTTTTAATTTGAAATTTTCCACAATTTTCTGTAATTTTTTGGAATTTTTCTCTAATTAAACTAAGTTGTTTTAATAATTAAATGATTTTTTAAATAATGTTTAATAATATTAAAATATTATGAAAATAATATTTTATGGTGTAAAATGAAAATCTAGACATAGGGTAATTTTTCGGAAATTTATTGGACCCGAAAGTATTTTTAAAGACCTAAAAATCAAGTTATAATTAAACCGATTTAAACCCTAATTAACCCGGTTCATTGAACCAAATTAAAGCAAACCAAAATAAACCAAACCGGCCGGTCTGACCAACCCAACCCAACCTTAGCGGGTCGGATCCGGGTTCGACCCGACCCGCTTGGACCCGACCCGCTTGGAACCCTAACCCCCAAAACTCTTCTCCTTCCCCGACGCTTCCCCTCCGGCGGCCGTTTCCGCCGCCGTGGCCGCCGGAGACCCCCCCATCTTCACCTCCCCTCAACCCCCAGCCTCTTCCTCCTCTTATTCCGGCCAACTTTCGGCCGTTCTCCTCCCCTATCCCCCTATTTAAAACCCGCAGCCGGCCGCATAGGTTTTTTCCTTTCCCCCTTTCTTCTCAGGCGAGAACCCCGACTCCGGCCACTCCCCTCCGTCCCAGCAGACCATCGGCGCCGCCCTCCAGCACCGACATCCGGCCGCCCTCGACCACGCCAGCCTCCCCAGAACCCGACGCCCCAGCCCAGCTCCTCCGGCCGACTCCTCAACCCTCCGCACCTCCAGAACCTCCCAGCGACCGCTGCCCCGCCGCTGCCGGCCGTCTGACCTCGCCGCTGCTGCCCCGCGCCTCGGCCGACTCCGACAGTACCGCAGCTAGCCGCCCCGAGTCCGGCGAGCTCGGACACAACATAACCTAAACCCTAATCAGGACACAGAGACCGGACACGGTAGACTCGAACGTGGACACGCGCAACACAGATTTTTGGAGCCCTGTTCAGGTACCCATTTATCTCTCCTCGCTGCCCCGATTTCTGTTCCATCAGTTGTGACGCGTAGGCTGTGTGACTCCCTCGGTGCCCGTGCAAACCGCTCGGTGCATCGCGTCCTGTGGTGATCGCGAACCGCGATCCAAAAACAGAAAAACCAACGCCCTGTTTCACCCAGGAACTGAGTACGCCCCGCCAAACGGGACGACTTGGTCGCGTGCGGTCTTCACCGATACGTGCGCGCCGTTGATACGGACATACAGGATTTTGCAGAAGTTGATTTGGATGTGCGTGCTCACCGATATCAACGCGTATCCGCCGACAACGTCCCGTATCCGTCCATTCTGGAACACGCTGTAACTTGGTGTACGCACGTCGGATCGAGACAAAACTTGCACCATCGGACTCGTAGAAATACGCTGGTCCTGTGACCCAAGTTTGGTTCGATTCTGAGAACGTTGACAAAATCGCGTGTCGTGCGCCCCACAGGCTCCACTTGACGGGCGATTTTGTGATCGGCTCATCGGAATCTAATTCTGGAAGTTCCGTTGGGTTCGTATCATCGTTCCTGACCTGTTGACACTAATTTGGAGACCTTTGACCCTGACACATTTTTCGGTGCAAAGCGGCCCACATGTGGACCCCGCTTTGACAAAAAACTGTCATTTTCGCCCCTGTGTCCAAATTGGACTCAAGGACAGGCGTTTCTAGCTGATTGATATTTTTTGAATCTGATGGTGATATTTATTTCAGCAATCGGAGTACTGCCTGCAAATCCCGCTGAAGTCAGAGACACAATTGGAGCCGAAACCCCAGATGCAGTCTTTGATACATATTACTTGGACTTAATTATAAACTGTTGTACATGCTTAAACCTAGGACCGTGTGACTTACTTAGCGTCCGATTAATAGTCGGGTGCCAACCCCGTACGCGGAGTTGTGTACGTCATCTAGAGATGGACATTCGTGACCCTTTATATTCTCGTACTTGCATTATCAAGTACGTTATACCCAGGACACCTGACACGAATCATAAGACAGAATCTTCCTAAAATATTCAAGGTTATTCTGTGTAGGTTGTAGGATTTATGACATAGACATTATATTCCTAGACATGATATTCATAGACATAGTATGACTCACTGTATTAGATATGATTTTACGTGACATGTACATGAGGCATCGTGGATATGAGACGTATGATTACATTTGGGTGGGGAGAGACACACAGGCTACGGGCTGATTATATATATATATATAGGCCACAACATAGTAAATTACATAGCATAGTATAACTGCTACTGGCTCCCCGACACACAGCTTGTAGTGGTATCAGCCTAAGTTCTAGTGATGCTCTCAACTTGCATTTCACATAGATGGTTATATAGTTTACCCTATTATTTCATTTATTGCTGCACTGCATTTATTTTGGCTTGTATTATCTGTACCTTGCTATGTCCCCTGAGGACCTGGATTCGGATTATGTCCCCAGGATTAGCAGACAAGGTTTATCCAGAGGTATACGGAACATGAGCACTTCTCGGAATAGTACCAGTACTTGAGGACGAGGTGATCGCTGAGGACTTCTCCTGAACATCTGCTTCTCTATGTTTAGTTTTTATGGCAAATAGACTCTTTTTCCTGTTTAAATTAAACAATTGTAACAGACTTTATATCGGGTTGTTCCCCGAGTTTAATTACTTGTGACTGGATGTTGTTTAATACTTTTTGTTGATATTGCTGTGTTTATTCTGTGGATGAGATTATAAAACCCTGATGGTTGTAATACAGCTTAAGTATGCCCCGATGGATCCATTAAATTGGGTTTGTCCATCGGTGTGTGCTGCTGGCCATTGCCACGTGTCTAGTCCCTCGATATTTTGGGACTGGGGCGTAACATGGTTTTTTTGGTGGCCGATGCAGGTCAACGACTAAATTGTTCGGTTTCAACTTAGGGACCGAATAGGCCTGCAATAAAAAAATAGGATAAGTTTTTAGGATCTCATCCACTTGCTTGAAACGTTCTTGATAAAAACTTATCCTATTTTTTTATTGCAGGCCTATTCGGTCCCTAAGTTGAAACGAACAATTTAGTCGTTTGACCTGCATCGGCACAAAAAACCATGTTCGCCCTTAGTTCCAATAATATCGAGAGGACTAGACACGTGGCAATGGCCAGCAGCACACATCGATGGACAAACCCAATTTAATGGATCCATCGGGCATCTCTCAAGCAGTATACAACCATCAGGGTCTTATAATCTCATCCACAGACTCCCACAGTTCACTCCACAGATGCCTGTCTTTCCACCAGGGCAAGCCATGGACGGGCAGCATATATTTCAAATAATCTACGCAATGATGCAAGCCCAACAACAAATTCATCAAGAGACTCAGCGTCACGAGGCAGAGTATTTGAGGACCAGCCTAGTAACCGCATTGGAGCAGGCGAACCCACAAGCCAGGCGACCAGCGACGGGTTCTATCACTGATTTTTGTCAGCTCAAGCCCCGTACCTTTTCTGGCAAGGAGGGACCAACCGAAGTTCATGAGTGGCTCACCAACATACAACACCAGTTGGAAGCAGCTGAGCTTCCAAGAGAACGTTGGATGACCGCCGTTAAGATGCAGTTGACTGACAATGCTCATCACTGGTGGCTATCTGAAGAGACCAGGCTAGGACCAGACCGAGTCACTTGGGAAGAGTTTTCCAGACTCTTTCAGGAGATGTACATTCCGGCTATCGCTCGATCAAAACTTCGGGACAAGTTCAATCGCCTCACTCAGAGCAGTATGACAGTGGAAGAGTACAACACATAATTCATTCGTCTAAGTCGCTTTGCCCCTACTTTGATCCCAACGGAAGAAGAGAAGGCTGAGAAATTCTTCGACGGGCTAAACTTCGAGCTGCAGAGACTCATCGGATCCGTCGTACCTACCTCTTACTCGGACGTTCTTGCTGCAGCCCGACGCATGGAACGCGTCACCAGGAGAGAGACCAGTCTGAAACGGTCTTCCACATCAGCCAAAGCACCACAAGAAGAAGCTGCAAAGAGACCTCACATACACCAGCCACCTAGAGCCTCTCCGCAGACATTACCTACATGTCAATACTGTGGCAAGGTAGGCCATATTGAGAAGGACTGCAGACGCAAGTTGGGATTATGCTTGATTTACGGAACCAATCAACACTTAGCCAATGATTGTCCTCAGCATCGAGGAGGAGCACCAAGGACAAACCAACAAGCTCTACCAGCACCAGGAGGGTATCAGCCGAGGCCACCCTTGGCACCACAAGCAGCACTCTTCCAACAGGCCTAGCAGCAGCAGAGGAATCCACCACAAGGACGCGGACAAGCCTTCGCGATGACGTTGGAAGACGCGCAGAACCATGGAGTAGCTAATGCGCGTAAGTTTTTATAGTTTTCTGTTTCTAGTATTGCTTTACTTCGTGCCTGCTGGTTCGTGACCTTAGACTTAACCTACAGTTTTAACTTGCTAATAATAGATAACCTAGTGTTAACCTAGTAATTTTGAACTTGCTAAATAACCTAGAATGTTTTATAAGTGTTAACCTGATATGTTTTAAAGGATAACCTGATTTTCTAAACTATAATTTTCTAGATTTCCTACATTTGGGAAATTGCATAACTTCCATTGCTTAGGGAAATGATTTTCCCTATGAGTTTAAACCCTCAACCTTGACTTTCTTAATCTTGATGTGCTTCGAGTAAAATTTTGCAACTGTGTCATCTCTGTTGACCGGTTATTCATTGATTGCGAGAAAGCAATCTTCTTAAGGGGGTAGATTGTAAATTCCCTGATTTTCAAGAAATTTTTTAATTTGAAATTTTTCATAATTTTTCTCTAATTAAACTAAGGTGTTTTAATATTTAAATGATTTTTTAAATGATGTTTAATAATATTAAAATATTATAAAAATAATATTTTATGGTGTAAAATGAAAATCTAGACATATGATAATTTTTCGGGAATTTATTGACCCCGAAAGTATTTTTAAAGACCTAAAAATTAAGTTATAATTAAACCGATTTAAACCCTAATTAACCCGGTTCATTGAACCAAATTAAACCAAACCAAACCAAACCAAAATAAACCAAACCGGCCGGTCTGACTAAACCAACCCAACCTTAGCGGGTCGGATCCGGGTTCGACCCGACCCGCTTGGACCCGACCCGATCCGTTTGGAAACCCTAACCCCCAAAACTCTTCTCCTTCCCCGACGCTTCCCCTCCGGCGGCCGTTTCCGCCGCCGTGGCCACCGGAGACCCCCCATCTTCACCTCCCCTCAACCCCCAGCCTCTTCCTCTTCTTATTTCGGCCAACTTTCGGCCGTTCTCCTCCCCTATCCCCCTATTTAAAACCCGCAGCCGGCCGCCTAGGTTTTTTCCTTTCCCCCTTTCTTCTCCGGCGAGAACCCCGACTCTGTCCACTCCCCTCCGTCCCAGCAGACCACCGGCGCCGCCCTCCAGCACCGACATCCGGCCGCCCTCGACCACGCCGGCCTCCCCAGAACCCGACGCCCCAGCCCAGCTCCTCCGGCCGACTCCTCAACCCTCCGTACCTCCAGAACCTCCCAGCGGCCGCTGCCCCGCCGCTGCCGGCCGTCTGACCTCGCCGCTGCTGCCCCGCGCCCCGGCCGACTCCGACAGTACCGCAGCTAGCCGCCCCGAGTCCGGCGAGCTCGGACACAACATAACCTAAACCCTAATCAGGACACAGAGACCGGACACGGTAGACTCGAACGCGGACACGCGCAACTCGAATTTTTGGAGCCCTGTTCAGGTACCCATTTCTCTCTCCTCGCTGCCCCGATTTCTGTTCTGTCAGTTGTGACGCGTAGGCTGTGTGACCCACTCAGTGCTCGTGCAAACCGCTCGGTACATCGCGTCCTGTGGTGATCGCGAACCGCGATCCAAAAACAGAAAAATCAACGCCCTGTTTTACCCCGGAACTGAGTACGCCCCGCCAAACGGGACGACTTGGTCGCGTGCGGTCTTCACCGATACGTGCGCGCCATCGATACGGACGTGCGGGATTTCACAGAAGTTGATTTGGATGTGCGTGCACACCGAAATCAACGCGTATCCGTCGACAACGTCCCATATTCGTCCATTCTCGAACACGCTGTAACTTGGTGTACGCATGTCGGATCGAGAAGAAACTTACGCCATCGGAATCGTAGTAATACGCTGGTCCTGTGACCTAAGTTTGGTTCGATTCTGAGAATGTTGACAAAATCGCGTGTCGTGGGCCCAACAGGCTCCACTTGACGGGCGATTTTGTGATCGGCTCATCGGAATCCAATTCTAGAAGTTATGTTGGGTTCGTATCATCGTTCCTGACCTGTTGATACTAAGGTTGACGAATTTGGAGACCTTTGACCCTGACACATTTTTCGGTACAAAGCGGCCCACATGTAGACCCCGCTTTGACCAGAAACTGTCATTTTTGCCCCTGTGTCCAAATTGGACTCAAGGACAGGCATTTCTAGCTGATTGATATTTTCTGAATCTGATGGTGATATTTATTTCAGCAATCGGAGTACTGCCTGCAAATCCCGCTGAAGTCAGAGCCACAATTGGAGCCGGAACCCCAGGCAAGTGTACCTTGCCAACTTGCAGTCTTTGATACATATTACTTGGACTTAATTATAAACTGTTGTACATGCTTAAACCTAGGACCGTGTGACTTACTTAGCGTCCGATTAATAGTCGGGTGCCAACCCCGTACGCGGAGTTGTGTACGTCATCTAGAGATGGACATTCGTGACCCTTTATATTCTCGTACTTGCATTATCAAGTACGTTATACCCAGGACACCTGACACGAATCATGAGACAGAATATTCCTGAAATATTCAAGATGATTCTGTGTAGGTTGCAGGATTTATGATATAGACATTTGTAGAAGCATAAAAAATACGCTGGGAAGAGCTACGCGGCATCTTGATGCAGAGTAGCGCAAACAGAGGCCTCCAGAGCCAAACCAGCGTAAAACAGGGTTCTTCATCGCCTCAATGGCGTAAAACTCAGCCGCTCTCGAAGCAACGTTAATGCGTATGAGGAACGCTTCGTCTTCCCCGAAATGAACCCGTCAAGTCACGCGGTGAACCTGGCCTCTGACCCCTGACAAAAAGTGCTGCACGGCTACCCAGACGACGGCTGGAAACGATGACAGACCCTCGGGACGTGCCCCACAGTATGATGGCGGATCTCTGCATTTAATGCAGAGGATTTGGTTAAAATATCACCAAACCGTCGTTTACCAAAGTCCCCCAGCGTAAACCGCTCTTTCGCGTACAAGGGAATACGCTGCCTTGTTTTACACAGGCAAACATGAGCTGTTTTACGATCCGCAGTAGGCAAACCGCTGCCACGTCAAAAGCTGCACTTCGTACGGGGCTCGAGGCACGTCTCTACGTTAAATTGCACAGAGCGGTGACAGTTTCCCTCAAGGCACGTCTCTGCGATGGATGCACAGAAGAACTGCAGACCCTCAAAACACGTCTCCGCATTTAATGCACAGGATGGTGGCAAATCTCTGTAAGAGATTTGATTACATCTTTGAAAGCCGTAATTCCGGCGAAGACGTCCACATCAGCACTCTGGCACGGTACGCAGCGGCTTCTACGCCCATTCAGGATCTGTGCTCATTCGGCTTCAAATGCCCACTCAGTCTCTACGACCATTCGGCTTCTATGCCTGTTCGACTTCTATGCCTGTTCGACTTCTATGCCTGTTCGGCTTCTATGCCCATTTTGGCTTCTACGCCAAGGTGACAGTCACTTGGCTTTTACGCCAACCTCTTCTACACAAGGGATACCTACCTACGTGGCTTCTACGCCGTGATCTTCGCAGCAGATATACGCGTTTTGTCCCCTTAGTTGGACACGCGTCACATGCTCACTCAAAAGGTTATTTATACGCAGGCATTGGTTATTTTAACCGTTATGTAAAGGGGTGCTGTACTGTCCACTCCTCGGTTGTTACACCGACGGAGTGGTCACTGTCACCAAAACTCTATAAATAGAGACCCCTATCAATGGGGAACAAGGTCGAAAAACTAAAAACTCGAGGATCGGACAAGGTCATCGAACCAGAGAGCAAAGAGGAGAGATAGAGAGAGAGAGAGAGAGAGAGAGAGGAATCCAGAGCTCAGGCAAGGGAGCGACGACCTTCAGCATCGCGCATCCACCCTCCTTTGCAACCTCCGAAGCTGCATCCTGTCTTCCACGGCACTTCTTCAACATCGTGTAGTCCAAGGGCTAAAGTGATCGACCGCAGATCAGACACCTATAGCAATTTATACCCAGATTAAATAAATTGTACTCCCACATCCTCGTATAGGATTATATTGTACAAGTTTGTTTGTAAACAAAAGGGCACGGGTTTCGTACAAGCCCCGTCATTGAAATACACTTTCATTCTTTCGTTTAAATACCACAAACAAGATGGCGACTCTGCTGGGATATCTTTCTCTTCTGACGAGGAAGTAATTGCTCAACACGATGCGGTATCTGTAGGAACCGCGAAGAAGACACTGGTCGTTCATTTCGACCAGTCTGCCTACGAAGACATGCTTCGGACTGGGGGTAGCTCTCACTCTCTTTCCATCCAGGACAGCAGGAAGCTACGTAAAGTGTGGATGCCCAAGACATCCTCCGCCGTTCCTGTGGACTCTCCGATCTCTCCGATCTCTCCGACCAATGAGGTGGTAGCATCGCTCCCTCCGTGCCCCGCACGTAAAATTCAGTCTCCCGCTACGCGCGGTACAGACAAAACTTCTGGCAAAGCCTCAGCGCTAACCCAGGAGTATCCACTGCGCTATACGCGCAGAAATTAGTCTCCCGCTATGCGCGGTACAGACAAAGCTTCTGGCAAAGCCTCAGCGCTAACCCAGGAGTATCTACTGCGCTATACGCGCAGAAATCAGTCTCCCGCTACGCGCGGTACAGACAAAGCTTCTGGCAAAGCCTCAGCGCTAACCCAGGAGTATCCACTGTGCTCTACGCGCAGAAATCAGTCTTCCGCTATGCGCGGTACAGACAAAACCTCTGATGGTGCCTCAACACCAAATCGGAAGTACAGGTCACGCTCTGTGCACAAAACGACATCTGACCTTTACGATGAACCAGATGAGCGCTACGATCTCCGCAAGGGGAAGCAAGCGGGTGAATACTCAATTACTCGGCCTTTACGCCAGCAAAAGAATGATCTGCCTATTCTCCGGATTACGCGAGAAGCTAGTGGCCAACTGAGGGCCTCTCCAACCTAACGCCAGACTGAGCGAATCCCCAAGTTACGCCAGGCACAGTCCCTCGGCGTAAAACAAGCTCAGATTACGGAAAGACACCCTCCCGGGGGATTATCCGCCGCCCAGATGGCCAGCCTGTTGTATACAAGTGGTATAGGGAAAACCAGGGTGCCCAGTCTCTGCGTACCCGCTGATGGGAACAGAAGATGCAAGCCTTCGTCTTCCTCTTCGGCAAATCCTCCTGACCTGCGTACCTATCTAATCCAAAAAGACAAAGACAAGAGCCGTAAACAGGTTTTAGAACCCTATCCGTCAAACGGGGAGAGATCGTATGGGAAGATGCATCAACATCTAATGTCATCATGATGTATGAACCCTATGAAGATAATGCCTTTATTGTCCCTCCTACCCGCGGCGATCAGCATCCAATAGTCTTCAGACACAAGCGAAACGGTCCGGTTGAACAGGAAGAATTTCGCGAGCCTGAGAGTGGGAAAATACAAATCCACAGGTACAGCCCACAAGCTTTGAAGATTATACAGAACATGGGTTATGATTTGGAATCAAAGCAAGGCCTCAACTATGGGAAGGGTAGGAGAACACCATTGCAGGGTAATTTCCGCCATCAGCAAACTCGTTTCGGATTAGGATATACTGCTAATCCCAAAACGTCAAAATCTAATCCTGTACGACCAGAGACAACTCCTGCTGATTCAGTTTCTACGACCGGAGACCATAGCGTATCTGGGGGTAGCTCGCCTCGACAAAACAAAACGGCGTCCAGAGTTAGAGGGAGAATGTCCACGGAATTCAAAGATGGTGCAACAACGGCTATTTTTCCAGAAGACCATAAAACTCGGGCATCAAAAGCCCCGCGACCGAAAGAAACTTTCTCCTTCGAAGAAGGTGACATAATTGAAATCTTCAATATATTAAGGAAGGAACGTAAGCTTCAGCTACCCGACATCAGATATCCTGAGAGGGCCGGCAGAATCGATGACCCAGATTATTGCCTCTTCCATCAGTACACTCATCACCCTACAAGGGCCTGCTATGTACTAAAGAGGAGAATTCAGGAATTAATCGATGCCAAGGTCATAACTCTACATCTATAGGGAACGATCACTACGGCAGAGTAGCAGATATGTGCCTCCCTCTCCGATGGAGTCACTATCACAAAGTTTGTCATGTTCATATTACCTCTGAATAAACTTTCGACCGTCAATTATCATGTCCATATTACCTCTGATATCGATTGTCGTCTACACTTAACATTCGTACTTAAATTCTAAGTACGCCAGTAATGTTAAGTCCACAAAAATTGCCATGTCCATATTACCTCTGAGCCGATATGTGCCTCCCTCTCCGATGGAGTCACTATCACAAAGTTTGTCATGTTCATATTACCTCTGAATAAACTTTTGACCGTTAATTATCATGTCCATATTACCTCTGATATCGATTGTCGTCTACACTTAACATTCGTACTTAAATTCTAAGTACGCCAGTAATGTTAAGTCCACAAAAATTGCCATGTCCATATTACCTCTGAGCAGATATGTGCCTCCCTCTCCGATGGAGTCACTATCACAAAGTTTGTCATGTTCATATTACCTCTGAATAAACTTTCGACCGTCAATTATCATGTCCATATTACCTCTGATATCGATTGTCGTCTACACTTAACATTCGTACTTAAATTCTAAGTACGCCAGTAATGTTAAGTCCACAAAAATTGCCATGTCTATATTACCTCTGAGCAGATATGTGCCTCCCTCTCCGATGGAGTCACTATCACAAAGTTTGTCATGTTCATATTACCTCTGAATAATCTTTCGACCGTCAATTATCATGTCCATATTACCTCTGATATCGATTGTCGTCTACACTTAACATTCGTACTTAAATTCTAAGTACGCCAGTAATGTTAAGTCCACAAAAATTGCCATGTCCATATCACCTCTGAGCAAGTACGGGGACCCACTCCACATGACTAGGTAGAACCCATAGCACAAAAATTATTGAAAGCTATAAACTCCTACCGTCCGTATGTCTGGGAAGTAGCATCATCATCCAACGTTGTCACGACATATGGGCCACATGAGGATTCTATCTTCATCGTCCCGCCTACCTGCAGCAGTCAGCGCTCAATAGTCTTCGGTCGCATGCGGAATCAACCGACTGTCCAAGAAGATCCTTTCGACGACGATACCAAAAAAATACAGATTCACCGTTATAGCCCGCAAGCGCTAAGGATCATGCAAAACATGGGCTACGACTTGAAACGGAAGCCAGGCCTCAACTACGAAAGAGGCAGACGAAAGCCACCGCGCGGCAACCCCCGCAATCAACAAACTCATCTCGGGTTAGGGTATGCCACCTCCCTCGCGACTTCCGAGCCAGATGAGGACCCCTTTTCCTCTTCCCAGAACAGCTCGTCGCCCTCCAACTCGCCAGATGCTCTCGAACAAACACTATCAGTGAATATGGTGATGACAAATCCCTTAGAAGCCGAGGAGTAGGATATGGAGCCGTTCGAGAATGACCCCTGGGCTCAACAAATGGATACGCAGTGGGAATTCCGCTTCGAGCAGAGAGAACCTCCCACCAAGGACGAAGTCATCCAAATCAATATTGGGGGTGAACTCTCACCAAAGCCAATATTTGTCAGTAACAATCTTCCCCCAGCTGAAAGGGAAGAAGTTATACAGCTGATAAAAGAATATATTGACGTCTTTGCGTGGGATTATGAGGATATGCCAGGCCTAGACCCGAGGGTAGCTACTCATAAGCTCAATATATTGACCGATTCGAAGCCGGTAAAGCAGCACCAACGGCGATTCCGCCCAGATATGATGGATGCCATCGAGGCTAAAGTCAAGAAGTTGATAACCTGCGGTTTCATCCGCGAGGAACAACATCCCGACTGGGTCGCCAACGTTGTCCCAGTCATGAAGAAAAATGGGAAGGTACGTATCTGCATCGACTACCGAGATCTAAATGTGGCCTGCCCCAAAGATGAATTCCCTCTTCCCATCACGGACATCATGATCGACAACACCTGCGGCTTCGAACGTATGTCTTTCATGGACGGGTTCTCAGGATACAATCAGATCAAGATGCATCCTGAAGACGAGAAGCACACTGCCTTCCGGACACCACTGGGGGTATATTGCTATACGGTCATGCCCTTCGGATTAAAAAACGCTGGGGCTACATACCAACAGGCTATGAATAACATATTCCGTGAGCATTTACGCAAAATAGTGGAATGTTACGTAGACGACATAGCTGTCAAAAGCCGCCTCAAAGGTGATCACATTCGAGACCTGAGGGCGGTATTCAAGTTAATGCGCCAGCATCGACTCAAGATGAACCCTACAAAGTCCTTTCTGGGTGTATCCAGTGGCAAATTCCTGGGATTTGTCATTACCACCAACGGCATCGAAGTAGACCCTGACAAAGTCCAAGCGATCGTGGCAATGCGACCGCCCCATAATCTGAGGGAACTCAGGGGGTTCCAAGGACGTCTGGCTTACATCCGGCGATTCATATCCAACCTCTCAGGGAGATGTCAGCCCTTCTCTCATCTCATAAAGAAAGGTGTGTCCTTCATATGGGACGAAACCTGTCAGCAAGCGTTCGGGGATATCAAACGCTACCTAACCAGTCCGCCAGTCCTGGTGCCTCCCGTCATGGGAAAACCGTTCTTGCTGTACGTTCGGGCAATGGATCATTCGCTAGGAGCTCTCCTCGCACAGAAAAATGATGCGGGTCATGAACAGGCTATCTACTACCTCAGCAGGATGATGGTCGGGGCCGAACACCGGTACAACCCAGTGGAGAAGGAATGCTTGGCTCTGATGTTCGCTGTCCAGAAAACGCGGCACTATGTCACCGGCCAGACTATTCATATCATCTCCAGGATCAACCCTCTCCGAGTGCTGATGAGCAAGCCAAGTGCCCTTAACTCCCGACTCGCAACTTGGGCGATGCTGCTAACACATATGACATGGTATACATCCCACAGAAGTCCATCAAAGGCCAAGCACTGGCCGACTTCCTGGCGGCTCATCCGATCCCGGAGACCTCCAAACTATACGAAGACATCCCTGATGAAGTTGCAGAATGTAATTTCGCAAGAAAAAGTGACGTATGGCAACTATTCTTCGATGGCGCCTCCAGAACCGGTCCTAAGGGAAACGTCGTTTCAGGAGTGGGAGTCGTCCTAGTTACCCCTGATCAGCTCGTCATCTACCGAGCATACTCTCTTAGCGAGCCCTGCTCCAACAACGTGGCGGAATACAACGCTCTACTAATCGGGCTCCAAGTTGCTAAAGAGCTGGGGGTAGAATCCCTGGAAGCTTTCGGTGATTCTCTGCTTATCGTCAATCAAGTCAGGAAAATATATAAAGTCCGGAATCCAGACCTCATCCCCTATCACCAAGCAACAGTCGAGATAGCCATGACGTTCAAAGGATTCTTCCTAGAGCACGTACCTCGATCTCAGAATCTGGAAGCTGATGCCCTGGCCAGCCTAGCTGCGGATTTAGCTACTCCCATAAGAAGGCAGGATTCGGTAATCCTTCTTAAACAGAGATTTATTCTGTGTGAAGAACAGCTGTCACATAGAACGCAGCTATGCTGTAAACACCAATCCTCCTACAAGAGATTGGACAAGTCCCTTCATAGATTTCGTGGCATACGGAATCTTACCAGAGGACCCCAAGGAAGCAGTATCCGTCAAGAGACGATCGTTACGCTTCTACTTCGATGCATCTTCACAATACCTGTATCGCCGGACCTACGTCGGACTGCTGTTGAGGTGTCTCTCTGGCGCCGAAGCACAGCAGATTATCCGTGAAGCTCACGACGGCGTATGCGGAGCGCATCAACCCGGGCCTAAGCTACAGGATCGCATCAGGAGAATGGGCTATTACTGGCCTACTATGATCACAGATGCAATACAATATGCAAAGCATTGCAGAGCCTGTCAGGTTCATGCAGACTTCATACATCAACCGTCGGAACATCTACATCCTACGGTCGCATCCTGGCCTTTCGAAGCATGGGGAATGGATATCATCGGTCCTATTCACCCGTCTTCTTCCAGGGGTCACCAGTTCATACTGGCCATCACGGATTACTTTTTTAAATGGGTCGAAGCAATCCCTCTCGCTGAGGTAAAGGCGTCCAACGTGATCAGCTTCATCAAACATCACGTCATCTATCGCTTCGGGGTACCCCGGAGGATAATTCATGACAATGGGCCCCAGTTCATCAGCCAAGCGTTTCATCGGTTTTGCGATAAAAACCGGATACACAATATTGCCTCTACGGCGTACTATCCAGCTGTTAATGGTCTGGCGGAAGCTTTCAACAAAACCATTATCAAACTCTTGAAGAAGTTCGTCTCTTCAAATAAGAGAGACTGGAATGAGAAGCTGGGCGAATGCCTCTGGGCATACCGCACGACGGTACGAACGCCGACAGGTTGTACCCCATTCTCGCTGGTCTACGGGAGCGAAGCAGTTCTTCCCATTGAAATCCAGATCCCGTCGCTCAGAATAGCCGTGGCTAATGAGCTAACTCAAGAAAAGAATGACCTTTTAAGGCTTCAGGAGCTAGAAGGATTAGACGAGAAACGCCTCCAAGCTCAACAGCGCATCGCGCTCTACCAAGCACGCATTTCCAGGGCTTTCAACCATAAAGTAAAGGAAAGGGTGTTCAAGGTCGACGAGCTAGTTCTAGCCGTAAGAAGGCCGATGATTTTAACTCACAGAAGTAAAGACAAATTCCAGCCCAAGTGGGAAGGCCCTTATGTGATCGAGACAACGTTCTCGAACGGCGCCTACAGGATAGCCCAGCCTAACGGGGACCTATTAATGGCTCCCATCAACGGCAAATTCCTGAAAAGATACTACGCTTGATTCCCCCCTGCTCGGGCAAAATATAGCGAGAATCTCAATTCTGACAAAACTACTCCAAAAAAGAAACTAGTTAGGTCATATCCTATCATGTCTGTACGACCTTTGAATAGATATATCCTGCTAAAGAGGTTTATCGAGAGTATATCAGGTCCTCTGATATCTCTCACACCTAAAAAATTGTCATTTATATTCCGAAATGACGGGTCCACAACAGTCAGAAAAGAGCCGCTTTTATTCATTCCCAGAAGGAGGCAGAATTACATAGGGAGAGATACATCAAGATGGCGGAGTAATCAGACCACGAATCTGCCGCTCCAGTACAGCTATCCTCTCATTCCTAAGGGCCAAGGCATCGGCGCGAGCTAGCTCCAGCTGTGCCTCGGGGGTATGCGTAAGGGTCAGATTAGCCCTTGCCCGAAGACAGCCCGTACGGGCAGCTTCCGCACGGTCCAGATCCCGTCGCGCTTCACTCAGTCGACCAGTCGCTACCTCTAAACCTGCCAACGACTGGGAAGCCCACTCCTCTGCCCGAGCAAGTTTTTCCCTCAGCTTGGAGGCCCTCGCTGCATTCCCTTCATGCTCGGATCGACACTTTGTCTCAACAGCAAGAGCTTCTTCCACAACAGCTTTTCTCCTATCCACCTCCAGCTTATGCTTCTGGATAGAGTTGTCTAGGCTTTCAAACTTTGTAGCGAGCCGCTCAGCCATGAGGTCGTATCGAGCCTGGACATCAGCATCAAGGCCGCCCTCAGCCCGCTGCAAATATTCGTTAATGGGTTGCTCTAAACCATTAACCACCGCCTCCAGAGCATCAGCTACTCCAGGATTGCCAAGCCCCCTGACAACCTCAATCGAAAGCTGAGAAGTCTTCTTCAGAAGCTCGAAGTCAAGATTCTTCGCCAACACCATCGGTACCATCATTTTTAAACCGGTGTAGACGAGGCTGGTATGCTGCTCGGTCAACGCGACTAAACCCGACTGTACGCCCGGAGTGGCCGCAATGCTAGTAACTCCCTCTCCAGGGACAATTGCAGACGAGGTAGCCACCGCCGCCGCCTCGACGGGTGGCGCGGCTGAAAGAGGTGAGGTCACGATAACAGGTTCGTCCCCCTCCTGAGACGACGAAACCTCTCCAGGCGAGCTGGCCCCCGAAGACACTTCTGCCTCGGAATTAGGCGCCTCCACGTCATCGCCAGGAGCCGGAGCAGAGCCAGAAGGCGCTTCAATGCCGTACTCCCCGTGGACGTCACCCCCTGAAAAGAGGACAAGAAAGCAAAATGTCAAAACAATGATAAATCTTCCTAGGAGGAGACATAAAAAAAATAACATTTACCCGGAGCCAACGGCATATACGACGCGTCTGCAGCCGATGTGGCTAAACCACGCCTTAATGACGCGATACGAACTGTCATACTTGGAGAAGGAGGTGGGCCGACCGACATCGCCAAAAGTTCGGTCAAGCCTTCCCCAAGACGCGGTCGAGGTTCGTCAGCCGGGGTCTCGCGAAGCGTGCTCGCTGACACAGAAGCAACTTCCCCCACTGCTGACCTCGGAAAAGATTCTCCCATCTGCAGCGGCCACATAGGCAATCCTGCTCCACTGCTTGAAGCAGCCGCAGTGACAGCAACCTCTACCGAGGACTCTCCGGCGCCACCAGCCAGAACCATAGAAGGTCCCTCTCTAAAAGGCGAGGAACCTCCAGCCAAAGAATCATCCCTGATACGGGGAGATGTCGGCTCACTCACGGGAGCCTCAATACCAGGAATGCGGAGAGGACGAGCAACCGTCTCCTTCCTCCTCTTACGAAGGGAAGCTTCCTTCGGAGCAGAAGCCCGTCGCTTTCCAGAAGAGACTACCAAAGCCCCTGCCGGTGGAGGCACTGCACACCTCGGCAACGGCACCAGAGGCTCATCCGGAGTACCAGACTCCTCACCCTCGTCAGAAGAAACCAAGGAGACTTCGACCCTTCCCCCAGGCTTGGCAGAAGGCACTCTGAAGCTTCCACGCCTGTCGAAATCGCGATGGAAGGTGTTAATCGCCACATAAAACTAGGCGTAAGAATGAAGGATGCGCAGCTCCGTGGAGGTTGTAACGACCGGCACGATAAAAATTGCCCCTGTGCAATCCATGATAAAATATCGCCACCCTCTAGCTCCATCAATGAGTCTGCCCCTGGGCCGGAAGCTGGTGACGGCGTTACCCACGTGCAACTGATCGTACCCGAACTGCCTGGCAAATCGACTAGGCAAGTAGGGCTCGAAGAAGCAATAGTCTTCGCTCCTATACAGCAGATGGGATGGTCTAATGCAGACCAACCAGTTAAAAGCTTCCGGAGAAAGATCGGTCTTCTCTCCACCTGAATCCTCAAGCCACACCCCGGATTGGTTGCGATGTACCGAAGGGGGAGTACAGAGGATCTTCCAGCCATGGCTGAGGTTCAACACTAACCGACAGTCCAAAACTGTGTTCACATTCCAGGTAGAATCCCTGTAATTCAGCAGGAATATACCCCCTGAGCTGCTGCCGGAACCGGGAGACATCACCCGGGGGTTGTGGAGAATTAACCATCCCATCAGATACAGGTATGGTAATTCCACCCTGGGAAAACTCTCACGCCGAGCTTCATCGACGAGCAACCCATCAGTCATGGCCCTCAGGCCAGCCTGAATACGGTACACCATGGCAGGAAGCAAGCCCAGTCTTGCCCCAAACACCAGACGCACTGCGGGCCACAGGATGTTCCGGTGAATACGATCCGCGGACGCGATACCGGGCACTACCACTCGACGCAGCCATATGGAGAGAAAACCAGCCAGCTGGGCTTCCCTAGACAGAGGCCTGCGACAGCGCCTCAAATAACTGTGGGCCTTGGTACCTTCGGGGTATTTTCCTACCCCCTCAACGAGAATCTGATCGGGAGCCTTGGCGTCTTCCATAAGAGCCTCAACAACCTGGGCACTGAGGACGCCCAAGCAGTTCACGGGCTCATTCTTGCCCCCCGAGGCTTTCTCCGACTTGGTGGCCCTAGCCCGATGGAAGAAGAGGTAGGACATCCACTTGGTAGTGTAGGCCAAATCAGAGGGCTCGTCATAAAAAGTGGTGCATGCGAAGTACTGACACATCAGCTCCTGATATACTTCCGTCACCCGAGGGTCCAAATCCCCCAACTCCCTGTTGGTGGGAACGTACTCTTCATATGGGGTATCCCCCATCGGCAGTCTCGAGACAACTGCCATCTCATGGAGGGCCAATCCCAACTCCCCCAGTGGAGTGGCGAAGGTCCCGGTGAGCGGAATGTACCGCTCCATCAGTGCCAAGAACAAATTAGCATTGGGAGGCAACCCAACACTTGTCGCACTCACGGCGGCATATAGTCCAATGTCCTCCAGCTCTCTTCGGAAGTGCGACAAGGCCCAATCAACTAGGCATCTCCATCGGGAGTTCGTTGGGGCGATCCACCCGTTGCACCGAGGATTCTCCTTGGGATATACCCCACCTCGACCCATGAAGTCGTTGCAGAAGGTCGGCAACTGGACAGGCTGGATCATCGAGCTAACTTCACTCGGGACACTACCTGGGCACAGCCCCCGGAACATCGTCACAACGCCGGAAGGACGACTGACAAACGACCCCTGGTCAGCTCCTTTCAGATGAAAGATCTTCCCCGGCTTCCCGTGAAGATCAGGAGTCAGCTTCCACGACATCTTCCTAGGATGCGTCGCATGGGAGAAAGCCGAGATAGGATAATTCCTCGGCATCGTCGGCAGATACAAGACCAAATTCCCGGCAGGGAAGACCCAAGGCTCCCTCTTGGGCTTCGTCTGGGACTGTTTATCGATCATGTCCCCAAAGAGGAAAGCCGGCTTTATGTACTGCTCCCCGTCTACATAAGTCAAGGGTTCGCCATTGATCATGCTCAACAGCATTCGCTCACCCTGGGCCGATATCAGAAACTCCCTTCCCTCAGGATACTGGGGTCCAGAGATGGGAAATACCACATGAGACAGATCCTCCAGGTAGTTCGAGTGCAGCATCCCGGCAGTGGAGCCCATCACCTCGGCCAGCGGAGACTCACCCAAATCAACTGCAAAGGTGCAAGGAAAATAGGTTATTACAAATCCTGCACAAGTGCGGACCAAAGAAACGACAGTCTGTGCTTTACGCCAAGATTGTGCAAATTTGGCCTTTATACGCCGGAAGTCTCCTCCACAAAGCGTAAAATTCAAATTTTACGACATACCCCAATTTTCGTTAGCCAGAGCTTTTACGCTCAGAACTACGAAAATATGGAGTTTCTACGCTGGCACATTAGAAATGTGGGCGTAAAAGATGAAAACGTCTCCGTGCATCATCTTCCTCAAAAGAGGCTATTAGCACAGAGGATGACCTAGCGCGGTCACGTTCAACGTGTGCGAAGGATTTTTCGTCGTTTGTGTCATCCCAAAAAGCTCTACCTCTAAAGCCGGGTGCGCTGCTCGTCGGCGGGATACTCCTCTCAGAAGGAGGTTCACCTTGCCCGACCGAGGATTCTCTCGCCGGTACCGAAGGATGAGAAGAAGAACCTACGCTCTTTCCCTTAGCGGAGGAAGTTTATTTCGGCGCTATTTCTGAGGACTCGAAGTGCTCGGAGAAGGAACGAAGGAAAACTCGAACAGTCGAAAGCTCTCTTTCGCAGAAGACAAATAAAAAGTTTTTCTCTCAAAAGCTTGGGGTATATATACAGTCCGAGTCGACTCCTCGAATCCTCGGACGAACCCCTCGAGACCCTAACTGGATCTCGCAATTAAGAGTTGGTTATGATTGGATGCTACGTCAGCCCACTACCCTCGAAAGACGGACAGTCAGTGAATTCGAAAAGTTTTTTTTCGTGCAAGACGGTTCAGCGGGTTCTACGCTAAAGGAGCTTTCTACGCTCGACAGCAATGGATCTACGGTTTTACGCTCGCAAGCTACAAGTCTATGATTGTACGCCCGGATGCCTTTGTGCTCGGTAGCTTTTATGCTCGAGAGGCCACAAACCTACGACTTTACGCTCAGCAGATACCAAATCGACGATCTCACGCTCGGTGGCGCTCAGTTTACGCTCAGAAGCAACAGATCCGCAAACCTCACGCTCGAAGAAATTTTCTTTTCAGGAGCTAAAAATCAAACAGTTCTACACTAAAGGAGCTTTCTACGCTCGATAGCAACAGATCTACGGATTCACGTTCGACAGCTATAAGTCTACGGTTTTTGCCCGGATGCCTTTGTGCTCGGTAGCTTTCATGCTCGAGAGGCAACAAACCTACGACTTCACGCTCAGGAACCACAAGTCTACGATTTCACGCTCGATGGTGTTCTACGCTCACAGGCTACAGATCTCCAGTCCTACGCTAAAGGAGCTTTCTACGCTCGACGGCTACGAATCTACAGCTTTACGTTCGACAGCTATAAGTCTACGGTTTATGCCCGGATGCCTTTGTGCTCGGTAGCTTTCATGCTCGAGAGGCAACAAACCTACGAATTCACGCTCAAGAACCACAAGTCTACAATTTCACGCTCGATGGTGTTTTTACGCTCAGAGGCCACAGATTGATGATTTCACGCTCCACGACTTTCCGCATATTTGAAACAGTCCCCCGAAGCGGTCAATTGCAAAGAGTTCACACAGAAGATACTCGTTCTTGATCCAGAGCATCCCAAGTACCCGAAGCATACAGAGTTCAAACATTGAGAAATTACTCTTCTCGGGTCCAAAATTGGAGGTTCATCCAGACTCCAGTCTGAACATCCCGTCTATCAAGGTGGCAATTCAATTTGACAGCCAAAAACCTCGACCCTGTTCCAAGGGGGTTTCGAGAGATCATTCTTGAAGATGAAGTCTGAACAAAATTCTGCTCATCAGAGAAGCAACAGTTCAGAATTCTACGCCGTCCCTCAGTCCTAGCAACATGACAGTTCTAAATGTTCAAGGCGCTCAACAGCGTTCTATGGACTATTCGCTATGCGTAAAGGACGGGGCCTAATACTCTTTCTATCAGAGTTGGCGTAAAGATTCAGACGTGTCGAAGCTGCACATATTCAGACTTCACAGCAACATATGGCAAGACGATCATGCGGAGAAGAAAGACGACTTTTATTAAAAAGTTAAAATGACAACTACATATGAGGGAAATCTTGTCTACATGGGGTTTTTCTTCATTTTCGTGATTACATATGAGGGAAATCCCCTCTACAAAGGATTTTCTCATCGTCGTCTGAAGATCGCCCAGAAGCTGTTCTGACAGATTCTCGCTGGGCTTCAATTCTTCATCCATCTTCTCCAGCAGTCAGTCAGTTCCAACAAACTGGCTGACATGGCAATGATCAACGGCGGAAGGATACAGAACTGGGCCTGCATAGATTTTGCAGATCCCAGGCTCCGTGCGCCGCTCGAGCCGGGACAGAATGAGTCTTTCTGATTCTCGTCACCAGGGGGCATCGAGGGAAGGCGCAGCTTGCCAAAGCCGCGGTGGTGAAATATGATCCTTCCCATCTCCCAGAAGCACCACCATACAAAGTTGCTGATTATCCCGAGCAAGGGAGGCTAAGATATCCTTCCATGATCCATCGTTGCAGTGGACACTTGCTCGAAGACGCCGTCTTTTTCGGCTCCCTACATGCTGGAAGAACATGATCTCCTTCTTTCTCAGATCGACCCGACGAACTCCGGCGATCATCTCTGCATGGTGATGAGAATGTGGTGAAAACAGGTTCACCCCCCAGCCTTTTATAGGCGAAAGAGATCACAGCGGTCCCCAATAAATCCGCCATAAAGTCAGCATCGACCGTTTCAACGCTCCGTTCAGAAACGTTTCGAGTTACGAGGGGCCGTTCATGCTTCATTCAAAGCGTTTCAAATTCCGAGAAATTTAAAAGCTTTGAAGGGGGTCTTGTAGAAGCATAAAAAATATGCTGGGAAGAGCTACGCGGCATCTTGATGCAGAGCAGCGCAAACAGAGGCCTCCAGAGCCAAACCAGCGTAAAACAGGGTTCTTCATCGCCTCCATGGCGTAAAACTCAACCGCTCTCGAAGCAGCGTTAATGCGTACGAGGAACGCTTCGTCTTCCCCGAAATGAACCCGTCAAGTCACGCGGTGAACCTGGCCTCTGACCCCTGACAAAAAGTGCTGCACGGCTACCCAGACGACGGCTGGAAACGATGGCAGACCCCTCGGGACGTGCCCCACAGTATGATGGTGGATCTCTGTATTTAATGCAGAGGATTTGGTTAAAATATCACCAAACCGTCGTTTACCAAAGTCCCCCCAGCGTAAACCGCTCTTTCGCGTACAAGGGAATACGCTGCCTTGTTTTACACAGGCAAACATGAGCTGTTTTACGATCTGCAGTAGGCAAACCGCTGCCACGTCAAAAGCTGCACTTCGTACGGGGCTCGAGGCACGTCTCTACGTTAAATTGCACAGAGCGGTGACAGTTTCTCTCAAAGCACGTCTCTGCGACGGATGCACAGAAGAACTGCAGACCCTCAAAACACGTCTCCACATTTAATGCACAGGATGGTGGCAAATCTCTGTAAGAGATTTGATTACATCTTCGAAAGCCGTAATTCTGGCGAAGACGTCCACATCAGCACTCTGGCACGGTACGCAGCGGCTTCTACGCCCATTCAGGATCTGTGCTCATTCGGCTTCAAACGCCCACTCAGTCTCTACGACCATTCGGCTTCTATGCTTGTTCGGCTTCTATGCCTGTTCGGCTTCTATGCCTGTTCGGCTTCTATGCCCATTTTGGCTTCTACGCCAAGGTGACAGTCACTTGGCTTTTACGCCAACCTCTTCTACACAAGGGATACCTACCTACGTGGCTTCTACGCCGTGATCTTCGCAGCAGATATACGCGTTTTGTCCCCTTAGTTGGACACGCGTCACATGCTCACTCAAAAGGTTATTTATACGCAAGCATTGGTTATTTTAACCGTTGTGTAAAGGGGTGCTGTACTGTCCACTCCTCGGTTGTTACACTGACGGAGTGGTCACTGTCACCAAAACTCTATAAATAGAGACCCCTATCAATGGGGAACAAGGTCGAAAAACTAAAAACTCGAGGATCGGACAAGGTCATCGAACCAGAGAGCAAAGAGGAGAGATAGAGAGAGAGAGAGAGAGAGAGGAATCCAGAGATCAGGCAAGGGAGCGACGACCTTCAGCATCGCGCATCCACCCTCCTTTGCAACCTCCGAAGCTGCATCCTGTCTTCCACGACACTTCTTCAACATCGTGTAGTCCAAGGGCTTAAGTGATCGACCGCAGATTAGACACCTATAGCAATTTATACCCAGATTAAATAAATTGTACTCCCACATCCTCGTATAGGATTACATTGTACAAGTTTGTTTGTAAACAAAAGGGCGCGGGTTTCGTACAAGCCCCGTCATTGAAATACACTTTTATTCTTTCGTTTAAATACCACAAACAACATTATATTCCTAGACATGATATTCATAGACATAGTATGACTCACTGCATTAGATTTGATTTTACGTGATATGGACATGAGACATCGTGGACATGAGACGTATGATTACATTTGGGTGGGGAGAGACACACATGCTACATGCTGATTATATATATATATATATATATATATATATATATATATATATATATATATATATATATATATATATATATATATATATATATATATATAGGCCACAACATAGTAAATTACATAGCATAGTATAACTGCTACTGGCTCCCCGACACACAGCTTGTAGTGGTATCAGCCTAAGTTCTAGTGATGCTCTCAACTTGCATTTCACATAGATGGTTATATAGTTTACCCTATTGTTTCATTTATTGCTGCACTGCATTTATTTTGGCTTGTATTATCTGTACCTTGCTATGTCCCCTGAGGACCTGGATTCGGATTATGTCCCCAGGATTAGCAGACGAGGTTTATCCAGAGGTATACGGAGCAGGAGCACTTCTCGGAATAGTACCAGTACTTGAGGATGAGGTTATCGTTGAGGACTTCTCCTGAACATTTGCTTCTCTATGCTTAGTTTTTATGGCAAATAGACTCTTTTTCCTGTTTAAATTAAATAATTGTAACAGACTTTATATCGGGTTGTTTCCCGAGTTTAATTACTTGTGACTGGATGTTGTTTAATACTTTTTGTTGATATTGTTGTGTTTATTCTGTGGATGAGATTAGAAAATCCTGATGGTTGTAATACAGCTTAAGTATGCCCCGATGGATCCATTAAATTGGGTTTGTCCATCGGTGTGTGCTGCTGGCCATTGCCACGTGTCTAGTCCCTCGATATTTTGGGACTGGGGCATGACAGTATGATTGGTTTGACATATAATTTTATGGCGGACATTGAAGAATTTCTCAAATACGCCAGTAGTCAACCTTATTTCATGGATGAGAGGCTCATCAAGTGTCCTTGTGTCAAATGTCATAATATACCATTCAAAGAGGTGGATCTCGTGAGGGAGCATCTCTACAAGAAGGGTTTCGTACCGAACTACAAGGAGTGGATGACTCAAAGAGAACCTTTGTTTTCGCAATATCATTCCTCCTTCAATATGAAGGTAGAAGAGTCCACTCTTAGAGATAACTTTGAATATCTACCACGAAACCTGGTGGCGAGTTGGTATATGATGCGGCCGGTCCAAGTTTTGATTCGGAGTATCCGAATCCTGATGCAAAGGAATTCTATGACATGTTTAAGAATGTCGATACTTCGTTATACCCGGGTTATGATTCTCGTTCTGTCCTGTCGATGGTGATGCGGCTGTTGATCCTCTAGTCTGATTTTAACTTGCCACAGGAATGCTACGACCGGATAATTCAGTTTTTTAGAGAGTTGTTGTCAAAAGGATAGAAGGAGTTGCTTGAAAACTTCTACAAGTCAAAGATGATGATACGAAACTTGGATTAGACTATGAAAAGATAGATTATTGTCGAAACAACTGTACGTTGTACTACAAGGAGAACAATGATAAGGATATATGCATTTTCTGTCATGAGGACCGGTATAAGCCTTCGGGATAAAGAAAAGTCAACTGTCCGAGCAAGGTTGCGTCCCTATAAGTACTTGTAATTTTTGCCATCACAAAGAGGCTGCAGAGGATGTATATGTCCGCAAATACAGCATAACACATGACATGGCATAGCAAGGAACGGAAGATGAATGATGGAGAATTATTTCATCCTTCTGATGGAGAGGCATGGAAACATTTTGATCGGTGTCATCCTGAATTTGCTGCGGAGCCCATAAATGTCCGGTTGGGTTTATGTTCTGATGGATTCACTTCTTTCGGACAGTCGGAATCTCAGTACTCTTGTTGGCCGGTAATTTTGACTCCTTACAATCTACCACCGTAGATGTGCATGAAGACTCCTTACATGTTCTTAACACTTATCATACCCGGTCCAAAAAATCCAAAGAAGAACATCGATATCTACTTGCAGCCGTTGGTGGATGAGTTAAAACAATTATGACAGTTCGACGTTCAGACATATGATATATCGAAGGAGCAGAACTTTCAGATGCGAGCGTCACTCATGTGGACCATCAATGATTTTCCAGTATATGAGATATTATCTGGGTGGAGTACTCATGGTACTTTGTCTTGTCCGTTATGTATGGAAAAGAGTAAGGCTTTCCGTCTCCAGAATGGCGGGAAAGCATGATTTTTTGATTGTCACCGTTAGTTCTTTCCTACGTCGCTACGTGTCAATATGCAACTGGATTTCAAAGTTGAGATTTCCTGACCGCTACGTGTCAAATCTGGCAAGATGTGTCGATCTCAATGAATGCAAGCTGACATGGATGAAGAGTCATGATCCATGTGTTTATGGAGAGATTACTATCTATTGCTCTGAGAGAGATATTGCCTCATCAAGTATGGACTCCGCTAGCTGAATTATCTATATTCTTTAGAATTTGTGTTCAAGCAAGTTGATGGTGCAACATTTAATAGAACTTGAGGAGAATATTTTATTGACATTGTGCAAATTAGAATGGGTGATACCCCTCGATTTTTTCATAGTATGGAGCATTTGTCGATTCATCTTGCATACGAAGCACGTGTAGGTGTTCCCGTCCATTATCGATGGACGTATTCATTTGAGAGGTATAAATTGATTAGTTTGTTCTATTAATTTTCTTACTCAAATAATTCTAATATTAAATATATTATCTATAGGTATCTACATCACCTAAAGAAGAAAGTGGACAATAAGGCTCGTATAGAAGCTTTGATATGCGAAGCATATATCATTGAGGAGATTTCCAACTTCTGATCTATCTACTTTGATACTCATGTCTGAACAAATCGTAATAGAGCCCCAATGAATGATGACGGTGGGGTTGATGCACCGAATAGTGTAATCCACGCTATCTTCAATGTGGGAGGCAAACCTACAAGTGCTACTAAAGTATGGTTGTTGGAAGATGATGAGTTTAAAGCTGCTTATCGGTATATATTGTTAAATAGTTATCTTGAGGAGATGCTAGATATTAAAAAGTAAGCGACACATCTTTGCTACATATTTCAATTCTGTATATTCTTAAAAAAAGTGCTCTAACTATTCTCCTTATTATCATAGTACTTTTAGAGATGGGGTAAAAATGGAGAGACCTAATATTAATGATGATGATCGTGCTAGAGAGGTTGATAGAAAATTTTCATCGTGGTTCCATAATTATGTACGAATCCTAAACATTAAGCATTCTAAATTTAGCATTTTGACCAATCTTTGTCTAATGTCTATATGATACGTGATGTTTCAGGTTTTTCGTCCTGGTACAGAGTTACAGAACGAACGACTTCGAGTATTAGCTATCATACCAAGCAAAAGGGCAAAATATTGGGATGGATACACCATCAATGGCTTCAAATTTGGAAGCACTGATAAGCCTATTAATTAATCATTTTTCAATGAGGAGACTAATTATACAAAGAATTTTGGAGTATGTGTGAGGGGTTCAATCTACGATAAGGATCCAGAATTCGACTATTACGGTGTACTAAGAGATATCGTGGAGCTAGAATAATCTTATGAGACAAAATTGTGCTATTTAAATGTGATTGGTTCGACACAACACCCAAGCAAGGATGAAAAATTGACAATCAGTTTGGGTTTGTTGATATAAATTATGGATACAGATATATAGGTTTTGGACCATTTGTGTTGGCTAGTCAAACGGTTCAAGTATATTATACGAGCTATCCTAGTCGATGACGCAATAATAAGGATTGATGGACTGTATGCAAAACTAAAGATAGAAGCACATATAATGTTGGAGATCTAGCATAACAGGAGGATGAGGTGGTCATGCCTCAACCTACATATATGAGTTTGGCCGGTGTTTATGGTATGAAGGTTGACATTACCGTAGAGGATGATAGAGTTAATGAAGAGATTAACATAGAAGATTTACCTCATATAGAGGAGGACTCTGATATGAAGGTATCGAACGAGAAACAAGAATTGGAAGATGAAGGTGATAGTGAAAGTGAAAATGAAAATAACGAAGTAGAAGATAAAGACGAAGATGATTCGTAAAATGACTCGGAAGACGATGACGATTCGGAAGATGAAGAAGATTAGTACGTACACACATATGCATTAGCTTAGATTATTTATTTATTTATTTAATGACACAGTTATTATTTATTTCATCATCACACTAGTATTTATTTGTTTTACCACACCATCCATTACTTTATTATGTCTTGATGTCACTATTTTTATTCGTTTTATTACACCATCCATTATTTACTTTCAGATTTACCTATTGTGGGACGAGGACGAGGAAAATCACGATGACAGGTTCATATATGATCTTCTTCCTAGCATCCTCAATCTACTTCGGATGCAGGTCGACCACGACTATCAGAGGATGAGTTCATAGATGCCGAGGATGGTTTATCCTTGCCATATACTCGTTCATCGGTAGGGGGAGCTACTCCATCTCCTGGGCTTCCCTCAGCTTTTACCCCTGCTGCTACTCCTGCGACTACTAGTACACCGGCTACACCACTAGTTGCTCCTACTAGAGCAAATCCATATCCAGGCCTCATGGTGGAGCACAGAGTATATGTCTGTCGTCCAGGATTTGCAGATCCTCCTACTCTACCAGAGCGGCCAGCCAATATCGATCATCCTGAGCTGTGGACCGATGGAGCGACGTAAGTACTTTTTGTCAATTCACACATTTATTTATTTAATTTTATTCTAATTATATTTTGTTTACTTATTTTGTGTTCTTTCCGACCAAGGCTGACACTGATATGGAGGACGTCATGCGGGAGAACTTTCATGGCCCTTATATCAACTTTAGTGACGTCCTGCTGGATCGACGATTAATTTTGCTGGATATGCTATGGGTATATATAAGATTTTTATTTAGAATAATATATAATTTTTTGATTAAAATGCTAAAAAATATTTTTCTAATTTGCAGAAGAAGTACTAGTGGCCGGATCATAGAGAGTCTGCGATCCGAAAGTGCTACAAGATCGTCGCCATCAAAAGGTTTAGGGATATGATCAATGATCAGAAGGCGCTGGCGTCACATTCAAGGGATCTTCGCAAGGAGTGGCTCAAGGAGGAGTTCTGGAAGAAGATGGAGGCCCCGGCCTATAAGGCCAAGTGCGAGAAGGCAAGAGTGTCCCGTGCTAAGGGTGGTCTCCGCACGGCCTATAATCTTCTTCATCTTTCGAATCATCATCGTCTTCCCAATCATTTTATGAATCATTTTTCGAATCGTCTTTATCTTCTACTTTTTCATTTTTATTTTCACTTCCACTATCACTATCACCTTGATCTTCCAATTCTTGTTCCTCGCTCGATACCTCCATATCAGAGTTCTCTTCTATATGAGGTAAATCTTCTATGTCAATCTCTTTGTCAACTCTATCATCCTCTACAGTAACGTCAACCTCCACACCATCAACACCGGCAAAACTCATATATGCAAGTTGATGCATGACCACCTCATCATCTTGGTATGCTAGATTCACAATATTATATGTGTTTCTAGCTTTAGTTTTGCATACAACCCACTAATCTTTATTATTGCGTCGTCGATTAGGATAGCTCGTATAATACACTTGAGCCATTTGACTAGCCAACACAAATGGTCCAAAACCTACATATCTTTTTCCATATTTTATATCAACAAATCCAAACTATTTGTCAATTTTTCATCCTTGCTTGGGTGTTGTGTCAAACCAATCATATTTAAATAGCAAAATTTTTGTCTCATAAGAGTAATCCAGCTCCACGACATCTCTTAGTACACCGTAATAGTCGAATTCTGGATCGACATCGTAGACTGAACCCCTCACACATACTCCAGAATTCTTTGTATAATTAGCCTCCTCATCAACAAATGATTGATTAATAGACTTATCAGTGGTTCTAAATTTGAAGCCATTGATGGTGTATGTATCGCAACACTTTGCCTTCTTGCTTGGTCCAATAGCTAATTCTCGAAGTCGTTTATTTTGTAAGTCTGTACCAGGACAAAAAACCTGAAACATCACGTATCATAAAGACAATAGACAAATATTGGTCTGAATGCTAAATTTAGAATGCTTAATGTTTAGGATCCGTACATAATTATGGAACCACGATAAAAATTTTCTATCAACCTCTCTAGAAAGATTATCTTCATTAATATTATGTCTCTCTGATTTTACCTCAGCTCTAAAAGTACTGTGATAATAAGGAGAACCGTTAGAGCAATTCTTTTCCAAGTATATATAAAATTAAAATTTCTAGGAAAGATGTGTTGCTTACTTCTCAATATCTTGTATTTCTTTTATACCACTATTTAACAATATATACCGATGAGCGACTTCAAACTCATCGTCTTCCAACCAACGTACTTTAGTAGAACTTGTAGGCTTCCCTCCAATATTGAAGATAGTTTGGATTACACTATTTGGGGCATTAACCACACCGTCATTATTCCTTGGGACTCTATTGCGATTTGTTCTGACATGAGTATCAAAGTAGATGAAGCAAAAGTTTGAAACCTCCCCAATGATATATGCTTCGCATATCGAAGCTTCTACATGAGCCTTATTGCCAACCTTCTTCTTCAGGTGATGTAGATACCTATAGATAATATATTGAATCTTAGAATTATTTGAATAAAAAAATTATTAGTATAAAGAATTTATACCTCTCAAATGGATACATCCATCGATAATGGACGGGAGCACCAACACGTACTTCGTATGCAAGATGAATCGACAAATGTTCCATACTATAAAAAAAATGGGGGGAAGCACCCTTTCTAACTTATACAATGTCAATACAATCTTCTCCTCAAGTTCTATTATATGTTGCAACGTCAACTAGCTTGAACACAAATCTGTAAAGAATATAAATAATTCGGCCAACGGAGTCCAAACTTGATGATGCAATATCTCTCTAAGAGCAATAGGTAGTAATCTCTCCATAAACACATGGCAATCATGACTCTTCATCCCTATCAGCTTGCGTTCGTTGAAATCAATACATCTTGCCAGATTTGACATGTAGCCGTCAGGAAATCTCAACTTTGAAATCCAGTTGCGTATTATCAATTTATCCTCCCTACTCAATGAAAACGACGTTGGAGGCTTGACCCAATTGCCGTTGCCACTTCGTTTTAGGTGCAAATCTGAACGCCTGCAAATAATTTTCAAGTCCTTTCTTGCTTTGACATTGTCTTTCATTTTTTCCTTAATATCCATCACCGTATTGAAGATGTTGTCGAATACATTCTTTTCGATATGCATGACATCAAGATTGTGCCTTATGAGATTTTTATTCCAATAAGGTAAGTCCCAAAAGATACTCGGCTTCGTCCAATTATGCCTATGTCCAAACCCTTCAAATTGATCGCCCGATATCGGATCTTCCATCACAGTCGGTAATCCATGTACCTCTTTCCAAACTTCGTCTTCTGTCAGTCTCAACGGGGGAGGAGATAGTTCTTGTTTACCAGCTCAAAAGACATCTTTATTCCTTCTCCACGGATGCGACGCAGGAAGGAACTGATGGTGATAATAAAAAAAAACTTTTCCTCTGTTCTGGAGACAGAATGCCTTACTCTTTTTCATACATATCAGACAAGACAAAGTACCATGAGTACTCCACCCCGATAATATCCCATATGCTGGACAATCGTTGATGGTCCACATGATAGACGCTCTCATCTGAAAGTTCTGCTCCTTCGATATATCATATGTACGAAAGCCGAAATGCCACAATTATTTCAACGCATCCACCAACGGCTGCAAGTAGATATCGATGTTCTTCTTTGGATTTTTTGGACCGGGTATGATAAGTGTCAAGAACATGTAAGGAGTCTTCATGCACATCCACGGTGATAGATTGTAAGGAGTCAAAATTACCAACCAACAAGATTACTAAGATCCCGACTGTCCGAAAGGAGTGAATCCATCAGAACATAAACCCAACAGGACATTCCTGGGCTCCGCAGCAAATTTAGGATAATACAAATCAAAATGCTTCCATACCTCTCCATCGGAAGAATGAGATAATTTGCCTTCATCCATCTTTCGTTCCTTGCTATGACATCTCATTTGTTGTGCTGTATTTACGAACATATACATCCTCTGCAGCCTCTTTGTGATCGACAAAAACTGTATGTACTTGTAGGGATGCAACCTTGCTCGGACAATTGACTTTCCTTTGTCCCAAATTGGCTTGTACCGGTCCGCATGATAGAAAATGCATCTATCTTTATCATTATTCTCCATGTAGTACAACATGCAACCGTTTCGACAATAATCTATCTTTTTATAGCCTAATCCGAGTTTCCGTATCATCATCTTTGACTTGTAGAAGTTTTCAGGCAACTCCTTCGATCCTTTTGGCAACAACTCTCTAACAAACAAAATTATCCGGTCGTAGCATTCCTGCGGTGAGTTAAAATTAGACTTTAGATTCAACAACTGCATCACCACCGACAGGACATAATGAGAATCATAATCCTGGTATAACGGAGTATCGACATTCTTGAACATATCATAGAATTCCTTCGCATCAGGATTCGGATCCTTCGGATCAAAACTTAGACCGGTCGCATCAAATACCAACTCATGTGCCAGGTTTTGCGGTCGATATTCAAAGTTATCTCCGAGAGTGGACTAATTTATGTGGTGCCCCGTTTCCCCTATTCGGGAAGCGCGGCTAAGAAATACAAGATGATATCGTTCGATCGGGATAAATTAAAATAAGAACTTGTCCTCGTTATGGATTTGCTTCTTTGGAATCGATTCCCATATTCAGTGGACCGTGTCCCGAGGATGGGCTTAGCGGCAGAGTCAAGAGGGACCTCTCCGCTGCATCTTTTGTTGCCTCAGTTTTTGCTGTCGCTTGTTGCTTTCGTGCCTTGAGTTGGTTTTCGGATTTGCTTGAGTTTTCTTGAACGGTTTCGATGGATTTTATTATTTTTGTTCATTAAACTGCACTTCAATTCCGAGATTAGAAAGAGTGGAAGAGGTATTAATCTGCTATTCGTGGCAACGCAAGTGAACGAGCAGTAGACGACGCGCGAACGAAGTCCTGAAGCACCTTCTTCTTTCCAACTAAGTGAGTGGCTTATATTCGATTCAGTTGGCCCTTCTTCCTGGCCTTACACCTAAAAATCTTGTATTCTTGTTTGTCCCAATCAAACGATACCAAGTAATAACAAAAAGATGCCAAGATAAAATGGGAATAGACTTGGACTATTATGCTTGTCAACTAAACTTGTGAACGGTTATCTATTGCATGCTAGTTCATTCAAATATTCATTATATGCTTCAATTTTAGTTAGAAGGCATACTTCTTCTATTAATTGTGCTATGCATAGAACATGCCATGCTAGAATTGTTCAGGAAGACCATGCAAAACGAATCATGTAATGCTGCTTGTCTTGTACTCGTGTTGCCTCAACTGCATGAATGGTTAACTTAATATAGACACCGTTTGATCACGGACAACTTGTGCACAAGGTTATAAGTTCTGCGGACGGTCGCTGGGGCACAGGCACTGGCACCGATCCGATTCGGGCAAAACTTCGTGTGTAGTCATCGTGTGCGGGACGGATGGCTTGCAGTGCATCGTGTGCTCTCGTTGCATGCTATCCTTGTCCTGAACTAGTCTATTATGGCAATCAAGCCAGTGATCACCACATATATTTAAACCTGTTGCAAGCTAACTTGTGTCTTCGTGGCAGGAAAGGCATGGTAAGTATTGTGCAGGTAGTTTAGACGGACAGGTAAAAGCCACCGAACGGTGGCAAGTTTATTTCTGTAGTTTATATATATATACTGCTGCTTGTAAAATGAACTAAGGCAAGATAGAAAGACCACAAATAATATGCATGCTTCATATAAACAACGTGTTGATTGGTATAGTTGAGTTAGCTCGCCTTCACTAGTACATTTTGATGTACTGACCCTCGTTGAAACAGGTTTCCCGCACTAAGGAGATCCGAGTGAGGCATTGAAGTCATCTTCCTGATCCAGTCCAGTTGTAGACGTGTTCAGATCACGCCCCTTGAAAGCATTTTGAACCAAGAGCTAGCAACCCAGACACAATGCGGCTCAGAGGGAAAGCCGTCATCCCTCCAGGAGGTCTTTACATTTTGAAGTTTAGTAAAGGGATGTAATGTACAGGACTGCTATCTCATTTTGTGTCAACACTTTTGTAAGCCCGTGCGACAATTAGCTGACTCGTTCAAGAGTTTGTAATAGATGTTCATTATCAATAAAGAGAACTTTTTCATGTTTCAAATCTGTGTTTTAATTTATCTGCGTACTCTGAATATGTGCTCGTTATGCAAAAATAATTTAGCCTTGTGCGGTGCACAACCTAGGCCCGCACGGCGGTCACGTCCGGGGGACGACTATCGATTCCACGGAATCGGGGCGTGACAATTTACCTCTGTATTGAAGGAGTAATGATGATATTACGAAAACAAAGGTTCTTCTTGAGCCGTCCACTCCTTGTAGTTCGGTACGAAACCCTTCTTGTAGAGATGCTCCCTCACGAGATCCACCTCTTTGAATGGTATATTATGACATTTGACACAAGGATACTTGATGAGTCTCCCATTCATAAAATAAGGTTGACTACTGTCGTATTTGAGAAATTTCTCAACACCCGCCATAAAATTACCTGTCAAACCAATCCTACTCTCATGTCGTCGATTGTACATCCATAATCGGTAAACTAAGTATCGACTCATTGATTCTGCATGTACCATATATATTCAAACAATATGTTATACATTTATACATAATTTTGAGTATTTTCGGTGTTGTTTCTTAGTATTTTTGAAAATAAATGAAATATTAGTCACTGTTGTCGATTAATTTACATACGATAGATAAGTTTGAATCATTGCAAAGAATGTTACTTTCTCATTTCACAATTATGTTCTGTAAAATCACGACAATACCGAGTCACTTTGAAGTTTGAATCATGTTTTGAGTTTCCTTGGAGCCTAGACATACGTGAGGCATATCCAACATAAGCACCTATGAAGTGTCCTTTTGTGTGTATGGACACGGATACGATCAATATCTGTGCAACCTATATGTTGCTGCTGAAGTTATATTGACAATAACTCTATTGGTTCTTACGGTGAAAATACAATTATTTGCCGGGTATAATTACGTGAGATTGTAATCAAAGCTAATCTAATCAAGGATTATGTTCAAGAAAGAAATTAACAAAATGGTGAGCAACAAACTAACGATGTAATCAAACTACTTCTTTACAAGAAAGAAGTTTGATGTGCAATTTAGTTGTAGGAATTTCTAAAATGTTAATAATTTATTAATAATTATTTTCTTTCCGATTAAAAAAATCTGATACCCAGATCTGAAATCGCCAAACTCGACACTTGTAGAAATGGTCCGATACCAATTCCAATACCGATACTGCGAATCTTGCTTGTAATATGAGCTATATTCTGCTGCTTGCCAAGCCTACTAATAAGAATAATTTTTGTTTGTGTCGATATAGTTTGGGTCCGTGTCTAGTGTATCATGTCTTTACGTGTCTGTGTCCAACGTATCGTATCTATATGTGAGGAGCACCCAAAATCCAAATACAATAATTAACAAAATTGAAATAAGGGTTAGGGTTTACCTTAGCCGGAGGAGGAGCTGAGAGGAGAGGGGCTGTTGCGAGTCACCGGAGAGGGAGAAAGCGGGGGCGGGTCATCGTCGGAGTGGGCAGGTCGGGTTCGGGGTCGCCACAGACTGAGAGAGGGAAGGGGTCACCGCGAAGGAGGAGGCGGTGGAGGAGGAGGAGGAGGAGGGCTCGCCGGAGAAGGGGAGGGGCTGCTTGTCGCCGGAGAGGGGGAGGGGGTCGGTGGAGGAGAAGGAGGAGGAGAAGGAGGAGGAGGATGAGAGGGCGAGTGAGGGGGAGGAGGTCGGTAGGGGAGGTCGGGTGTCGGTTGTCACGCCTCGGTCCCGCAGGGGGCCGCTCGTCCTCGCTTGGGTCTTTGCGGAACCGTTCATCCTCACATGGGCATGATGCCGTGCAAGCCTAAGCTGCGCTTGCACAAGGCCAAAGCTTTGAACAAGGACAAGTAAGCTATTCAAGATGGGAGCAACGACACAATATTGCAAAAAAGTAAATAACGCAATGGCATATGAAAATAAGCTCTTTATTGATAATCAAGATGTGTTAGCGGCGCTTGGCCGAGATTACAGTCCCCTCAAGCCCTCTTTCTCTCGATTACAATAACATCAATCCATACATTATGTCCCTCTATACAAAATCATCTCAAAGAACTCTCGATACGGCTCAAGGCATCGACTCTAGATTTTTGGATCCTTAGGATGAGGCATGGCTATCGCTTCCTTGGACAATCCAGCACCTGCGAACTGGCAAACTGTTGATGGGTCAGCACTTTAGAGAAAGTACTGGTGAGAATAAAATCCACGAACAAAAGCAACACGCCCTGAAACCCACACTAAGTAAGCATGTGGAAAAATATTACATTAATAGTAATCTTTCTAGTTTTACCTAGATTCATTTTATGCAGTACAAGAACGGAGTCATATTACTTCTTTTTGGAAACATCTTTGAAAACATAGTTCATATTCGATATATAAGCAAGCAGACAAGCAGTTCATGCACGATATACAAGATTTATTTACTATCTCTGGTGCGCAGCGTGTTTCGTGAGTCATATTCATTTCTTTATAGACTCTAGCATATGCATCTAGTGGACTATCTTCTTAATATCTCTCTCTATCTCATATCATAAGTTAACATCTTATCGGGTGAACGAGATAAAAGCATATACGAAAAGCAAAAATTTCTCTATGAAAGCATTTAATACATGAGAGCATGTTCGATAGCATGAATATCACTTATTCAGTGATTCTTACCCTTTCGTCGAGCTATTATCCCTGCAACAGACTTACAAGTTAGCAATAATTTGCATAAACATATATGTATAAGGTTCTCTTTTCCCTGTCCGTTTTTTGCATCAAACAGTTAGGTATACAAGAAGGCTAACCTAGCATGCGATCTAACTATATGATGGTCCATGGAAAACCCATGCTCTATAGACAAGAACACCCCCCTGATCATGAGGACTTCATTGCCTCAAGGTGGTCCTCTAATCCCCCCCAGGACGAACGATCCCCAATGCCCCAGAAATCGTTCGTGGGATCTCTCCTTGTGCACAAGTTGTCTAAAGACCGATGCATGAAATGCAACTCTATCATATAAACTCTTACTATGCAGTAGTTCAATAAACAAGCATCTAGTCAATCTTTTCTATCTTTTGTCTCTGTCTCCGTCTCCATTTCCGTCTCAGTGCAGACATGCCGCCATATCTATCTCTGATACCGTTCTAGCATTTCAATAACTTATATGTAAATATTTAACAGTCTCTATTTAAGCAAGCAAGCATGGAAACTATTCTCTATCTCTTTTATCTAAGCATGCAGTTCTACTCTTTCTTTCTTTAGCATACGATGGAAACATAAGAACATTCTTTTACTCTTATTTATTGGCATGGTAGTAGTTCGATTGATAGCGGTCTCCATGTAACTATAGCATATAATATTCTATTCTTTGACTAGCATGACAATGATTCTATCTCTTTTTAGACAAGCATTCAAGTTCTCTAGTAATCCCTTACTCTTTCTTATTAGCATAGCAATGGTTCTTCTATTGACAAGCATTCAAGTTCTCTAGTGAGGCAAGCAAATTCGTTTCAATGACAAGCTATACAAGTTCTCTTATTAAGCATGCAGAGGCAGGTTCTATCATTCTTCTTATGAAACTATCTTCTTAGAACAAGCATTCAAAAACTCAGATTCATTATTAAGGCATACAAGAATCAGAGAATGAAGTTCTGCCCACTCACTTAGATCAATCGTCTTGTGTTTCGATCAGAAATTCCCCGAGAAGACTTCCACTCGAGTTAGCAAACCGATATCTCTTGTACATAGTGCCAACACGGAGCGGGATACTACATACTTACCCACCTAGAAAGAGTTTTGTCCTCGAAACTCAAGGAGAAACTTTCGATATCTAGAGCAGCGATAGTCCTCATCCCTCACCATCCTCAATCGAAAACTCTAGTTATAAAAAATGATCACTCATCCAAACAGAAATCAGAAGCCACAACTCTCAAACGATAAATCAAATCCAGAAAACTTTTTTTTTTGGTAGCATCTTTGAGAATATCTATGGACTTATTGTATGGAACGTTCATTGCAGCACAATATCTGGGACATCTCTGAGTCAAAGGCAACATAATGGGCAAAGAATCGAGTAGCTATGATACCACTATGTCATGCCCCGGTCCCACAGGGGGGGCCGTTCATCCTCGCTTGGGTCCTTGCAGAACCGATCGTTCTCGCATGGGCGTGATGCCGTGCAAGCCTAAGCTGTGCTTGCCCAAGGCCAAAGCTTTGAACAAGGGCAAGTATGCTATTCAAGACGGGAGCAGCGACACAATATTGCAGAAAAGTAAAGAACATAATGGCATATGAAAATAAGCTCTTTATTGATAATCAAGATGTGTTACAAGCGGCGCTTGGCCGAGATTATAGTTCGCTCAAGCTCTCTTTCTCTCGATTACAATGACATCGTTCCATATATTATGTCCCTCTATACAAAAGCAGTTCAAAGCACTCTCGATACGGCTCAAGGCATCGACTCTAGTTTTTTGGGTCCTTGGGATGAGGCACGACTATCGCTTCCTCGGACGATCCAGCACCTGCGAACAAGCAAACTGTTGGTGGGTCAACACTTTGGAGAAAGTACTGGTGAGTATAAAATCCACGAACAGAAGCAACTCTCCCTGAAACCCACACTAAGTCAGCATATGGCAAAATATTATATTACTAGTGATCTTTCTAGTTTTACCTAGATTCGTTTCATGCAGTACAAGAACGAAGTCATATTAATTTTTTTGGAAACATCTTTGAAAACAGAGTTCATATTCGATATACAAGCAAGCAGACAAGCAGTTCATGCACGATATGCAAGATTCATTTACTATCTCTGGTGTGCAGCGTGTCTCGTGAGTCATATTCATTTCTTTAAAGACTCTAGCATATGCATCTAGTGGACTATCTTCTTAGCATCTCTCTCTATCTCATATCATAAGTTAACGTCTTAACGGGTGAACAAGATAAAAGTATATACGAAAAGCAAGACTTCTCTATGAAAGCATTCAAGATACGAGAGCATGTTCGATAACAGGCATATCACTTATTCAGTGATTCTTTCCCTTTCGTCGAACGGTTATCCCAGCAGCAGACATACAAGTTAGCAACAATTTGCATAAACATATATGTATAAGGTTCTCTTTTCCCTGTCCGTCTCTGCATCAAACAGTTAGGTTTGCAAGAAGGCTAACCTAGAATACGACCTAACTATATGATGGTCCATGGGAAACCCATGCTCTATAGACGTGAACACCCCCCTGATCGCAATGACTTCATTGCCTCAGGGTGCTCCTCTAATCCCACAAGGGCGAACGATCCCCAGTGCCTCGAAAACCGTTCGTGGGATCTCTCTTTGTGCACAAGTTGTCTAAAGACTGATACATGAAATACAACTCTATCATATAAACTCTTACTATGCAGCAGTTCAATAAACAGTGCCTCGAAAACCGTCTCTGCATCAAACAGTTAGGTTTGCAAGAAGGCTAACCTAGAATACGACCTAACTATATGATGGTCCATGGGAAACCCATGCTCTATAGACGTGAACACCCCCCTGATCGCAATGACTTCATTGCCTCAGGGTGCTCCTCTAATCCCACAAGGGCGAACGATCCCCAGTGCCTCGAAAACCGTTCGTGGGATCTCTCTTTGTGCACAAGTTGTCTAAAGACTGATACATGAAATACAACTCTATCATATAAACTCTTACTATGCAGCAGTTCAATAAACATGCATCTAGTCAATCTTTTCTATCTTCTGTCTCTGTCTGTGTCTCTGTCTCCGTCTCAGTGCGGACAGGCCGCCCTATCTATCTCTGATACCGTTCAATCATTTTAATAACTTATATGGAAATATTTAATAGTCTCTATTTAAGCAAGCATGTAAACAGTTCTCTAGCTCTTTTAACTAAGCATGCAGTTCTACTATTTCTTTCTTTAGCATACGATGAAAACATAAGAACATTCTTTTACTCTTATTTATTAGCATGACAACGATTCGATTGATAGCAGTGTCTGTATAACTATAGCATGCAACATTCTATTCTTTAACTAGCATGTCAATGGTTCTATCTCTTTTTAGACAAGCATTCAAGTTCTCTAGTAATCCCTTACTCTTTTTATTAGCATAGCAATGGTTCTTCTATTGACAAGCATTCAAGTTCTCTAGTTAGGCAAGTAGATTCGTTTCAATGACAAGCTATACGAGTTCTCTTATTAAGCATGCAGAGGCAGGTTCTATCATTCTTCTTAGAATAAGCATTCAAAAACTCAGATTTATTATTAAGGCGTGCAAGAATTAGAGAATGAAGTTCTGTCCACTCACTTAGATCAATCGTCTTGTGTTTCGATCGGGAACTCTCCGAGAAGACTTCCCCTCGAGTCAGCAAACCGACATCTCTTATACATAGTGCCAACGCGGAACGGGACACTACATACTTATCCACCAAGAAAGAGTTTCGTCCTCGAAAATCAAGGAGAAACTTTCGATATCCAGATCAGCGATAGTCCTTATCCCTCGCCATCCTCAAACAAAAACTTTAGCAATAAAAAATGATCACTCAGGCAAACAGAAATCAGAAGCCACAACTCTCAAGCGATAAATCAAATCCAGAAAACTTTTTTTTGCTAGCATCTTTGAGAATATCTATGTAGTTATTGTATGAAACGTTCATTACAGCACAACATCTGGAACATCTCTGAGTCGAAGGCAACGGAATAGGCAAAGAATCGAGTAGCTCTGATACCATTATGTCATGCCCAGTCCCGCAGGGAGGCCGTTCATCCTCGCTTGGTCCTTGCGGAACTGATTGTCCTTGCATGGGCATGATGCCGTGCAAGCCTAAGCTGCGCTTGCACAAGGCCAAAGCTTTGAACACGGGCAAGTAATCTATTCAAGACGGGAGCAGCGGCACAATATTGCAAAAAATAAAGAACACAATGACATATGAAAATAAGCTCTTTATTGATAATCAAGATGTGTTACAAGCGGTGCTTGGCTGAGATTACAGTTCGCTCAAGCTCTCTTTCTATCGATTACAATGGCATCGTTCCATACATTATGTCCCTCTATACAAAAGCAGCTCAAAGCACTCTCGATACGGCTCAAGCCATCGACTCTAGATTTTCAGGTTCTTGGGATGAGGCACGACTATCGCTTTCTCGGACGATCCAGCACCTGCGAACAAGCAAACTGTTGGTGGGTCAACCCTTTGGAGAAAGTACCGGTGAGTTTAAAATCCACGAATAGAAGCAACACACCCTAAAATCCACACTAAGTAAGCATGTGACAAAATATATTACTAGTGATCTTTCTAGTTTTACCTAGATTCGTTTCATGCAGTACAAGAATGGAGTCAAATTACTTCTTTTTGGAAACATCTTTGAAAACAGAGTTCATATTCGATATACAAGCAAGCAGACAAGCAGTTCATGCACGATATGCAAGATTCATTTACTATCTCTGGTGGGCAGCGTGTCTCGTGAGTCATATTTATTTCTTTAAAGACTCTAGCATATGCATCTAGTGGATTATCTTCTTAGCATCTCTCTCTGTCTCAAAGATAAGTTAACATCTTATCGGGTTAACGAGATAAAAGCATATACGAAAAGCAAGACTTCTCTATGAAAGCATTCAAGACACGAGAGCATGTTCCATAGCATGCATATCACTTATTAAGTGATTCTTACCCTTTTACCGAACGATTATCCCTGCAGCAGACATACAAGTTAGCAATAATTTGCATAAATATATATGTATAAGGTTCTCTTTTCCCTGTCCGTCTCTATATCAAACAGTTTGGTATACAAGAAGGCTAACCTAAAATGCGACCTAACTATATGATGGTCCATGGGAAACCCATGCTCTATAGACGTGAACACCCTCCTGATCGCGAGAACTTTATTGCCTCAGGGTGCTCCTCTATGTCACGCCCTGGTCCCGCAGGGGGCCGTTCGTCATCGCTTGGGTCCCTGCGGAATCGATCATCCTCGCGTGGGCATGATGCCGTGCAAGCCTAAGCCGCGCTTGCACAAGGCCAAAGATTTGAACAAGGGCAAGTAAGTTATTCAAGACGGGAGGAATGACACAATATTGTAGAAAAGTAAAGAACACAATGGCATATGAAAATAAGCTCTTTATTGATAATCACGATGTGTTACAAGTGGTGCTTGGCCGAGATTATAGTTCGTTCAAGCTCTCTTTCTTTCGATTACAATGACATTGTTCCATACATTATGCCCCTCTATACAAAAGTAGCTCAAAGCACTCTCGATACGGCTCAAGGCATCGACTATAGATTTTTGGGTCCTTGGGATGAGGCACGACTATCACTTCCTTGGACGATCCAACACCTGCGAACAAGCAAACTGTTGGTGGGTCAGCACTTTGAAGAAAGTACTGGTGAGTATAAAATCCACGAACAGAAGCAACACTCCCTGAAACCCACACTAAGTAAGCATGTGGCAAAACATTATATTACTAGATTCGTTTCATGTGGCAATACTCCCTAAAATCCACGATCTTTCTAGTTTTACCTAGATTCATTTCATGCAGTACAAGAACGGAGTCATATTACTTCTTTTTGGAAATATCTTTAAAAACATAGTTCATATTTGATATACAAGCAAGCAGATAAGCAGTTCATGCATGATATGCAAGATTTATTTACTATCTCTGGTGCGCAGTGTGTCTCGTGAGTTATATTTATTTCTTTAAAGACTCTAGCATATGCATCTAGTGGACTATCTTCTTAGCAACTTTCTCTATCTCATATCATAAGTTAATATCTTATCGGGTGAACGAGATAAAAGCATATACGAAAAGCAAGACTTCCCTATGAAAGCATTCTATACACAAGGGCATATTCGATAGCATGCATATCACTTATTCAGTGATTCTTACCCTTTCGTCGAACGGTTATTCCTGCAGAAGACATACAAGTTAGCAACAATTTGCATAAATATATATGTATAAGGCTCTCTTATCCCTGTCCGTCTCTGCATCAAACAGTTAGGTATACAAGAAGGCTAACCTAGCATGCGACCTAACTATATGATGGTCCATGGGAAACCTATGCTCTATAGACGTGAACACCCCATGATCGCGATGACTTTATTGCCTCAGGTTGCTCCTCTAATCTCCTCCAGGGCGAACGATCCCCAGTGCCCCGGAAATCATTCGTGGGACCTCTTCTTATGTGCAAGTTGTCTAAAGACCGATGCATGAAATACAACTCTATCATATAAACTCTTACTATGCAGCAGTTCAATAAACAAGCATCTAGTCAATCTTTTCGATCTTCTGTCTCCATCTCTGTCTTCGTCTCTGTCTCCGTCTCCGTCTCAGTATGGACATGCCGCCATATCTATCTCTGATACCGTTCAAGTATTTCAATAACTTATATGAAAATATTTAACAGTCTCTATTTAAGCAAGCAAGCATGGAAACAGTTCTCTATCTCTTTTAACTAAGCATGCAGTTATAATCTTTCTTTCTTTAGCATACAATAAAAACATAAGAATATTCTTTTACTCTTATTTATTAGCATGACAACGGTTCGATTGATAGCGGTGTCCGTGTAACTATAACATGCAACATTCTATTCTTTAACTAGCATGACAATGGTTCTATCTCTTTTTAGACAAGCATTCAAGTGCTCTAGTAATCCCTTACTCTTTCTTATTAGCATAGCAATGGTTCTTCTATTGACAAATATTCAAGTTCTCTAGTTAGGCAAGCAGATTCATTTCAATGATAAGCTATACGAGTTCTCTTATTAAGTATGCAGAGGCAGGTTCTATCATTCTTCTTATAAAACTATCTTCTTAGTACAAGCATTCAAAAACTCAGATTCATTATTAAGGCGTGCAAGAATCAGAGAATGAAGTTCTGCCCACTCACTTAGATCAATCGTCTTGTATTTCTATCAGAAACTCTCCGAGAAGACTTCCACTCGAGTCAGCAAATCGATATCTTTTGTACATAGTGCCAACGCGGAGCGGGGCAATACATCGGTGGGTCGGTGGAGGAGGCGGTCGCCAGAGAGGGGGCAGGGGGCGGTGGGGTAGGAGGTCGCCGGAGAGGGGTAGGGGATCGGGGGGGGGGGATCGAGATCGAGAGAGAGATTGAGAATGAGAATAGAGGAAAATAAAACTAGCTGGGAAAATTTAAGCTTTCTCAGCGACGGATTTTTCATCGCTAATCCGTCGATGAAGTAACAACGACGGATTAGCGACGAAATATTACATATTTGGTTTACATAAATAATTTAGTCGTTATTTCGTCGCATTTCCGTCGCTGAGTCAGCGACGGATTAGTTTTCGTTGCTGAGATCCGCAGCTATTTAACAATATTTTTTAGTGGTTGAGAGCTGTACGCTGACTGAGAGAAATGATCAGTGGGTACAAGCTATCGGGGGAGGGAAAGACGACAACGTGTACGGGACTGGATCGTTGGCATCCCAGCCGTCGGTTCTTTCCAGAGCTCCTCCGATAGCTCCTCCAGATCCATCAGAGCCCAGCCCGGGCATTCCTTCTGGTGCTATGAGTTTGGAGCAGATTACGACGACTCTGTTAGAGCTACATAGGCAGGTTAGACAACTGACAGAGTCTCATGATCCTGCAGCTCCTGCTCCTCCGACGGCTACTCCATCTCCTCCGATGGCTCCTCCGAATCTATCTACGATTTCTTCTGCTGCTCCGCCTGTCATTCATGAGGATCTACAACAGATCATTGCTGCGATTATGACGCAGTACATGGTTAGCTGACAACAGTCGCCGCCGCCTCCACCGTCGACTTGATGTATTTTTTTTAAAAAAAAATTGATAGTTTGTTGGATGTACTGGTTGTATAACTTATATGTTTGGATTATGGTAGTTTATGATAATTTATGGCTATGCATTTTTATTTAGTACGTCCTATTTTATTTGATTACATTTGATGTGTTTGAATCTCTGATTGATTTTGTATATTGTTACATGAGCAAGAAGCAAGTGATTCTATTATGGAAAAAATATATTTATGTTTAGCGACGAACGAACGACGGATTAGCGACAAAAAAATAGAAAATTTCATGTCAGCGATGGATTAGCGACGAAAATTTCGTCGCTACATATGTCTAGTACCAAAAAATATGGCAAATATGTATCAAAAATAGTCGCTAAATCCATCTCTATGTTCGTCATAGTTAGCGACGAATTAGCGACAAAAATTTAGTCGGTGAGCTTCTAAAAAAAATGGTAAAAATGGACTCACAGTTTTCTTCGCTGATTCGTTGCTAATCCGTCACCAAATATAGGACGTAAATATATGTCACTAAGTCGTCACTGTATTTTCTTTGCTAATTCTGTCGCTAATCCGTCGACATTGCGACGAATTAGCAACAAAAATATGGCAGCGACACTTAAATTAGTGACGCCATATTTTTGTCGCTAATCCGTTGCTATATTAAAATAGCGACGAAAATATGCATTTTAGCGACGAAAAATTCCGTCGCTAAAACTCTGTATTTTTGTAGCAGTGGCAATGACCCTAGACTGGATGGTAAGTATGGTGGGTTATGGCTAAGACAAACAATAAGACTGTGTCATACTATATCAAGTTTTCTGTACTTGCATATTTTCTTCTACTAGCTAGTTGCATTCCATGCATGGTCATAGACAAACTTGTGCACAAGGGGTAGGTTCCTCGAGGCGGTGCACCAGGGCCACAAGACCGCTTCGACCTAGGGGGAACATGGGTGCTAAAGTACTTGCATCGGAAGTTCAGGACCTTCTGTGAGGCTAGCTCTCTACACTGAACTGGGCGCTAAAATTTTAAGATAGTCGTGATGGCTTGACCAGTGACCTTCATATAGACAAGGTGCATGCTAATAATGTCTTGTGCGTGCATAATAAGTTATTATTCATAAATAGGGATGGCTGATCGACCGTGGGTAAGAATCACCGAATATGGTGATAAACATATGTTGTCTTTATGTTCTTGAAATATGAATTGTTAATTGAACTTAAGGCAACATAGTAAGATCACAATAATAACTGCTGCTTTCACATATCGACTTAGTGTTGGCTTTCTAGGTGAGATTTGTTGCGGCCGCTCACCAGTACATGTTGGGTACTGACCCACGTTTATGGGCATCCTCAGGTGCTGAGGATTTAGCTGCTGCTCGTGAACGCTGACGGTTTGGGTCTGACTCTTTAGAAGCCTTGTACTTGAAGCTTCCAAGTGGAGAAGAAGACTTCTACTGAAGGTAGTCCATGGGTTTTTCAATATTAAATGAGGGATGTGATGTATGGAGCAACGTTGTATCTTATTTCAAATTTTTTGCAAGTTGTAATCCAAGTCTGACATTTTTATCTCGGCCATTTGAGGACTTAAGTTTCTATTTCAAGAATTATCAATAAAGAGAAAATTTTCATTTTTCAAATGTGTTTAATTTTTCTGTGAATGTTGCAAATTCTCTATGCAAATATCTGTTTATAAAATGAGCACGAGCACGTCTTGTACAAACGCAACCCCCGGATTGTACGACATCACGTCAAGCGAGGACGGACGGCTCTGCAGAACCGGGGTATGGGACGCCCAAGCGAGGACGTTCGGTTCTGCGGAACAGGAATATGACAGTGTGCGTGTGTGTGTGTGTTGATACTTCATGGATATATACATTTCTCGCCAACAAATAAATAATAAATTTATGTTGGAGTTTGGTGGAATTTTCTTCCTATGAGAATATAAAGTGGAGAATATAACCATGGAGTGCGACGAACACCATCCTAGTGTTGGAACAGCTCAAAAAATTGAAGACGACGAAGGGGGCTCGATTTGATCTGGTTTTAGAGGGTATTAGAGCACCATCATGGCTTAAAATTGCAGAAATCATCTAGTAAGTTTCTATGTGAAATATTTGTTCTCACAATATACCAAAGATATACACCGATTTCTGTGTTTTATTTAGACCGTTTGATTGTACCGGACAATCAAGATTGTTACTGGATCAAATGTGACTTTAATAAAAAATTTCTAACCTAATTCATAGCAGCAATCACAAGGAGAGAATTCTCAAAGATGTGCAATCTGAGAGAGAGAGAGAGAGAGAGAGAGAGAGAGAGATTGAGATTGAGATTGGGAGAAGACAAAGTTGGTGAGAGAGATCACTTCGGAGAGATTTGTATCATTGACTTGACAAGTTATTCATCATCGTGTTCTTCTTTTGGAAAATTCGTCATTTTCTTTATGTTCTCTTTCTATTGAGTGATTATGGTGATTCGGTTTGAGTCGGTAAGATAAACTTGTAGAGGAATTAGTATATCATTAATTAATAATTTTTTTTTTTTCAAATTGGGCACTGGCCGTCCTTGGTTTTTTTTATCAGAATCTTTCACGTCAATATCGTTTGTATTTGCTTTTATGGATTTGTACGTGGGTATTGCCATAATGTGCAGATGCCCAATTTTATTTTAGTTCTCGATTACTTTTCCTGTTTGGAAACGGATTATCTCCGTTCCCAACAATTTCCATCTCCAAACACGGGTCAAACACTAAAATGAGAAGCAAATCTAGCATATATATTTGCATGGTTTATGCTAATTAAGTACACTTAAGCTGCATGCTTCAAATATTATATGGACAAGAAAGTTGGCCGACCTTTAAATTTAAAAAAAAAAAAAGGGGTAGGGAGAATCATAGGCAACACTTATAGCCGTTGCATGACTGTTGATCATAGGTGCGGTGAGTTTTATTTATTTATTTTATTTTTTTGTAGAAGAGCTGTTCAGCTTCCTCCCACCATCACCTATATATTAGCTAGGCTAGGGCTAAAAAGAAATTTAGCCATCAGCTTTCTTGCAAAAAGCAACCGCTAACCCTAGCTAGGGCAAGCTGCATGTTCAAATTGCAAGTACAAACCAAAGCTATCCCTCCATTCCTTTCTCAGTCAAAGTGGTAGGCTTGTAGATCACCCTGTTCATGATCTGAAGTTTGTTTTTCTTTCTTGTAGAAAGAAAGATGATCAATATTGCTAGCTACGAGGATGAGCTTCGTTAATACACCCACTAGCTCTTTGATATCATATATAAAAGGGAGAATTATGGATACTTTGTAATTTTTTTTTTTTTTTAAGATGTCCGATTTACCGTTCAGGATTTTGCGCACATTGCATTACATGTCTCTTGGATCCACTGTCTCCAACTCCCACCATTTATAAATGGAAGAAATAATACGTCTCCGTGGTTCGATTCACCGAACTTCCGCCATCCAGCCAGGATCTTATGTCTCCCTTCGGTTACCACAAGGGTCACTCGAGTTCGACGATACATTGTAATCATAATTTGAGTTTAATGAATTACTATTAATTATATATATATATATATTTTTGGTTGTTGCTAGTTTAATCAATTGGTAATTTGCTACCATATGAAGTTGAAATTCATTAAAACTTAAAGATCATTCTATCCCTATTTTCCCCTTGTGTCTAGCCTCTTATGTTGGATTTTCTAGACTTTGGATTTCGATAAGTTATAAAATTTGTATTTGGGACTTCACAATCGATCTAATTAGTATTTGGATCTTGAACCAACGTCGACTGACTGTATTTTGTTATAAACATCTTTGTATCTATCTCATGGTAGATATCTATACGTACTATAATTTTATTCGTTCTGTGTACTAGAATGACTTTTTCATCTTCTATGAATGACGAGTCAATCGTTAGTCCAAAATTTAAATATTAATTCAGTCGATTATAGAGATCAAAATATAAATTTTACAATTTTCCAGAAACCCAAAGTCTAGAAACTCCATTTCACCACGATTCAAAACCTCTCTTCCTTTCAAGAGCACAGCTACATTATGGCTTGGCCTTCATCCCTCAAAAACTTTTAGGAACATATGTACTTATATTGATAGTTGAAAGACGTACGCTAGCTTATTTGTTGAGAGAGGACACGTACAAACACATGCTCTTCTTTCCAAATTCTACGTGATCTTGTGCTTACACAGCCTAACCCTGCCATATCCATTGAATTGCATGTTACTAACTTTCCACGTAGGATTGAAGAATAATATGCACACATGCCCGGATGAACTTTATCATCAACTTTGAAGTAGCATATCACATGCATCCCCTACGACCTAGCTATGACTAATTAGTAATCCCATAATCATAACGGTATTGAATTATTTTTCTCTAAGACTTTTTTTTAAAGTTGTTGATAAAGTCTGAAAATTCCACTAGAAAATTTAAGTCAGGAAATAATTATTTCTGGTGGTAGTACTACCTTCTATGCGGATTTTTTGTTTCTTCTCAAGTAAATTAAGCTCTTTGAATAGAAAAATTCCTATGATAATAAGATCATTCGTTCCATATATATATTATGCCAATCATTCTTTCCATTAATCATTGCATGCTTCACTTTGGACATAGCAAGAAATTCACATATTACATTTTCTTAATGGTAAGATTAAAAAAATTTAAAATCTAATGCCACATGCAATATATATATATATATATATATATATATATATATATATATATATATATATATCTCAAAGTCATTGGCAGTTTGTACCAGGTTGGCATCGACAGTTTGGTACATCCGAAAGAAAAGGAATATCTGTGTCATTGAATGCCTCAGAACGGTTCCTATTGATATTCTATACAACTTAGAGTTTGATGTAAAGAGATGAGATTTATGTGTGTGTGTGGATGTGGGTGTGGATGTGGGGGTTAGGGAGGGGGATGCAATTCTTGATTGGATGTGTCTAACATTATAGCATTAATAAAATTAATTATATATATATATATATATATATATATATATATATATATATATTTTATTGGTTAATATATATTCAGGAAAATTATTTTGAGGAGTACACGGTTAGTCAGTTTCTAACCAAAACAAACCTATGAGTTGCTCGAAACACAAATAACTGGAACCTACGAACAGTACGTGGCATTAGACTGATATATATAAAAGAATTTGGCTGCGTAATTTTGACTCTTCCGGTATAAACTAGAGTCCGTGCATGTGGCATTAGATTTTAATTTAATTTAATTAATTTTTTTTTATCTTTCCGTTAAGAATATGTAATATGTGAATTCTTGCTATGTCCAAAAGTGAAGCATGCAATGATTACTACAAACACTGAGCTGTATGTATCTCCTTCCTTTCTGATGGCTCTTGATAAAGACACTACAAAAATGATTCGGAATTAGTCCAGTATTGATGCTAGTCCAAATTTTACTTCGATTAGTCCAAATTTTACTAGGACTGTCTACCCTCTTCACATCCCTCCTCCTACCCCCCCAACACCCACTCCCATCCCCTCCGGCCTCTCCTCCTCCCTTCTCTCGCAAATTTTCGTCTCTCTGCATCGTCGACCTCGCCATCGACTTCGTTGCTGCCGCCGAGCCGCACCTCAAGCATCTTCCCGTTGGCTCCGTTACGAAGGCGATGAAGAAGAAGAAGTAGCGTGTAGGGGGCTATACGCGGCAGAGGCATACGCTCGCGAGGGACTGCGGCTACGTCGTGCGCCAGCGCCGACGACGACGGTGGCAACACCAGCAGAAGCGACAGCAGCAGCGGAGGCGAGCGTCTACGCCTTGCTGCCGCCGCCGCCTCCTCCCGATCCTCCGCCACGTTCCCCCTCCCCCCCCTCCTTCCGGCCTCCACGCAGCCCCGTCCTCGTGTTACCTCGCGTAGCCCTTCCTTCCGGACTAACAAAATTTTGACAGTTCTACTAATTGGAAGGACTGTCAAAATTGAAAGAATTGTCAAAATCTTAACCGTTCTTCCAATTTGTAGTTCTGCTTATAAAAAAAATCAATTGAAAGTCTAATTTATGTCAACTGACCAAAGTACACCAACTACTGTGCCCAATGCCAATGAACTTGCTACAAACCAAATGGGGTCGTCCACCTCTCCTCATAGCTTCTTCTTTCAAACAAACACCAACATGTTGTACAAAAACACTTGCTTGGACATGACCCCTCCTTTCCATTTTTCACAGCCATAGAGGAAAGAAAATATGGACCTCAACTTTGCGTGTGTGGGTTGATGAGCAGATGGAGATGAAGAGGAGGTGTCCATTTATTGCAAAAGCACTCGCAAAAGGACATGGGGCTAGCCAAGGAAAGGCTGCTTTCTTGCTGCCATATATATACAAAATGACTATGAGAGCCAATTGCTTGCCTATGGGGTGCAGTTTATGGTGGGTGCAATATCGTTAAAAAATATTGTAGTGGTTTAATGTGTTTAGGTCTTCAAGTTAGTTAGGGTTTTGGTGCCGGATATGGGTCTTAATATTGATAACATTTCCACTCTTAGAATTATTGTCAGTTCCGAAGTAGGATCAATGAAGAAACGGTCCACAAAGTAGAGACTCACATAAAAGTTCGTCTCTACTATCTCCAGAAGAGAAGTTGGTGCACTGAGATTCACACAAAACTTCCTCTACAGTGACACGCAACCTCCAAGAAGCACAACATCAGGAACATGCACGTTACAAACTGACTGAACAAGAAAATAAAAATACAATAACAAAGAAAAAAAGTTCTTCTCTTTACATTCGCAGATACTACAATGAGAAAGAACGGACACAAGAAGAGAAATATAAAGAAAGGAACTACTTGTTGGGGTGATCAAAATCACCGGTGCTCAAGACAAGATTCGTCCTACACGACGATCTGCTCCCAGGATCCAGCAAATTCACACGAGAACTTCTGGAATGCTATAAGTCACCTTCAGATCACTCAGAAATAATTATTTGGGAGGGGAGCACTCTGGGTCGCATATGTACTAATGCTCTCGGTTTGTTTTCAACAACCCAAATGAAAGAGAAGCCCCTCTATATATAGAAGAAATAAGCACATATGCTGCATGAGAAAGCTCGTGCCGCATATGCGCTATCCGACCAGACACCAAGTTGCATAGGAAGCCGTAGCCGCGTGCGTCGCCGCCGCCGCCGCAGGTCATGCTGCACAGAGTAGCGTTGCCAAACGCCGCCAAGCGTCGAAAGCAGCAGCTGCTGTGCATAGACACCCCTGCACCGCATGCGCCGCATGTTCCAAAAGACACGTATAACCATGCGCCACATGCACCGCTAATAACAGACCCTGTCCCCTCCACAACAGACTCAACAACACCTTGCCCACATATCGACTTGGCCGCATGGCCCTGGCCACATGAGCACTAGCCGCATGGCACCAGGCCTCATGAGATCCTGGCCGCATGGGCACCTGGCCGCATGAGCTCTTGGACCCATGGAGACTCGACGCAAAGTGATCGAGCAAGCAACCGTTCATGCAACTCGCACATAAAATTAGCGCATGAGTTCCATGCGACGATGCTGACGTGTTAAGTGCAAAGTGCGCCAATAAAGCGTCACTTTGCGCCCTTGAGCCCGAGTCGGAGTTGAGTCAGAGTCCGAGACGCTAAGCTCCTTCGGGACTTAGCTCCTAAGGAAAACTTCCCAAAGGTGATAAAAAAATAAAGATTGTCATAAAGGGGTTCACACTTAATCCCTTTAGGAAAGTCAACCTACGTGGACAACCACCTCATGTGCATATACCAATACTAAGCAAAGCTATATATTGAGATATATATACACATTGGTGGTTTTTCAATGTGGGACTAAAACTCCCAAAGCACAGTAAAAAACACCATCAATCCCCCATGTATATCACAATATACGGTCGAGCGTTCCTCAATGTGACTGTCCATCATGCATTAGAATAGATGTCGCTCACGACTTGAATCTTTCCGTATGGGTCAAACAATAACAGTACGATACTAGAATGGACTATGCCTTAAATTCTGAACCATAGCTGTTGTTCTTCCCACTCGCACAATGACATTAATTCTAAAGGCCCTGTGCTGACCTAGTTTCGGTGTATATATTTTGGGTGTCTACAAGTTTACCCTCAAGAGACGACCTATATCTCTGTCCATACACTTAGGTGAGTTTCTTTTAAGAGAGTCTAATATTTTCCAGCATGAAGCCTTGTGCTTATGTGAGGTGCTACGCCGCTGTGACATGGCTCACATTCGAGATTAACTACCTCTTGTGGTATCACCCACGGTAGCATGAGGTCACTAGCCTCTTAGTAGTGTTGTACTACATCCCAGCATGAAGCATTGTGCTTCCTTGCGGTGCTACACCGCTGTGACATAGTTCACAACTGAGGTTAACTACCTCATGTGGTGTCATCCACTATAGCATGAGGTCACCAGCCTTTTAGTAGTGTTGTGCTACAACTCTCTATCTTTTCAACATTAGGCTACCTGCCTATTTGCGGTGCTACTGCCGCTGTGACATGGCTCACAACCGAGCCTTTACATCTTTTACCTCATCGTGGTGTCATACCACTGTAGCATGAGATACAAGTCCATTGTAGTGCTGAACTACATGCGCTTCCTGTAATGCACGCCAGACATTCACTCTGTCGGAGAACTCATTAAGGCGTCGAAGCCATCCTTACACAGAAAATATTCTATAAAGAACAAATAGTAGACTACAGTGGTTCTGGGTACATATCCTACACTGTCCCAAGGGACTACCCACTGTGCCTGATATTTTTCCAGTCAGTGGTCCTCCCTTGAACCAAAAGTTAGATGCCTCGTAGATTTTTCTTTGAACTAATAGCATAAAACTTAATGTTAGGATTACAAAGACAGAATATCAGAGATCCTTCAAGCCCTTTTATATTTTGTTTCTTCGACTAGCTGGCGCTTGAGGCCTTTAGTGAACTGATCCGCCAGGTTCTTCTGACTCCAAACATCTACCACTGTAATGACGCCAGCCTTGATGAGATTGTTCAGTGATCTGTGCCGAAGCCGCACAGTCCTCTTCTTGCCATTGAAGAGATCGTTAGATGCTACTGCTACTGCTGCTGCTTGGTTTTAGTAGTATATCGGTACAGCCAGAATCTGTGCACCAACTATTGAAAGATCGTACATGAGCTCCCGAAGCTATTCTGCTACAGCTGCAAGTGCATAGAACTCAGACTCCATTGATGAGCGTCAGAGCATTGTCTGCTTCTTCGACTTCCACTATATGATAGCTCCACCCATTGAGAAAATATATCCTCCTGTGAATTTTTTGCTCTCTTCTTTTGAGCATCAGCTAGCATCACTGAAGCCTTCTACCACAGTTTGATCTTCGTTGTAGTATAGAGAAAACTTCTGAGTCTTCTTAAGGTATCTCATCACCCTCTTTACAGCTTTTCAGTATTCAACACCCGGGTCACTCGTGAATCTACTCAGCATTCCCAGAGCAAAAGCAATATCAGGCCTAGTATCATTCGTAGCATACATCAAACTCTCTATGACACTAGAGTACTCCAACTGTCTGACGCTTTTTTCGTGGTTTGGTTTCAGCTTCTTGTCACACCTGTACGGAGTATCGATCCCTGGAAGACCTTGGCATCCGTAGCGTGTGAGCATCTTCTCCACGTAGTGAGCTTGTAAAAGAGCAAGCCCATCTTCCGTCCGAATTATCTTAATCCTAAGGATGTCATCTACATCTCCTATGTCCTTCATACTAAATTTGGACGAGAGGAACATCTTTGTTCTGTTGACACTTTCTACATCCGTACCTAGGATTATCATGTCCACATAGAGACAAACGATGACACCTCTATCACCAGCAAACTTTACGTACACATACTTATCAGTCTCGCTGACCTTGTAGCCATTTGACCTAATAACTTTGTCAAACTTATTATGCCACAATTTGGTAGCTCGCTTCAAACCATAGAGATTTTACCAGCTTTCACAGTTTGTCTTCAAGACCCTTGATGATAAAATCTTCTGGCTGCTGTATGTAGATCTTCTCTGTCAGTTCATCATTTAGAAATGTTGTCTTGACATCCATCTGGTGAATCACTAACCTGTGAATAACACTAAGTGCAATAAATATCCTGATAGTCGTCATCCATGCAACGGGAGCATAAGTGTCAAAGTAATCAATCCCCTGTTGTTGAGAAAACTCCTTGGCTACCAGCCTGGCCTTGAACTTGTCAACAGTTCCGTCTGCCTTCTTCTTCTTCTTGAAGATCCACTTGCATATGATGGGTTTAGCTTATTCAGCCAGATCGACTAACTTCTAAGTATTATTAAAGTTATCGAGTCAAACTCGTCATTGCCAGCCTCCTTCCAGAAAATAGCATCTCTGGTCTTCATTGCCTCATCATAGGTTAGTGGCTCAGCAGATTCTGGTTCAAATGTTGTCTCTTCAATGATAACATCTTCTTGGACTATTTCTCTATGAGAGGTACGTACTTGCCTCGTCTGTGCTAGCAGCATTCTCCGAAACATCCGCGAGAACAATATCCTTGTGCTTAGCAAACTTATCTTAAAATAATTCTGCGTCGCAAGATTCTATTATATGATTAGATTCGATATCAAGGAACCTCGTAGCATCACTATTATCAGTATAACCCAGAAATATGGACTTTGTAGTTATGCTGATAAGAGTGATGCTACGAGGTTCCTTGATATCGAATCTAATCATTAAAATGACATTCAAGTGGGTTCTGACCTTAAACTAGAATTCGTGAGGAGTAATGTCAGATGTCGCGAATGCCACTCTATTCAGAATAAATATGGTCGTAAGCGCAGCTTCTCCCCAAAAGCACTTTGAAAGTCCTGTTGTCAGCAACATTGAGTTCATCTCTGTCAGCGTCATGTTCTTTCTTTTTGCCACTCCATTAGATTGGGGAGAATACTGAGCGGTCGTTTCGTTGATAATTCCATGTTCTTTGCATAACGATGTTAATTCTAAGGAACAATACTCTCCAACACGATAGCTTCTGAGTCTTTTGAGTTTTTGATCGGTTTGACGTTCTTCTTCAACCTTGAAGTCTTTGAACTTCTCGAACGCTTCATATTTAGACTTGAGAAGATATACGAACACGTACTTCGAGAAATAGTCGATGAAGGTAATAAAATACTTTATTCTGCCCTTCGTGGAGAATTGCTTGAAGTCACAGATATCTGAGTGTACCAACTTTAGAAGATCTGTACTTCGGTTCACCCTTCTGTACGACTTTCTGACGATCTTCGTCTGTGCACAGACTTCACATTTCTCCACCTCCTTACCCTTATATTTGGAGATAAGGCCTAGACTAGACATCTTGTTAATGCGTTTACAGTGCACATATTCTAGTCTATTATGCCATAACTCAAGAGAATAATCAGAAGTATAAACTGTATTGATACAAACAGAAGGAGTTACAATCTGCAGTTTAAACATCCTTTTGGTACATAAAGCATTTTTGAATAATGCTCCCTTGTAGGACCTTACCATCTGACCGGCATTGATATTCATCCTTAAGCCTGATTTGCACAACAGACTACCAGAGACCAGATTCTTGGAAATCATTGGTGCATGCTTCACGTTCTTCAGAGTAAGTGACTTTTCCAAAGTCAGCTTCAACACTACTGCTTGTGACTTGTCCACCATCGAGACCTTCTCATGGGTTGGCTCATACTTGGTGAATAAATCCTTCTTACAACATACGTGGCAAGATGCACCGGTGGCCATCCACCAGTTAGTGTCCACGCCATGTGACTCGACCTGCGCAATCATAGCAACATGGTTAAGCTCACCTTGCTCTTTCAGTTTAGGCTTTGACCTGTAGTCGCCTTTGTAGTGACCCTTCTTGCACTACTAGAATAAGTCAAATTAGCGACGTCTGAAAACGTCGCTAAATGACATAAAAATATCGCTAAAAAAGTTTAGCGACGTAATTAGCGACGTTTAAGTGAAGTCGCATTTTAGCTAGTCGCTGACAGAAAAAATGTCGCAAAATATCGCTATAGCAACGTTTATTATCAATGTTTTGGCGTCGCTAATTTTTTTAAATTAGCGACATTTAGCGACGTTCCATCGCTAAATCAATGACGTGTCATTTGTCGCTAAATGTCGCTAAATTTTTTTATTTAGCGACGTTTTACAACACATTAGCGATGTTTTTCTAACCTGGTAAATACTACCATGTCAGCCATTTAGCGACGTTTAGCGACAAAAATAACGATGTTCTGATCAGTTAGCAACGTCCATTAGACGTCGCTAAACGTCGCTAAATTGTAAAAAAATTTACAAAAATCTAAAATTAATGTATGCTTGTAGTTTGTCATATATCCATGCAATATCACAGTTCATAAAAATAGACAGACCCGGAGTAACCCTCTGTTGAATTTCCTGGGTTCGTCGACCCCTTCGGTGGAACACTCAACACCGGTACATTCACACTCAACACCAAATTGAACACAGAAGTATTTAAAATAAAATGGATAGTATCCTGAAATAAATGGATAAAAGTATGAAATAATTATTCCCATCTAGTCACACAATAAAAGAATCTAGTCACACAATAAACATGTATGAAAATAATAATAAAAAACCCATGAATGGGGCAATACACACAAATATCCAAAGAACAACTACTGCTGATCAGGAGGAGAAGGAACACAGCCGCGAATATGGGATAATAGCGTGTCAAATTGCTCCTGTGAAAGCATCGCTGCACCAGATGGAGCAGTCAGTGTAGTCGATGTAGATGTCGATGCTGGTAGACCAGGAGGATGTATCTGCTCCAACGATGTCAGTCGAGCGTTGCAAGTATCAATGACATATAACATCCTCACAACACTCTGCTCCACTGACGGACTCATCTGAACCTGTGTCGTCTGCAGCCTCGTCAGTGCATCATCCATGGCTCTATGTGACCCCTACAGCACCGTCATGTTGCGCTCTGTCGATGTGGCCAGATCCCTCAGCTCCATCATGCTACGCTCAAGCGAATCAAAATGTGCTATGATTGTCGCATCGTCTATCTGTGGTAGGGGATGCTCTGTAATCCTCCACATCAACTCGTTACACAGAAACATAATCTGATGGTCAATATTCTCCTGTTGGGCTTGCACCGACTACTGAAAGGGCTGTGGGATATGCACACTAGCAGAGGGGGTCCTAGAGGACATCGATGCAACATAGACACCATAGAAATCATTGCCTGTATCGACATCTTTGTAGTTCGAAGATCTGATACTCAAACAACTATTTTTTATGGAATCGAGATCTAGGAAGTTGTCTCTGATCCGAGAAATTGTTGACTTGAACTTAAACCCATTTACACAATAGCTTTGCCAGATTTAATTTGTCGGCATAAATTGGCCCTTTAGCTAGAGTTCTAATAGATTCATTCTCAAGTGTTGCGTCTGGACGATCGACCTAAATACCACAAGATAAGAAATTAAGTTCAACGTTCAATTAATTATTTTATAAATTGCATATACAAAAGGTAATTAGCGAGCTCCTTACATATGCACTCAACCAAGAAGAAAAATAATGTCTCATTTCTTGTTCTACGTCTTCATCTGTTATGTATGGTCTATTAGACCTCACTTTATCATTAAATGTGCTGAAAAACCATAAAGCGTCGGCCAATTGGTGTAATAATATCATCATATACTATTATATTGAGATGATGTGAACGTGGACGTATTAATTACTTACCCCTCGAGATTAACTCCACTTCATCCTCATCACAGTTAGTAATATATACTACTGAGCAGCCCTTAGCTCATCGTCATTCAGAAATCTCTTCTTCATTTTCCCGAAGCCTTTTCGAATGCATTTAGTACTTTCAGTATTGCATCATTAGATTTCCGGTAACCATCGTCATTTCTCGGCGCTCTCGTTCGATTAGTAGCAACATGAGGCTTGAAATACATGGAACAAAAGTTTGTAATCTTCTCGAGAACAAATGCTTCACAAATAGAACCCTCGATCCTTGCCTTATTTTTACCTTTCTCTTTAGGTGGTTCAAATGTCGCATCGTACGTGTTGGCGCCTACTTTCCACAATTGATTCAACTCATCTATCATTCTTTTGACATGTTAAAATTGGACTAGATGCTCAACAGTCTTGTAACTATCTCTAACGGTAAATGATCCTCATAACTATCTAGGTATTTGAGTATTATGTAGATATCACATACAATGGTATAAAATATCACATTGATACTCTCTTGTATTTTGACATTAGGATACACTCTTAAATACCAATAACACTAACTCTACTTGACACTTGGTATCTTGGTACCAACATACTCTATAGGCCCCTCACTCTTGACACTCATCACATATTTATACCTATATATATACCCTTATATATGTATCTATATATATAGTTTATTAACCCTCACTAGCTAACTCATCCCTCACTCAAATATATACACATACACACCTCTCACTTGGACACTGCATGCACTCATATACACTACTAATTGACACTAGCCCACCATCAAATTGTACTACCCAAATTTCTAATTATGCAACCAAATTTCCATATTAACTAAATTTTCTAATTATGTAATAAAATTTGGGTGTATCATATAATATTCATTTCAAATAGGCTATCATATTTTCTGTCACCACACACAAACTCCATTTTCAAAAACATACTCCATGTTAGTGTCAGTATCATGATAATTAGGGTGTGTGTCCATGTCAATGTTAGTGAGGGTCATGTCAGGATATTTAGGGTTAGGGTTTACCTGACCAAGGAGGTGGTTGACTGACTGGAGAGCCAACGGGGGGGGGGGGGAGGGGGGCATCGAAGGCGGTGGGGAGCCGGAGCACGGGAAGATGAGGGGAGGAGCACAGGATTGCCGGAGGGGAGAATCCACATGGTGGTATGTGGCTATGTGATGATGATGTTGATGATGGTCGGAGGGAAGGAGCACGGAGAGAGGAGGGGTTGAGCGCGGAGTCGCCGGAGAGGAGGACGGGGTCACCAAAGAGGAGGATGGGGTAGCCGGAGAGGAGAACGGGGACACACGGTCGAGTCGTCGGAGGGAAGGAAGAGTCGGGTGGTGGGGGCGGGGAAGAGTAGTCGGAAAGGAGGATGGGGTCGTCGGAGAGGAGCACGGGGTTGCGTGCGATCGAGTCACCGGAGGAAGGAAGAGTTCGTTGGGGGAGAGTTTATGAAAATTTAGGAATTGATAGGGGGAAATAAAATTTGAACCCTACATAAAAATATTATAGCGACGTCTCCATTTGATATCGCTAAACGTCGCAGAAAAAAAAATAGCAACGTGTCATAAGTCGCTAAACGTTACTGTTTTTGAAATAAATTAGCGACGTGTGATACATCGCTAAACGTCGCAGTAAATTAAAAATAACGACGTTTTATAAGTCGCCAAATGTCGCTATTTTTAATAAATTAGCGACATATTAAACGATGTCACTAAACGTCATTGTTTACAAAAAAAAAGCTAAATTCAGCGACTCCTAGAGTCGTTTATTCCTTCAATACTGAAACTAGTCGCTGAATGTCGTTAAACATCGCTGTTTGTGACGTATTGCAACATACTTTTATGGAGTCGCTAAATTTAAAAAAATTAGCGACGTTATTTTGTGACGTCGCTAATAATGTTGCTAATTGGCCAAATTTTGGTAGTGTTGCCACAGTTGTAGCATGTCAGATCAGTCTTCGGTTTTGGATTGAATTGAGCCGACTCCACCTTCAGCTTGTTTAAGTCTTTTTTCTTCTTGTAGGGAAATTTTTTGCTTTCCTTTAGAATCACTAGCATGTATCATGTTGGCCTTAGCCAATTGCTTGGACCAGGAGTCCAACTTCAGTTGCCCTCTGGCTTCATCTTAAATGTGAATCCAGTGAATAAGATCTTTGGGCTGGATCTCCATCTTATTTCGGAACATGTCAATCTTGAACTTGATCCAGCCTGGAGGAAGTTTGGTGACGATAGCCCCCACCATAAACTTGTTTTTCTGCTTTATTCCCTCTTCCTCCAGTTTTTGTTGCATCTTCAGAAGTTCCTTGACTTGTGGTAGCATCACCTTCTCGTCTTCAAATTGCAGAGTGAAAAATTTCTTGACGAGATAGATTTTAGATATTTTTTCGTCAGTTTTGTAGTGCTTCTCAAGATATTTCCAAACATCTCTTGCCTTCTCCTTCTTGTTGTAGGACTCTGCTGTAGAAGCATAAAAAATATGCATCAATGCGACCCTGCACCCCAAAACAAAAACTCAGAAGAGATCAGGACACAGAGTCTTCTTGCGGCCCAAAAAGGTTGTAGAAGCATGAAAAATGTGCATCAATGGACCCAATGCCCATGCACCCCAGAATAAAACTCAACAGATGTTGGACTGCATGGACACCATGCGGTCCAGAAAAGGGACACCCATATGGTCCAAACGAGCCCTGACAACTGGCCACAGGTCGACCTGACATGACGTTCTGACAATAAAGATGGCGCCCTGACACAAAATCCTGACAAAAAAGATTTTTTTAGTCGCCTCGAAGGACGTGAACACACTAAAAGATAGAAGTCTCAAAGATAGTGCAGAGCCACGTGTACAACACGATAAAAGATCCCATGTGACTCTGGCCCATGCATCCCAGACTCCATGCGGCCCATGTGGCTCTGGCCCATGTGTTCCAGACTCCATGCGGTCCGTGCATCTCTGGCCCATGCGTTCTAGACTCAATGCGGTCTATGCGTCTCTGGTCCCATGCATTCTAGACTCCATGCATCCCGTGCGTCTTTGGCCACACGTATCCCATATTTCACATCGACAAAATCGTGTTATTACAACTGAGTGATTCTCTCCAACCAAATAGCGGCCATGTGTCCATATGACCAAGTCGCACCTACAACAGATGAGAGCCATCCAGATATTCAGCAACAAAAAAAATGTTAACAAGTGCCCACGTGACAGCTGAAGCCCGAATTCTTATGTACAGTTGTAACTCGGTTCTATTAGTAGAAGACACGTGGCAACTCCCAACATCCATGTGGCCCGAAATCCATGCGACCACTGAACAAATATAAATAACAGGATATTACCCTCATACAACAAGGCTGGCTATCTGTGAATCAATACTCAAGCAAGAGAGAAGAGCTTCTGCATCAGATCGTCCACGGAGTAAAGAGACTTGCTAAACTCCTAACCCTCCATTTTTATTCCCCAGAAAACAACTTCATACTTAATTATCTTCTAGGACTTTTCTTTGTACTTTCTTTAGTTTGTTCAATTGAATCAAGTCCTTTCCAACTTTCGTATTTACTGGCAAACAAAGGCGTCATCCATTCATCCCCAATCAGCCAAAGCAGCTTGGCTGCAGCAGCTCCTAACGTGGCGTCCTGTCACCAAGATCGTCTCTGACACAAAATCCTGACAAAAAGTATTTTTCAGATTGCCTCAAAAGACGTAAACACAGTAAACGACAGAAGTCTCATGTCAGCACAGAACTTTACTCTCGATGGATGTGCAGCGCCACGTGTATAGCACAACTGGCACCATGCGTCCCAGACTCCATGCATTCCAAATATTTTTGGCCCCATACGTCCCAGACTCCATGCGTCCCAGACTCCATATGTCCTATGCGTCTCTGGCCACATGCATCCCAGACTCCATGCAGTCCATGCGTCTCTGGTCCCATGCGTCCCAGACTTTGTGCGTCCTATGCGTCTCTGGCCACATGCTGTCACGCCCCGATCTCTCGCAGTAATCGGCAGTCCCTGCTGGGCACAAATCACCGCACCAACACTTTCATGGGGCGATCTTTTCCATCTGTATGTGATATCGCACGAGCACAAGCTACGCCCGTGCAAGGCCATGATCCGAACATGCAGTAAAATGACTAAGCCACATAGTCGAACAAATAGTCCGAATACAGCAGAATAAGAAATGAACAGACAATTGGTAACAAGTTCATATAGTCGTCATAGTGGAAGCATTGAATAACCCAAGTACGGAAGTAAAACAAGCACTTTATTGATATTGAACAAGTACTACAAGTGGCGCTAGACCGAGATTACAAGTCGCTCAAGTCCTCTCTCTCAAACAATAAAAGCGTGCCAAGTGGCTACAATTTATGGAATAATATATAGACGATGTTCCAATATTACGTCTTGTATATGTGCTTTAGCTCCGAACGTAACGCTCCAAGGCTCCAGAGTGAACTCTACGCCTTAGTTCGCACAAAGTAAGTTTTTGCACCGAACGAGGTTCTCCCGCACCCAGCAAGCAATCTGGTAGGTTATCAGTACACGAATGCACTGGTGGAGAGGGTTCTTGCCCGCTCGACAAATCCAAACACGTTATATAGGTTTTGTGCACCATCTATTAAGTTATCTTTCTTATCTTGCCTTAGGATCAGTTTTATGGCATAATGGAAAGCCTAAATCGTGTGGCAGTGCGTCGTGCGATATAAAAGTAACACGGCGAGACTTACCAACTTATCATCCATCCTTCCCTGACCAAGGTAAACCAAGTTAAACCAAGCACGAGTATATATATAATGAAATGTAGGAGAAATTGTATAAGCAAACACGAGTGTCACGAGCGAGGTTCTATTTCAGTTGCACGAGTTACACGGATTATTCAGAAGTATTACAGAAGATGTTCAAGTGTTCAAGTATGTACAAGTGTGCACAAATGTCTAAATACTCATATCCGTTCAGGTGTTCCATATTATCATATGCGATGCAATGACTCGTACGCGGGTTACCGTTAAGCGAGAATGACTTATCTATATGAACAGGAGTCGCTGGCATAGCCATAAAGGATGGGTTATAGTCAAGAATGAGAATAGTATGCGACTCAAGGAATGAGGCGTTAGATCCATCCTGTCCAAACAGACGACTACTTAGTCTAAGAGCGAGAATGGCGTGAAGGAAAGGTTCACAAGGCGCTACACGCCATCCTTCCCAAAACAGACAGATTAACAGATGTTCCATCCGGATCGGATTGGCCCAGTGCCCCGGAGATCGTCCGTAGGAATAAATTGAATATACCTTGTGCACAAGTTGCCCGCGACATGCAAGTCTTGGGTCTCAGATTTACGGGATTCATGATATGACATGTTAATTCTTGATTCTTCTTCAGAACGAGTATGCTCCACGAGCTGTGATTCTTGCTTTATTTGACATGATTCTCGTTCAGAGTTAAACTTGACATGTGCAATCCCCTAGTTCGAAGATGCCTTGGCGACCTAACGATCCTGAACACTTTCAGGTTTATACTTTCACGGAACGACTATTAGATAGTCTTCTGGTAAATTTAATGAATGTAAGACACGAATCGTGTTACTCGATTATGCATGAACTTATGCGACAAGTATGGAAATGAGGCAAATGAGTACAAGTTACAATATAAGCAGGCAAACATGCATTTATATGAAACATAAGCATTTACGTTGACACGGGTCTAAGGGGTAGTACGAGAAGTAAAACCGTACAGGGACATATCGAACGACATAATCTATAAGGCGAGCTATGTAAACAATTGAAGCAGTGCACTTCGAAGAGTATATAATGATCTACTCGAGGCATAGCGGGGACTACTTGCACGAAGCTAAGGTAGCATGCGAGGGTCCATATTATAAGCCAAGTTTTATTTTCATATATTTTTATATATATTCTAACACAAGTAATACAAGATGGGATTATTCCCTTAGCTAGGTGCGTTGTATTCTTTATTAGCATGCAAGGGGTGATTCACCTAGCGACTAGCATGTATCGTCAATATTTTAAGTGTGCAGACTAAGCAAAGACAAGTTTATCGTAGCCACCAACCTCAGTGATAATTTGCCTCGGTCGAGCGATACTCCGGGCGAGCATTTAAAAGTCTAAGTCTGAACTCCTGAAGGGCCAAGTCAGGAATTATTTGCCTCAAGCAAGTCTTCTCGCTGAGCAAAGTGGGTCAGGTCATTGCACTTGCGCCGTTTAAATTGGCTATACGCTTAAACGGAATGGATCATTACACATACGTTCCAGGCTCCATGCGGTCCATGTGTCTCTGGCCCCATGTGTCCCAGACTCCATGCGTCCCATGTATCTCTAGCCTCATCTGTTTCAGACTCCATGAAGACCATATATTGCTGTTACGACAAGAGTGATTCTCTCCAACCAAGTGTGGACTATAAGTCAAGATGACCAAGTCTCGCCCTCATAGGATGAGAATCACCTAGATCTTCAACAATGGAAATCCTAACAAACGCCGGCGTGGCAGCTTGGCCTGCTTAAGGTTACAGTTGTACCTTGTTAAGAAGGGACATATAGTACCCTCCAACATCCATATTGTCCAATACATGCGCGCCCAGGGGTGATTATAAATAGTAGGGTACCACACCCATAAAGAGGGGCTATCGACGAACCTACAGTCAAGCAAGAAAGAAGTGCTTCCTCCTCCTACATCGGGTCGTCCACGGAGTAAAGAGAGTTGCTACACTCCTAACCCTCCATCGCCACTCCCCATAAAATAAATTTGTACTTAGATTGTCTGCCTTGGACCTCTTTGTACTCTCTTTTCATTTGTTAATTAAATCAAGCTCTCTTAGAACTTTAGAATTTAATGGCGAACAAGATGGCGACTCTACTAGTGACGTCTTTCTCCTATGATGAGAAATCTGTGGCACAATCCGACGCATCCAAGATCGGGTCCACTCAAAGGATGCTAGTGGTCCGCTTCGACCAACAGACCTTCGAGGACATGCTCTCCGAGGATAGTGCAAGTTTTCTCCAAGGCAAGCAAAGCCCAAGAAGACACGTTGGACGTGGGTAGCAAAGGCTACCGTACCTCACCCAACTGTAGAGCAGTCGCTCCCCGTTTCTCTCCTTGTCGCTGGGACCGTACATCATTCGTCTACTGCTTATGCGGTAGCCTTTTCCAACCAGAAGGGTGCTCACCACTTGAAAACCCATAGGACGTGGGTAGCACAGGCCACTGTGCCTCGCGCAACTAGGGAGCTTGCACTCCTCACCTTTGTCTCTGCTGATGAAGGCGCTCGGCAGGCGTCCCCCCAGGCTCTCCATGGGGCATCATCGCCGGACGTAGAAAACACTCAGCACTCGAACTCTGGCAGAGGAAAACTCTACGATGCCAGACGTTCGGATCTTGATGTGAGTTCCATGTGGCCTAGAAGGAGGTCGCATAAGACTGAATATGCGACACAGATTCACTACCACAGGCAGATGGCCGCATGCAGCCTGCACAGCAGCCAAACCTCTATTTTTGACTGAATCTCATGCAGCGCTGACCCTATGCGCCATACTAAAAATGGTAAAAACCCAAAATTGGACTCTTCTATACACGCTTACGGGTGCCAAGTCAAAGAAGTCAAGGACTGTACAAGCTCGTCGTGCTCAAGCGACTGTCCATTCGGTTGACCGTCAAAGTGCACCAATAACTGTTATGCAAGCCCCTGATGGAAAGTAGTATAATACCAACCCGTGCGTCCAGTCCTCAATGGCAAATCGACAGGGTCCATCCCCAAAGTCTTCTACTGACTATCTGGGGAACGTTCTTGTATGAACCCTAGATCAGGAAAAAAAAACACCCACTCACACGGTTGCTCAGTCTACCCGTGCTCACGAAGAGGGTGCAAAGGTTAGTCATCCCTCACCTGACTTGCGCAATGTGATCAATCATAAGTACAAGACGAGGGAGGAATCTACAACATGCGAAGGGTCCCCCCCAGGACATCACTATGCCAAAATTATCACCGACTGTTGCTGCTACAAAGTGGCAGCATCTTCAAACAGACAGTTGGCATCACCTTCAAACAGACAGTTGGCATTCCAATAACTGCACCCAATGGTACCTATCCCGCAACAATCCAAACATCAGGTGCAAAAATCCAAGAAGGATGAGATACCACTTGCCGCATGTTACTCTGCTCGGAAGGTCCCTTCCACCATGGGAGGAAAGAAATCCAACACCTCTAGTCCATCAATCTCAACCAGCGCATTGAGAAGGCGACTACAAGGAGAACCAGCAGCGGGACCCACAGAATGTATTTTTTAGGACACCCGCTCGAAGAAGAATCTCCCATCCGCGAGGAGTAATTTTGCCTCAGAACTACTGGGGTAGCATAAGCTGGGGGTAGTAATCCACCGGACCTGTACGATAATCCGATATTCCGAGGAGATGAACATTCCCAAGTAACGGATGCTGAAGTCCCTGGGGGTAGCCACCCTCGGAGAGAAGATGCCGCCTCCTACGCTGGGGGTAGTATTCCATCAGAGTACGAATATGATGCATCACTACTAGCTCTTCCCGACGACTATTCACCGCAAAAGTCCAAAGCAGAGAGTGCTATGTCAACAATCACTTCCTACTCGACTCATATAAGAACGACGTATATGGTAGAGGACGACCACGAAGCCCCAGTGATCGGCAGTGCCTCGAAACCCTCGAAGCCATGATGCACACTATGAGAGAGTCAATACAAGCCTTGACCCAAGCAGTACTAGACATCAAGTTAACTGTAGCCTCCAAATTGCCAAGGATCTCAGGTCAAGACCCTGGAACTAATATAAATTCAAATATAACCGCTCTCCCTGTTGGCGGCCATCATGCTCTACCAGGGTGGTCTGCTCCCACGCGACAGATGAAGCTAGGAAAGTGATAAGGGAGGTCCGAGAACTCTGAGCCCGTATAGATTATATGAGAAATCAGGACTTACTTCGTGATCACGGAGTGCACCAGCCATATCCGTTAGAATGGAGGGATGTACCATATCCGCCCAAGTACAAATCCTATAATATTGACACATTTGGCGGGAAGTCCTCCCCCGTCGGTATATGAGTTACTTCAAAACTACAACGAGGCACCTACCCCACAACGATGGCTCTTCGATGGGGCATTATCCAGGGTGACCTTCGACTGGTTTTGCAGTTTTTAAGATAACTGCATCTCACCGTTCGATGACCTCAAGAGTCTGTTTCTTGAAAGATTCTATGAGGCGGGAAGTGACATGACTATGTCCTCCCTGATGGATGTTTCCCAGGGAGAAAGGGAACTAGCACAAAATTATATCGAGCGGTTCTGACAAACAGCGCTGAGGCTGCATCCTGGCAATCCTGAAACGACGCTGATGGAAATGTACCAGAGAAACCTACTTCTGATAGTCAGTCTCTGGATGGGTGATAGCCAGCTTAAAGACTGGACGGCGTTTATTATAAATGTTGTCGGCACCGAGAAGAAAGTCAAGGACGCCCGACTCTTGGGCATACAGATCCCTGTCATCGATGATAGGGGGAGACATCCCAACAACAACAGCGACGACAATAGCAGCCACTAGGGAAAAGGGAAGCAGGCCCTGGTCGCCAACTTAACCAAAAAGTCAGAGCAAAAATAGGTGGAAGCACCAAAACCAAAGGAGAATTACTCTTACAAGGATAATGATGTCATGCTCATCTTCGACATGCTGATGAAGGGAGAAAAACTTTGGCTCCCTGCTGTCAGACGCTAACCTGAAGCGGCAGACATAAATAACCCAAAGTATTGTCACTTCCACAGGTACGTCCACCATATGACCCAGGATTGTTACACATTGAAGTGATACATCCAGCGCTTGATCGATACCAAAGCTCTCCCATTGAACTTTGATGACGTAACATTTGCCGCCAATATGGTATCCCTCAAATATGGCAACTTCCACGTGACGGAAGTCCAAGACAGAGTCACACCGATCCCAAGGGCAACAATGGAGGTAGTGAATCTTCTACCAGCTCGCGACCAAGCAGCTAGGCTGACACCTCTTACTACGCCTCAGGATGAGATCATGTGGGTCCACCCGGATGTTGTCACAGACTTGATGCAGCAAGCAGCGCCTTAAAACACGAAAAATCAAGTCATGCCGTATGGTTTCTTCCACCATTGAGGAGGCCTAGACAGGGACAACCAAGTCGGGCCTTACTTACCAGCGAGATTACGAAGCTCCCGGCGTCAATACACCTCCAACTACTACACTTGTCCTGTCTGATCCGGATCCATCTCAACCCCCATGAACGGACAAGTTCAAACAAAAAGAGGGACGCTTCAACAAGCCATTGCCTAAGAAAATAGCTCAGGGACTGAAAAAGCCCTACAATTTTGACGTCTTGGCTCAACTCGCTAATACCCCGGCAAAGTTGTCACTATTTGAGCTTCTGCGGCTCTCCAGAGACACTTGGGCTGCTCTTAGAGAGACATTATAAAATATCCACACCTACCTGGCGCAGGTTAAGCCGCCAGCCGAAGATCCGACTGCTTGCCCCCACTGCAATAATATCGTAGAGGCAATACCCAACATTACGTCCCCGCAATAAGATATGTTGCTAAAGAACAAACTGGATAATCGTCTCCTATATTACACAGGGTACATCGATGCCATTAGGGTGGACCGGATGCACATCGAGCCCGGTTCATCAATTAGTATTATCCCGCGAAGTCTGCTAAAGAACTTGGGCATCCTGATGCATCGACCGACAGCCACTAATACTGCCATCAGTAGCTTCAACGCAAGAAGAAGCTACCCTCTAGGCAAGATTTTTCAGAAATGTCAGATTGGCAACTTGAAGACAGAGGTCACTTGCTACGTCATTGACGTGGATGTATCCTACAATGTCCTGCTCGGACGACCTTGGATACACCAATACATGATCGTGCCATCAACTCTCTACCATTGTCTAAAGTATGTGGACGACCATGGCACAATCAAGACAGAATTTGCGGACGTAGATTCGTTTAAAGGGGTCGAGACCTATTACTCTGATGCAATCCTCTACCAGCAGGTCCCCCAAGAGAAGGGGAAAATGAGGCCAATGATGGAGCAGAGGCAGCGACAACACCAGAGGAGCCCCTGAGGGTCCGTCTCAAGGTATGTGCTCCCGACACAACTGCTCCCTTTGTCATAAAATTGCACAAAGGAGGCACCCAAACCTTTGGTAGTTCGCGTTTGCAGACCGAGTCGACCGACAAAGGAAGATACGATGCTGTCTACGACATCTGAACCTATGGTCGTTCGCCTTCATAGGCCAAATCGACCGGATAGGGAAGATCTGACACTGTCTACAATACCCTAAACTCTGGTCGTTCGTCTTCGTAGGTCGAATCGACCGTAGAGGGAGGATCTGGCATCGTCTACGCCTTCAGAACCTATGGTCATTCACCTTAGATACCACCAAGGGAAGCTCAGGAACCTCTAATAGATTCTGAACCCCTGGTGGTAAAAATGCAAAAGAATCTATTAAAGCCTTCACTCGCACTGGGGGTGGTCCTCGAGAAAGATGAGCTGGAGGAGTATGTAGCCGGTCATGGCAACGTCCCTTCTCTCGATGATGTAATCCCCGAAGCGAAGATACCTCATTTTATGATTAAAGGGTTATCTTTGAACTACTTTGAATGTGCACATATGAGAACATTGTATTCCATGGAGCACGGTCTAGGCCTTCATCTGCAAACACAGGTGACTACCACCTATACAGTGAACCAGATCCTCCCCCAGCCAAAACTCCTACTTTCCAGTTTTGGCCAGAAGGAGGGGAGACAAACTCATCATCTTCAGCTGAGTAGAATGCCCCCGATCCTTCGTCCAAGAAGAACTGGATCCGAAACCTGATACCGGTAAAATATTACTCAACCGGTATAGCTCGCAAGCCAAGCACCTTATCCAGAAGATGGGGTACGACCTGAAGGCCACAAAGGGCTTAAACCCCTGCAAGGGCCGACGGCTGCCCTTACGTCTACCTGCTCCCGCAGACAAGTCCGAGGATTACTACCATAAGACCAAGCATGGCTTAGGGTATGTAACTCCTCCCACAACTCCCGAGGGCTCGGATAAAGAAGATGAAGTGCACTCTCACTCTTCAGAATCTTCTGTTTGTGACTCTGACATCAGTATCGAAGACATGCTCAGGGAAAGTTATCCGCCAATATGGTGTCAGTTGACCCTGAGAAAAACAACGGAGACCCACCCGAACTCTTTGAAATAGAGTCGTGGGCCCAACGCCTAGATTCCATATGGGAGATGCGATTTGAGCGGCGAGACGCTCCTACCGAGGATGAAGTTTTATAAGTCGATCTAGGAGACGAGACCTCCCCTAAGCCTATTTTCATCAGCAAAAGCCTGTCTAACAAAGATCGAGAATCCCTTCTACAGCTCGTCAGGAAATATATTGATGTCTTTGCATGGAGCTATGAAGACATGCCAGGACTGGACCCCCAAATCGCGGTCCACAAGCTCAACATCATGCCTAACGCTAAGCTTGTCAAGCAGCAGCAACGACGATTCCGGCCGGAGATTATGAATGCCATCGAAGCTGAAGTCAACAAACTGATAGACAGTGGCTTCGTCCGTGAAGAAGAACACTGAGAATGGGTAGCCAACATCGTGCCCATCGTCAAAAAGAAAGGGGAGATCATGATCTGCATTAATTTCCGTAATCTATATTCGGCGTACCCTAAAGATAAGTTTTCTCTTCCGATCACCGATATAATGATCGAAAATACTTGTGGCTTTGAGCGCATGTCCTTCATGGATGGATTCTCTGGCTATAATTAAATCAAGATGTCTTCTGAAGATGAAAATCATATATCGTTCCAAACACCGGTAGAAGTATACTGCTACACAATCATGCCCTTCGGTCTGAAAAATGTAGGTGCTACATACCAATGAGCTATGAGCACCATTTTTCGTGAACATATATGCAAGACGGTGGAGTATTATGTCGATGACATCACCATTAAAAGTCACTCTAAAGGCCTGACTGCCAGTGCTAGTCCCCTATACTGAGTTGCCCCTGGTGCTTGTAAGGCTAATCGCTGTACTGGCCCTTCAATCCTCTGCTTCATAGGATAATTAGCGATCTAATGGTCTGGACTACCACATCGAAGGCACAACCCATGTGCTTCTCTACAGACATCCTTGGTACGGCCTCCCCTGCTATAATACGTACATCCGACTGGGGTTCCCAATCGTTATTGTTGTTGTTGTTGCCTCGGCTGATATGGCCGAACTGGTGCTGGTGTTGCAGATGCCACTGGCCTCCTCGGTGCTGTGTCAAGAATACGAATGCCAGGAAATGGTGCTGACATCCGTTGTGCTGGTCCTCCTCCTCCGCTCTGTACATGAGACCTCTTCTGGCCACCTGTCTTTGAAGCTAACCTCTGCATTGTCAGCTCATGGCGCCTGGATGTGATCAATACTTCGTCGAAGGTCTGGTAGTTATGGCCCTCTACCAGTTACTGAATTTTCAGATGAAGTCCATACTGAAACCCCATTTTCAGCTTATGTCGCTTGGATGTGCATAAGACCTCTTCTAACCTCTGCATTGTCAGCTCATATCTTGTTGCCACCATTATTGGGGAAACCTGCTAAGCCTGCAGAACTCTGTTGCGTAACTATCAACCGTCCTCCCAGACTTCTTGAGATTGATAAACCTTTGTTGTAGCTCATGTTGTGCTACCACTCCGAAATACTTAACCCTGAAATGGTATTTGAAGTTGTCCCATGAGACAGGTTTTCTTAAACCAACCTCTTTGCTGCCCACCAATCTCTGGCAAGGTCCTGGAGTTGCAATCGGACCTGATCAACTTGTTCCTCAGCTGGAACCCTTGTTGTTGTCAGTATTGTCTCAATGTTCTGCAGCCAAGCATCTGTGGTAATAGCGTCCTCCGTGGCATCAAAGTACCTAGGGTTGAGTCGGCAGAACCTTACTGATGTCCCTGAGTCTTTTCTAAACTTCTCTCCAAAGCCGTCTGTAATCCATGATGCAACAAGATATTCTGCTCCTACTAAAGCTGCTGATGTTGTTGAGCCGCCATCATTCCTTGAATAATCTCTAGCAATGTCGATGTATCAAGTTCTACTAGCACTGCTGGTACGATCGGGGGTACTGGAACTTCTGGTACATGTTGTTCCTCGTGCTCCTCTACGGGTTCTACCATGATCCCTCCAATAATAGACGATGTCTCTCGTTATGGACCAATGGATCCTTGCCCTACTGAGACTACTGGTGCTCCAACCAACGATTCTGGAGAAGCCCTAAAGAAAAGGACACAAGATAAATCAAGAACAAGACAAGAAAGGATCGATGAATCAATGGTACAAAAGTCAAGCTGAGTTCGAGAAAGCAGATTCATGATTTCAAGGAGGAATATGTTTGATTGAGATTTCCTATAAGCAGGCCACCCCACAAGTCTAAAAAATAGACCTGCATGGGCCACCACTAAAATCTTGTCACGCCCCTGATCCAGAATACTGGAGAATGGGGGAATAACTCAGCCAACCGCACCTTGCGGAATACCGAAGCAACCCCTAATGTGTTAAGGTTGTCTAGAGACAAGGGTTGCATACTGCAATCAAGTCTTCTAGGGTCAAGAACTTCTATATCTCAATCATTGAAATAAGTAGAAATAACATAGAATATTTTATAATAAGCAGAAAGGCGTCACCACCGCCGCATCAGAATATTCTAGAGATCTAGCAAATACAAGTAATATGCCAGATACACAATCAAAAGTATACATGACAGTGAGTCAGCTACAATTTGAATATATTACATGTCATGTAGGGAACTATTGTCCATTTTATCCAGCTAACAAGTGCCGGTTGGCTAAACGCCCCAAAGATTATAGTTTACAAAAAATGAGAAGTGAATGAAGGAACCCACTCGTGACATTCAGCAGCCATTCTTCTGGTACGTGCCATCAGTGAGGAAAATATATGCTTGATCCTCAGGTGTTGGCTCTAAACCTCGCTATGCAAAACCAGTGTGGTCAGACCCCAAATAGAAAGTACCACAAGAAAGCACAAAATGAAGACACAAAACCAGTTCTATAGCATAAGATGCTTAACCAACAATCTACGACATATGCCCCATCCATGACATGATACGACACCCCTTCACCAAACAAGGATAGGAAGTTCCATATAGAATCAAGATAGAATACTTCATTTAATTATGGTCAAGCTAGAATAACTCTATGTCGTAGTTCAGTCCACAGGCTATCGTAACACATTAGCGTAACCCAACAACCAAACAAGGACATGAGTTGAACTATCATGCCATGACAGTCTATGTCTCTAATTCCACTCAACAGAAGGTACAATACACAAGCAGTGATAAAATATTAAGTAAAATAACATAGTGATAATAAGTAGCTTTGATCCGTGTCCCGTTGGAACACAACAGTGCAACTCAACAACCAAACAAGGACATGAGTTAAACTATCATGCTGCAACGGTCCACTTCTTTAACTAAAATAGATTAATTGGCCAAACATGTGTTACGGATTGATATGTGATATCTGGGTTATCCCAGTAATATAATATATAATTATCCTCAGATCGTGCCATAATCGAGTAGGACTTGCTGAACCAATGATATACAAGCAAGAATATATGATGCACCAGTCCCTTATAAGGGTCCTGAGCTAATTTAATGATCAGTAGCAGTTCTAGGATTTCTATAGAAAAAAACTGGCTCGGCTTATAAATAAGTCAGATATTGCACTCCACTAGTGCGGATGATATACAGTATCCGTGGTGGCTAGCCTTTACTCCCAGCTAACTTAGGGTAGTTCGACATACACGATCTTGAGATACCGTTCCCTCCCAATGCTCTACAAATTAAGTTGTCTAGTTAACCCTAGGTGATTTAGAATCTCATGACGTGGTCACATGAACATTCTTTCCTAAATGCTGTACTTTAAGTACGAGAACTCTTGATATGAATCCATATTGTCTCTTAATGTTAAATCTGGATTCACCCAAGTATGATGCAACAATCAATACTATCTAGCCACGGCTAAACTCACTGTCCAACTACCAGATCCGTGCAAGAAAATAATTACATATATCTCATAGCAAGCGTATGTGGCACGACGAGTCACTATATATCGAGTAGAACTCTTGGTTCAATTAAGTGTATCTGCACAAATATAATAGTTAGGGCAGGAACAAGTTCTAGTATTAGGGTTTTGGACAAGTTATCGAGTAGCAAAGTATTCGGGATAGGACAAGCAAATGATGGTCACAATAATTTATCACTTTATTATATCGATAGATAAAATAAGAGTAGTACGAGAACCCCTCGAGATCAGATCCACAATCCTTAAACCAAACAAGGACTGGGATTGCAGACCCTCCCTCGAGTTGAACTATGCTCCTTATTCTGTCTAACGTATAATAAGGTGATCCAGGGAAAGTAGCCTAATCAACAAGTAAGTACATGTAGGGCCGTATCTACAGGCTTATGCTAGGTGCTTAGTCATTTAGCATGTGGTCACATCTGGGTCAAATAATTTATTTCTAAGTTAACACATAACATCATAATCATTTAATCAAACAGGTGTCAAAGTGGACGCATGGGAACAACTGACGCATGAGTCAGTTGGCCGCATGACCAAATGGGCCGTATGAACCAACAGACTGCATGAGTTCAAGGCCGCATGAGGTCAAGGCCAAATGAGCAGAGTCAAGACCACTCTTCGGGAAACGTATGATATGATAAACAATAAATGCAAGTCAATTCAGAAAAGTGACTGATATGAGATGTGATAAAAGTGACAAAAGAAAAGACAAAAGTACAAAAAGTTGTGCCAAGTCAGTCAGTAGTTATGAGTCCAGAAGAAGAGGGATGCATAACTCCTGTTTGCATGCTCCTCTAGGCCGCATGCACACTTGGCCGCATAAAATCTTTTGGGACTTAGAGAAAATTTCATTCGTTCAAGTTTCAAGCATTTGGCCAAGGGACGCATGTGCAAAAATCCATTCCTTACGTCCAACATGTAAACTCCCTCAATTTTTTTAGGTAGATTTGTTATGGTAAGAATTTTGGTTTAGCTTCAGGTTGATTAAGGTTTAAAAGTTAGGGTTTTGTAGAATGGTTCTTTAATTCATACTCTTGGTGCACCTTACCGTTGCTACAATAATTGGAGCACAACAATAGTCTTTACTTTCCAATAATTTTTTGCATTCTTGACCTGACAAGCCAACCTAGGCACCAGACATTTCTGTCACTCACAAACATACTCTCTTGTGCTCTATTTTAATTGCACAACTTTCCAGTCACAAAAATTAATTATTTAATCCTATGCCTTTTATCGTTGTCGTTGCCATCGATTTGGGGACACAAACTCAACCTGTTTCGCCTAACCAATTAAAGGGCCCAAGACTAACACCAAGCCTACACCATCTATGATATTTGTGTCACTCCCAATTGAGACCATATGTACTCCTATTTTATTTAAGAGCCCCTATGGCACATTATTTGATTAAATTAGAGAAACCAACTTAACCTAACCCCAACATAACCCATCACCCGTTCATGAGGCTCATAAAAAATATCCAACACCCTCCCATCCTATAAAACCCCAAACACCAACTTCCCACATCAAATTCTCACTATTTTTCTTTCATGTGTAAACACCTAAATGTTGAGGGACTCAAATACAAAGAGGTTGCTAGATGTCACCCTCCTATTGGTGCAAACCAAATGAAGAACCCCCTATCCTCATATGATCGGTCACCTCACACTCTCTCTCCCCTTGCATAGTATTTTTCTTTCATGTGAAATCCTAGCCCTTGATTTAAATTTCCCTCCCCCCATCATCACCACACATTCCCTCTATATTAACACACACAAACGCGCACACATACACACACATACACACACACATACACACACACACGCCTCCAAATGTAGCCGACTCTAATCCCAAAAGAAGACCTAAAAATTCATACCACACTCTCTCTACTTCCCTCCCCATCATTCAGCCGAACCCCTCTCTCTCTCTTCTTCTTCTTCTTCTTCTTCTTCTTCTTCTTCATCTTCTTCTTTTTCTCACAGCCTTTGCCTCCCCCATTTTCTTTCAAAAACCAAGTTAGCTTTGCCTCAGAGTCCCAAACCGAGATCCTCTATATCACGCATACCTTCTCCTCGATGTCGCAAGTCACCCCGATGCTCATGTGCTTATCCTCGACACCTTGGCAGCAACTTTGTTTCACTACCGCACCACCGTCAACGACATCCTCGCAACGCCCCCACGTCAGACCTGCGCCAACGATTTTCCCACACGCTCGGGCACCAACCCAACGTCGATCCAGGCTCGACCACGATCCCAGGCTATCATCAGCCGCCGGTGCAGTGCCTCGCCTGCGAAAGTATTCGTCGAGCCTAGGACTTTGCTCGCCTGAACGGTCCTTCGCGGCCTCCTCGAGCTGCTGTGCACAGTTCTCTGGTTCGAGCAGTGTGACCACTCAGTTGCCTTACAAGGATAACCCTAGCTCGATACCAGTCGGAGCAGCACTCGCTGCTTGGTTGTACACAATCGAGTGGTCGTCCGTCGTCACGACATGGCTGGTCGAGCCTCCTCACCCTGGCCTCCATCGGCCGCGTCCTCAACCTACAGCGACTGAGGATCGCTGTTGCCTGAACGAAGCCGTTATCCCCCCTCGAACCTCACTGCCACCCGAAGTTTCGGATGCCATTTCGACACTCCTCATCTCCACACTTTGTGATTGACTCGAAGTAACACCCGTTGCAGGAAACAACAGACCAAATTTTATATAGGTACTTGGGGATCCTCGAACTTGGACGTTGTACCGGAGCCTCGCCTTCAGCATCCTGATCCAGGAAAGTGTACCTTGCCACTTTGTAACTCAGTTACAGATTTACTATTTATTTTATCTGTATATTGTGTGTGCTTTGGATCAAAATCGTTACTTAGTGTCCGAGTCATATATCTGGGTGTAGACGTTCGTCGATAATGTCTAGTTTCGATTGTTAGATATTTCTCGATATCCTTATGTTCCTACTTGGTTACATCGGAATCCTAGGATAGAATCAGATACTGTCATCATGCCATACTTTCTGTATCCTGATAGTGTCAGCATGACCAGAATCTGTGATGACTTTAGGATCGTGATTGTTACTAGATAGTTCAGTATGAGACTGTTAGATAGAGGTTCAGGCTCAGCGAGCAGCGGATGTGTCTCGTTGACCGCATTGGGAGGGGAAGACAGTTACTAGACGCTTGGGCTACTTTGCATGCGCTATATATATATATCCTTATTTACGTAGAGATCTTGTATCTGGAGTCGTAGTATTACCCGTGTGACTCTATGCTCGGAGCTACAGTACGCACCGTTTGTCTCTATGCCTCGGAGCTACGGATTTATATTTGGAAAACCCATGTGTCGAACGTTGTCTTCAAGTTGTGTCTCACTTAGGTGGTTATTCTATATTACACCAGCGTATCACTTATTTCCCTTTCTATTTTACTATGGCATGCTATTTTTGTACCTTGTTACGTCCCTCTGAGGACCTGCTTTCCTGCCATATTGTAGGGTCGATTGCTGACGGGAGGCTAGAGTTGCTGATGAGTATTATACCGATATGCAGGTATTGTTACTCGATATTTGTAGTACTTTTTTATTGTTCAGCTATTATGATCTTTGCTTATTTTCTGCTAGTATAGCCCAGTATTTATAGACTCGTATTATTTTTTTTGAGTCTATTCAGACGAGTGTAGTGTGGAGTGCACACCATGTTACATGTTGTCCCTTCTTTATTACATATCCTTGTGGATTGAAACATAGACAAGTATACCATGTTATCTAGATAGTGACCCTCATTTACAGCTTATACATATTGGAGTCGGACTGGAGTCCCCTTGGTACGTAGCTGGCCATTGCTACGCGGCCTAGTCCCGTGTAATCTGGGACTGGGGCGTGACAATTTTTGTGGTGGCCCATACAGATCAGAGCATATCGTTTCCGTTATGTTATTGTACCGAACGAGCCTGTAATTTAGGATTATTGTTGAATGAGATCTCAATCAATAACCGATTTTAAAACTCACTTTATATTTGATTATCGCCCTTGGACTTCAAAATTGTATTCGTTCCTTTTCCATCAATATCGTTATCATTGTTTCTCATCTCCCTTTATTTCGGAGAGACGAATGCTTGTGCTTAGTGGTTCCCTCCAGAAGAAGATCGTAGTCCAGACGAAAGAAGGCATAATTAATGTAATATTTTATGAGAACATTGTTACCCTTAGTAGGGTAGGGTGATAGGTTCTTTTTTAGATTCTAGAATTAGTGTAGATTATTAGCAAGGGAATTAGACCTAGTAGTATGTTCCTAGAACTGATAAAACCCTACCCTTACTTAAGATAACAGTGATTTGGGAAGTACTGGAAGCTAGAAAGATTGTTGATCCTAACCCTCTAGAATAATTTATGGAAATGCATAGCTAGATGCTAAGAATTAGTTGTAGCCCATGATAGTGATACCAGAAACGATATTATGAACTTGAGAAGATAAAAAATTTAGGCTCCCACCGGAAAGATGATTATCTGATACCAGAAATTCTAGCATGTGCTTGGGTGATACCATTATTATAATTACACTATGGTGACTCGGAGTAATAAATAACAGAAAGAAAAAATTGAGGAATACAATTTTAGGGAGAATAAACTGTGATTTGATATGGTATACGGAGGATTTACTTAACGAAATAGTGGATTACATTATATACCTTAAAAAATTTGAGCACAATAGTATCTATGAACTATTACAAGGATAACACTGGTTGTGACAGTTTAATTAGAGGATTACACCTGGAGGATATGAAGAAATTAATACCGAAAAAATTATGTTTATGACAAAGGAACGATGAATATATCGATAGAAGAATTTGGGAATATCAGATTAGAGAACTAAACAAAAAATTTGATTATGGATAAAGAAATAATACCATTGAAACTGAGGTATGAAATAGAACATAAATGAGAACAAAACTCGAGTAGAAGAGTATTTATGCATTAAGGGAGAGAAAACACAAAAAGAAATTTTTAAGGAGGATTAGTGTTTGTAAATAGAACGAGAGAATTTATATTGAGGTTAAGTCTAGACTATGACATTATCCTAGGAATGGATTGGTTGAGCCAATACCATGCGACGCTAGATTGTCGACGTGGATGCGTTATATTTAGACCACCAGATCACCCTGAGTTTGAGTTTCTTCAGGGAGCCAAAGAGTATAGTGTCCAACCTATCTTAGCGGCACACATTGCAGAAGGTGAACCGATGTACCCCCGCATTATATCAGAGTTTGAGAATGTGTTTCTCGAGGATCTTTCAGGCCTGCCACTTGACAGGGAGATAGAGTTTACTATAGAGTTAACTCTCGGAGCCGAGCCAGTTACTTTCCCCATCTACAGACTAGCACCGAAAGAGTTAGTTGAGTTGAAGGTTCAGGTAGATGATCTCTTAGACAAGGGTTTTATTCGGGCTAGTGTTTCTCTATGGGGAGCACCCATCTTATTTGTGCCAAAGAAGGACGGGACGGGATGTTTGTGTATCGATTATAGGGCGCTAAATGCTGCAACGATAAAGAACAAATAACCTCTATCACACATCGACGATTTATTTGATCAACTGAGTGGCACATGTGTATTCTCAAAGATCGATCTCAGATCTGGCTATCATCAGATCAAGGTCAGAAATGAGGGCATTTCGAAGACAGCTTTTCGGACGAAGTACGGGCACTATGAGTTTCTAGTCATGTTGTTTGGTTTAACCAATGCGCCAGCACTATTTATGAGCCTGATGAACAAGATTTTCCACCAGTACTTGGATAAGTTTATGGTGGTATTTATCGACGATATCTTGGTATATTCCAAGATCCAGGAGGAGCACGAGGAGCATCACAGGAATCGTGTTGGAGATGTTGAGACAGGAGAGGCTGTATGCCAAGCTCAGCAAATACGAGTTCTTCTTGTATAGGGTACCTTTCCTTGGTCACATAATCACTGGAGATGGACTATCAGTTGACCCAGAGAAGATCGTCACAGTGGAGACGTGGCATACCCCTACATCAGTTACGGAGGTTAGAAGTTTTCTCGGACTTGCCGGATATTATCGGAGATTCATGAAAAACTTCTCGAGGGCCGCTGCGCCTATGATGGGGTTGATGCATAAAGGCGAGGAGTTTATCTGGACTGGGGAGTGTCAGAAGGCTTACGATGAGCTGAAGAAGCGTCTGATGACAGCACCGATCTTGACACTTTCTTCTGGATCTAGAGGATTTATGGTGTATAGCGATGCATCTGGGAGCGGACTAGGATTTGTACTGATGCAGCATGGCAAGATGATAGCCTATGCATCGAGATAGCTGAGGGTTCATGAGAAAAACTACCCGATACATGATCTAGAGCTAGCTGTGGTGATATTTGCACTAAAGCTATGGCGACACTACCTTTATGTAGAGTGGGTTGAGATTTACACAGATCACAAAAGTCTGAAGTATGTCTACACTCAGAAGGAACTCAACATAAGATAGAGGCGTTGGCTAGAGTTAATGACAAACTATGATATTGAGTTGCAGTACCACCCTGGCAAGACAAATGTTGTAGCAGATGCCTTAAGCAGGAAGTCCATGGCATACGTTTTGACGACTCATCAATATTTGCTAGAGAATCTTCAGGAGCTCACGATAGAGGTTGTATTGCCAGGCATGGATGAATAGTTAGCCAGTCTAGAGGTTCAGTCTATATTGGTTGAGAGGATCAAGACAGCCTTGCCTACCGATGCGAGATTTCATAGACTGCGAGAGAGGACAGAGGCCAGTACGCAGACGAGACTCCGGATTCACGAAGATGAAACGTTGAGGTGTGGAGATCACCTATATATTCAAGTGGTGAGCTACGCCAGGAGTTGATGACCGAGGCCCATAGTTTGCTTTATTCTATTCATCCCGGAGGTACGAAGATGTACCGAGATTTGAGATAAAACTACTTGTGGCATGGGATGAAGAGGGAGATTGCAAGATTCGTAGTAAGATATTTGGTCTGTCAGTAAGTCAAGGCCGAACATCAGAGGACTACAGGACTATTGCAGCCGCTTCCCATTCCTGAGTGGAAGTGGGATCACATTACCATGGACTTCATCACGGGATTTTTGAGGAGACCTAGTGGGAAGGAAGCAGTCTGGGTTGTCGTGGATCGACTAACTAATTTGGGGCATTTCTTTTCCTTCAGAGTTGGGCAGTCCATGGAGATATTGGCTGACATATACATGAGGCAGATAATATAACTACATGGAGTTTCTGTCAGCATTGTATTGGATTATGATTCCAGATTCACGTCATATTTTTGGCAGAGTATGCAGGAGAGTCTAGAAACTCGCCTCAAGTTCAGCACCGCAGATCATCCACAGACTGATGGTTAGTCAAAGCGTACGATTCAGATGCTAGAGGATATATTAAGAGCGTGCATGATCTACTTTGGAGGATCTTGGAAGGACCATCTACACTTGGTGGAATTCTCCTACCCCTTTACACACAAGTACGCTCACGCTAGTACAAAAGTAAGTAAACAACCCGATCTGCTCCTTTGCCGCATCCGCAAAAGAATAAAAACAAAAAGGAGCATGTCTTTCTTCTAAGTCGACATTACCTCCTTCCTTACGGCCTTATTGTGCGTGCTTTCTTCTTTCAATACCAGACATGAAGCTCGCCTTGTGCTTCATGACTGGTTTGTCTTACCTAATCGAACTAGAACTAGAATTAGAATAGCTTTATGAAGGCCAGCCGTCGATTGAACCGGCTTGCTTCCATGAACTTCCCTGACCCAATCACAATGGCACAACCTGGAAAGCTATTATCACACCTAAACCAACTGCCTTTTGGTCCCGCTATATTAGCTCCTTTGGTTCGAAGCTATCTCTTACTCTCTCTCTTCTTGCGAAGGGAAGCTAGGCCAAACCTGTTTGTACAACAACTACTACCAAGCAAGCATATAGATGGTACCTTATGAGGCACTGTACGACAGGAAGTGTAGGTCGTCGGTATGTTAGAGTAAAGTAGGAGAGCGTCAGATACTAGGTCCAGAATTGGTGACACAGATTATAGAGAAAGTGAAGCAGATTCAGGGCCACCTGCGCGTTGCACAGGACAGGCATAAGCATTGGGCAGATGCGCACCGTAGACCTTTGGAGTTCAAGGAAGGTGACCATGTATTTTTAAAGATATTGCCTACTCGTGGTACCATCATATTTGGGAGAAGAGGCAAGCGGAGTTAGAGGTACATCTGACCTTTTGATATCTTGGAGCATGTTGGCGAAGTGGCTTATCGTCTTGTATTGCCTCCGTCATTAGAAGGCGTGCACGACATATTTTATTTATCGCAGTTGAGGAGATACGTGGCAGACCCTAGCCACGTATTCGATCATTTAGAGATTACAATCGGGCCCAGTTTATCATATGTGGAGCAACCATTAGGGATACTCGATTACAGTGAGAATGTTTTGAGGGGACAGACTATTCGACTGGTCAGGGTTGTGTGGAAGCATCATTCGCTGGACGAGTCTACCAGGGAGCACGAGGATTCTATTCGACAGCATTTGTCACAATAATTTGAGGACCAAGGTACAAATTTACGTACTGTATTTCATTTACCTGTAAACTTCTTAATCCTCGCACATCTTATTCGTGCTTTATTTTTAATTTCGGGGAAAAAATTCTTCTAAGTTGGGAAGGATGTAAACCCCCTCAAAATGTTTAGGTAGATTTGTTATGGTAAGAATTTTGGTTTAGCTTCAGGTTGATTAAGGTTTATAAGTTAGGGTTTTGTAGACTGGTTCTTTAATTCATACTCTTGGGGCACCTTACCGTTGCTACAATAATTGGAGCACAACAATAGCATTTACTTTCCAATAAAACTTTGCACTCTTGATATGACAAGACAACCTAGGCCCCGGATATTTCTGTTACTCACAAACATACTCCCTTGTGCTCTATTTTAATTGTACAACTTTCCAGTCACAAAAATTAATTCTTTAATCATATGCCTTATACCTATGTCGATGCCATCAATTTGGGGACACAAACTCAACCCGTTTTGCCTAACCAATTAAAGGGCCTAAGACTAACACCAAGCCTACACCATCCATGATATTTGTGTCACTCTCAATTGAGACCCCATGTACTCTCATATTATTTAAGAGAACCTATGGCACATTATTTAATTAAATTGGAGAAACCAACTTAACCTAACCCCAACTTAACCCAATACCCATTCATGAGGCTCATACAAAACACCCAACACCCTTCCATCCTACAAAACATCAAACACCAACTTTCCACATGAAATTCTCACTCTTTTTCCTTCATGTGTAAACACCTAAATGTTGAGGGATTCAAATACAAATAGGTTGCTAGGTGTCGCCCTTCTATTGGTGCAAACCAAATAAAGAAACATCCCCCATCCTAATGTGACCGGTCACCTCACACTTTCTTCCCTTGCATAGAATTTTTATTTCATGTGAAATCCTAGCCTTTGATTCAAATCCCCCCTATCATCACTACACATTCCCTCTATATTAACACACACCCCTCCCAATGTGGCCGATTCTAATCCCAAGAAAAGACCTCAAAATTCATACCACACTCTGTCACGTCCCAGTCCCAAAATACACGGGACCAGGCCATGTGGCAATGGCCAGCTAATACGACTCCGTAGGATTACCCAATTTAATGGACCCGATGAAGCGTACTACGCTGTCCTAAAATACTAATAAGTCTAATATACTAACATACATCAGGTAATGTCTAATCTCATCCACAAATATAAATAAGGAGTACTGAAATAAATACTGGAAAAATAAGTACGGAGTCTGAAATGTTATAGTACAATCCAGATATGTCTGATGGGAACAAACCCACTACAATGATGAAATAAGAGTATTGAAAGACAGATAAGTGAATGCGACTAGAGCATTAGCTAACTAGATAAGGATGCTCCAGTCCTAGGCTGAAGGCCTACCAGTGATCAAGGGAACTCTGATAGTATCACCTCAAGCTCCTCCTCGGACGCGTACCTCGTCTCCTGCCCAGGCCCGTATACGATAGGATAGTAAGCATCATCCAAATCTGGAAGGGAACCAGGTCCTCAGAGGGATGTAACAAGATACAAAAATACATGCCAATATAAATACTGAATAAAATAAAGGGGTGTGCTAACCATCTATGTGAATGCAATGTGAGGACAACCTTGGTACGTATGGGTAGGTGTAGACATAACGTCCGTACTCCAAAGAGCGTGGTATCTGTACATGTAACATCCATCGTTCCGAAGAATATAGAATCTTTATAGTATAACGTCTATATCATTCCGTATAACGTAGAATCTGAATAGTATAACGTCCATATTGTTCCGTAGAATGTGAAATCTAAATAAAGGGATCATTAGTCCCTGTAGCTCCGACGGATACTACGGGTACTAATATGTGTGTCCCATACGCCTACCGGCTGTCCTCTCCGCCCAATACAGATATACAAGTCGAATACATGACGTGCATACCATGTAACTACATGCCAAGTCTCAAGTAATTAGATAACCCTGCTTACGCACTAACCGTGATGCATGTTACAGGCACCGATAGCTAGTCGGTATGCGAACTCGTATCCCAACATGAGTTTGTCATCGTGATACGTGTAAAAGTGTCAGGGTCTAGGAAGATATCAGAATATCCTCACAATGGTAGGTGAGTCTGCTAGTGACTAAGTCAATTACACTATATATCAACGCATTCGTCGACTGCACCCAAGTCGTTCTCGGACGCACACAATTATATATAATATTGCAACAAGATATCATACAACAGTTTATAATTTAAATTAAACAGTAAATCAGGAAAGGTATACTTGCTTGGGTCCTCAAGCTGCGAGTACCAAAATCCTGCTCCCGAAGTCTCGCCTGAACGGTCCAGCTACCATATACATATAATATAATATAATCATCAGTCATTATAATAGTATATACAGGAACACAACTGCGCTGCACTTAGGAACTGACGCAGGGGGGTCACGACTTGTCAACTAGCAGGGTCGCGTGTGCACGCAGCTAAGACGTACACGTGTCATATCCTCAATTACCATGTACAACAAGACAACGAATTATCAAAATACGTTATGAAACGAAATAACGTATAACACAAAAATACAAGTCCTATCTAAGATGTTAGTGTGCACAAGGCCAGTTTGTCTAAACCCTAGGTCAACACAAGTGTTCACATCAAATAGCCATATTTTTCTATGAGGTAATCACTAACACTAATTTTATTCTAATACATGTACACCTATACACAACACATAAGGGTTCACAACTAAACATGTTGAAAGGAAGGGTAAATGTATACCTAGTCGTGATCGTGTCCGGGGGGGGTGTCTGCGGCTCATCGACGGCCTGCCTCCGGCGAGGGAGGAAGGTGCTCCGGCGAGCACAGCACGAAGTAGCAGCAGCTTGCAGCTTGCAGCGGCGGCGTCTGGGTCTGCGGTGGCGGGTTGCTGACGGTGGGGGGATGGCCGTGGGAGGACGTCGGCTAGGGTGGTAGTCTCCGGCAATGGTTAAGGTGCTGATGGGGGTACAGTTGATGGTAATGATGGTGTTGGTGGTGTTGATGTTGGTGACGGTGGTCGTGACGTGCTAAGGTGGTGGCGGTAATTGTTGATGGCGGTGGAGACGGTGAGGTGGGGGTGATGGCTGGGGTCGACGGTGGCTAAGGTGGTGGAGGTGAGCGGAGGGGAGTCGGGTGGAAGGTTGCTGTGGGTTGTGCTGGTGATGGTGTTGTTGATGGTGGTCGTGCCGATGATGTCGGTGGTGATGGTGACGACGGTGGCGGTGGAGATGGTGATGATGGATGTGGTGGAGATGGTGGTGACGGTGGCCATGGAGATGGTGATGAGGGTGGCCGTGGATGGTAACTGGGAAGGAGGGGAGTCGGGTTGAGGGTGGTACGGGTTGGTGATGGTGATGGTGATGATGCTGAGGTGAATGGAGGAGGCAGAGACGGCTGGCGGTGGTGCTGTGGCGGCGGGTTGACGTCGAGGGGGGATAGACAGAGGAGGAAGGTCGTGTCTGAGGCAGCAAGGCTGTACAGGAGGTGGTCTGGGGTAGGGGGAGGTGACCGGGTGAAGGTGCGGGATGAAGAGGAAGGGATGAAGTAGGTTTAGGGTTTTGTTAGGGATGATGGTGTGGGTTTTTGGAGAGAGAGTGTAGGTATATATGTAGAAGAGAGAAAGGGGGCTCTCCTTGGGATTAGGTCCGGCTGTGGGTATTTTTCTAGGGTTGAGGGAAGCCTCTACATGATGAATAAGTGGCTAGGATGATGGGGATTTGAAATGGAGGGTGGAGATGTAAGGGGATAAAGTTGTATGAAGTACAACAAATGGAAGAGAAATTTTGGGTGGACCGGTCAAAGAGAAGGGAAGGGTTTCTTCATGTGTTGGGTACAATGGAAGGTGGACACCTCATTGCATTTTTGCATAAAGGTCCCTTAACAATTGGGAAATTGTATAATTAATGGAATTTGGGATTGGATGAGGCAAAACACCATGTTTGGTGTGATGTAGTGGGCTAAAATGGTGTGTGGTGTTTAGTATGAATCTTGAGGGTGTGAGTGGGGGTTTGGGTTGGAGTCGGGTCTAGTTTTGGGTGAGGTTGAGTCCTTACACCAATTTAATTAAAATTAGTATAATTGGTGCTCTTTAATTAATTGGAAATATATAGGGTTAAAATTGGATGGGACACAAGTGTCATGGACGTATTAGACTCAGAATAGAATATTGTCATAATTGGGTTGCACAAAACGGGTTGAGGTTGTGTCTCCAATTTCGATTGGAACAGACAAAGATGCAAAGTTAGATTTATTTGGATTTAAAAATGGATGTTTGTAACGAATATTGTGCGACTAAAATAAAGCACAAGAGAGAGTATTTATGAGTTACACAAGGGTCAGAATGGAAGGTTGGTACATCTAGGAAAAGTGTATAAAATTTGTTTGAAGGTAAATGCTAGTGTAGCGCTCCAAATATCGAAGCAACGGTAAGGTGCACTAAGTGATATAAATATTGCACAATAAATCTAAAACACTGTGTTCTAATTCTAATTGGCTTCAAACTAACCATAGTCTCTCTATCTAAGCTAAGTAGACCTAAAATTTGGTCGAGGGGGTTTACACACTCTCTCTCCTTCCCTTTCCATCATTCAACCGAACCCCTCCTTCTTCTTCTTCTTCTTCTTCTTCTTCTTCTTCATCTCCTTCTTTTTTTCATAGCATTTCCCTCCCCTATTTTCTTTTAAAAAACAAGTTAGCTTTGCCTTAGAGCCCCAAACTGAGATCCTCCATATCACGCATACCTTCTTCTCGACGTCGTAAGCCACCCCGACGCTCATGTCCTTATCCCCGATACCTTCGCAGCAACTTCACTTTACTACTGCACCACCGTCAACGACATCCCCGACCCGCCCCCACGTCAGACTGCGCCAACGGTTTCCCCACACGCTCGGGTACCAACCAAATATAGATCCTGGCTCGACCACGATCCCAGGATATCGTTCGCCGCCGATGCAGTGCCTTTCCTTTAAACATGTTTGCCGAGCCTAGGACTTCGCTCACTTGACCGGTCCTCCGTGGCCTTCTCAAGCTGTTGTGCACAGTTCTCTGGTTTGAGAAATATGACTGCTCGGTCGCCCTGCAAGGATAACCCTAACTTGATACAAGTCGGAGTAGCACTCGCTGCTTGGTTGTACACAACCGAGCGGTCGTCCGTCATCGCGATACGGCTAGTTGAGCCTCCTCGCCCTGGCCTCCATCGTCCGCATCCTCAACCTGCAGCAACAGAGGATCGACGCCGCCTAAACAGAGCCATTATCCCCCCTCGAACCTCACCGCCACCCGAAGTTTCAGATGCCATTTTGACGCTCCTCATCTCCACACTTTGTGATTGACTCGGAGCAACACCCGCTGTAGGAAACAACAGACCAAATTTTATATAGGTACTTGGGGATCATCGGACTTGGACATTGTACCGGAGCCCCGCCTTCAACATCCTGATCTAAGAAAGTGTACCTTGCTACTCTGTAACTCAGTTCCAGATTTACTGTTTATTTTATCTGTGCATTGTGTGTGCTTTGGATCAAAATCGTTACTTAGCATCCGGGTCATATCCGGGTGCAGACGTTCGTCGGTAACGTCTAGTTTCGATTGTTAGATGTTTCTCGATATCCTTATGTACCTACTTGGTTACATCAAAATCCTTGGACACACTCAGACATTGTCATCGTGCCAGACTTCCTGTATCCTGATAGTGTCAGCAAGATCGAAATCTGTGATGACTTTAGGATTGTGATTGTTGCTAGATAGTTCAGTATGACAAGATTGTTAGATAGAGGTTCAGGCTCAGCGAGCAGCGGATGCATCTCGTTGACCACATTGGGAGGGAAAGACAGTTACTTGACGCTTGGGATACTTTGCATGCGCTATATATATATATCCTTATTTACGTAGAGATCCTATATCCGGAGTCATAATATTACCCGTGTGACTCAGTGCTCGGATCTACGGAATGCACCGTGTGTCTCTGTGCCTCAGAGCTACGGATTTATATTTGGAAAGCCCACGTGTCAAACGTTGTCTTCAAGTTGTGTCTCACTTAGGTGGTTATTCTAGATTACACCAGCATATCACTTGTTTCCCTTTCTGTTTTACTATTGTATGTTGTTTTTGTACCTTGTTACGTCCTTCTGAGGATATGGTTTCCTGCCAGATTCTAGGGTCGATTGCTGACAGGAGACTGGAGCTGCTGATGAGTATTATACCGGTATGCAGGTATTGTTACTCGATATTTGTATCACTTTTTTATTGTTCAACTATTATGATATTTGCTTATTTTTTGCTAGTATAGAACAATATTTGTAGACTCATATTATTTTCTTTGAGTCTATTCAGACGAGTGTAGTGTCAAATGCACAGCATGTTACATGTTGTCCCTTCTTTGTTATATATCTTTATAGATTGAGACATAGACATGTATACTGTGTTATCTAGATAGTGTCCTTATTTACAGCTTATACGTATTAGAGTCATACTGGAGTCCCCTTGGTACGTAGCTGGCCATTGCTACGTGGCCTAGTCCCGAGTAATCTGGGACTGGAGTGTGACACAATAAGATGGCCGCATGAAATCTTTTGGACGAGAAGTCCAGGCCCATGCAATCTGCTGGGCGCATGGAGCTCCTTCGTCCTATTCCAGCAAGTTGGGCCACGAAAAAGCTCCAAAATCTAAACCTTGTTTCTTCTACAGAAACCTCAAACAAAGTCCAAATTCAGCAAAATAAAGTTCTAAACTACTCAAAATTAAGTGCTAATCAACATAGAACAATAAGTTTTCAAAAATATTAAGTTTTAAGAGATCAAAACCCAAGAACATTCAAGAACACGTAAAAAATCCTAAAACTTAAAACTTAGATCTACACTAATCCATCCACCAAATCCAAAAATATTAAGTTCTAAATGCATGGGAAAACATATAAGGAACATAATAAAACAAAAATATAAAGGGTTTCTCTATTTTTTGCAAGATGTACTTGCCTATGGAGGGCGGGGGGGGGGGGGGAGAAAACCTAAGAAAGAGAATATAAGAGAAAAATGAGAGGAGAGAGAGTGAAGTTGGGTTATATATGGAGGGTTTGAGGTTTGGACCATGGGTTCAACTCATGATAAAACTAAACCAAACATATAAACCAAGAGCCAAGTAAACAAAAAAATGGGTCTAGTTCTCTACAACATATAACTACGCTAGCAAAAAAATAATTATGCTCTAAATACGTATATTGGGAACGGGTGACACTCTATGACGAGATTCCAGATGAAGTAGCAAACTCAAACGTCACTTCATACAAAGCTGTATGGCGGATGTTCTTCGACGATGCTTCGAGAGCAGGGCCCAAAGGCAATATCGTTGTCAAAGTTGGAATAGTATTAATCTCCCCCTATAATCTGGTCATTAATCGAGCTTATTCCCTCACGGAGCCATGCTCCAAAAATGTAGCAGAATACAACACTCTCATTATTGGACTCCAACTTGCTAAACAAGTGAGGGTAGACTATTTAGAGGCATACGGTGACTCCAAGATGATAGTCAACCAAGCTCGAGGTGAATATGATGTCTGCAATGAAGACCTAATTTTGTACCACCAAGTTGTGCTTGGCATCATCTCAACCTTCGAGGGATTCTTTATTGAGCACGTCCCTCTACTGCAGAACATTGAGGCTGATGCACTGGCCGGTCACGCTGCCTTCTTGGCAGTTCCAGACAACACCCATCAGCTAATCATGGTGATCGATCAAGAGCTGGTATGTTCCAAAAATAACCTCTATCTATGTCTGAGCTACGCAGCAGAAATACACACTGATGTCCAAGATTGGAGGCTTCCATTTATTGACTACGTGGTCTATAAAATTCTCTTCGAGAACCCAAAGGAAGCCATGTCCATCAAGAGACTTTCCCTCCGGTTCTACTACGATACAGCTACTAAAATGTTGTATCGCGGCTCATTCGATGGCCTTTTGCTACGATGTCTATCGAATGCAGAAGCCAAATAGGCCCTTCGGGAAGCCCATAATGGCGTCTGTGGCACACATAAACCTGGCCCAAAGCTACAGGATCGTCTTCAGATAATGGGTTATTACTGGCCGATGATGGTAGCAGAGGCCATTGAGTATTCGAGGAAATGCCAAACGTGCCAAATTCACGCAGACTTCATCCACCAACCCTCAGAATTTTTGCACCCAACAGTAGCATCCTGGCCGTTTGAGGCATGGAGAATGGATATCATCGGACCAGCCCACCTTCATCTAAGGGGCACCGGTTCATCCTGGCCATCACCGACTACTTCTCTAAGTGGGCGAAAGCAGTACCACTTGTGGAAGTCAAGACACCCAACGTGATCAGCTTTATCAAGCATCATGTCATATACCGCTTTGTCTTGCCACGAAGGATCATTCACGACAATGGTTCACAGTTCGCAAGTCATGCATTCTACCGGTTCTGCGATAAAAACTGGATTCAGAATGTAGCATCGACTGCCTACAACCCAGCGACAAATGGGTTGGCAAAGGCATTCAACAAAACCATTATCAAGCTTATCAATAAGTTCGTATCATCCAACAAGTGCGAGTGGAACGAGAAGCTGGGTGAATGTCTCTGGGCCTAGCATACAACGGTCCGGACAACTACAGGAAGTACGACATTCTCTCTGGTGTACGAAAGTGAAGTGTTCCTCCCTCTCGAGATCCAAATCCCTTCACTATGAGTGGCTCTCTCCAATCAGCTAACCGCGTACGACAACCATCGCCGATGACTACAAGAGTTGGAAGCACTCGACGAAAAATGACTCTTAGCTCAGTAGCGCATTGAGTTGTACCAAGCGCATCTCTCTGGAGCCTTCAACGAGAGGATCAAGGAGAGAATATTCCATCTGGACGATCTCGTCTTGACAGAAAGAAGATCGATTGTTATGACCCAAAAAATGGCCACAAATTCTATCCCAAATGGGAAGGCCCGTTCGTCGTTGAATCGGTATTCTCCAACAGCGCCTACCTGCTCACGAAACCCAACGACGACTTACTCATGATACCTATCAACAACAAGTTCCTAAAAAAATACTACGTCTAAACTTGACTTGTACTCCCCCTATCCCCAGCCGGGACAACCCAGATGTGCATCTCTACACTCTTGGTTCTTCATCCCCAGTAAGTGCCTATATGCAATATTTTTTCTTCTTTAAAAATTCTTGTAAAAGCCATCATCGGTATCTAGGAGCCCGGGATACACAACGGATGATGGATCCTTAAAGTCTTTCCAACGGAGCAGTCCTCTGGTCCACTTCCACACTTTCGCAGTGACCCCTAAAAAAAACCAATCTTGTTAGACGCTAGCGATGTTCATATTGCCTCTTAGCTATCGTCCCACCTATCTCCCCAGCGGAGCAATCCTCAGGTCTATCTTCATTTTCGGATAGACCATACTCAGCAAATCACTCCTCAGCGAGTTTTTCGGACATCGGTTCACGTCTATGTTACCCCTGAACTATCGTCATAATATTTCTCCTCGGCTGAGTTTGCCAAGTCCATATTACCTCTGAGTAATCTTTTCGGGTCTTGGCTATCGATCATCACGTCCATATTATCTCTGATATCGGTTGTCATCCCCACTTATCACCCATACTTGAAAAGACCCATTCCGTTCAAGCGGATAGTCGATTCAAACGACACGAGTGCAATGACCCGACCTGCTTTGCTCAGCGAAAAGACTCGTTTGAGGCAAAGGATTCCAAACTTAGACCTTCAGGAGTTCAGACTTAGACTTTCAAAGGCTCGTTCAGATTATCATTCGACCGAGGAGAATCATCGCTAAGGTGGGTGGATACGATGAACTTGTCTTTGCTTAGCCAGCACACTTAAAATATGGACGATACATGCTAGTCGCTTGTGAATTATCCCTTGCATGCTAATAAAGAATACAATGCACCTAGCTAAGTAAATAATCACATCTTGTATTGCTTGTGTTAGAACATGGAAATAAAACTTGTCTTATAACATGGACACTCGCATGCTACCTTAGCTTCCTGCAAGTAGACCCCGCTATGCCTCGAGTAGATCATTATATAATCTTCATAGTGCACTGCTTTACTTGTTTACACTGCTCATCCCATAGATTATGTCGCTCGATATGCCCCTGTACGATTTTATTCCTCGCACTAACCCTTAGACCCGTACTAACGTAAATGCTTATGTTTCACAAAAATGCATGCTTGCCTTCTAACGTTGTATCTTGTACTCGTTGTCTCGTTTCAATGCTTTTCAAATAATTTATGCCACGACCCCAGTAATACTATCTTGTCTTGCATTCATCTAAGTTTTTCAGAAGATTATCGAATAGTTATTCCGTGTAAGTATGAACCTGAAAGTATTCGGGACCGTTAGGTCGCCAAGGTAGTTCCCAAACCAGGGGATTTGCACCATGTCAAAAATCCAAGAATCACAGCTCGTGGAGCAATACTCGTCCTGTACTAAATTAAATGGCTCGAGGAGTCTAAATATATTTTTGAACAATCCTGCATTAAACTTGAACTTGTACCTGACATGATCCTGACTCAAACTTGTACCTGATATATCCTGACTTGTTCCTGTACCTGTACCTGACCAGAGGCCCGAAGATTATAGAGACTTGCATGGTCATGCACAACTTGGTGTAGAAGGGAGATCTTCGAATCTCATTTCGCGGACGGTCTTCGGGTCACCAGAGCTGATCCGACTAGTCGGAACCTCCTGAATGTAGTCGCCTGCTGTCACGCCCCGGTCCCATAAGGGCCGATCGTTCTCGCTTGGTCCCTACGAAACTGATTGTCCTCGCTTGGACGGGATGCCATGCAAGCATAAGTTATGCTTGAACCAGGTATTGTACCTACACAAGACACAAGTCAGACAAAAATATACATATATAAGCACAGAATGTAAATACAGATAACCAAAGTTGAACACATTTGATAGGAACACAAAATACTTTCTTTATTGAATACTTGAAGATTTGGATTACAAAGTACTTGCTTGGCTGAGTTACAAAAATATGCTTTAGAAGGCTTACAACTCTTTTTACATTTCCAAAACTAGCCACAAGGCCCATACATTATATCCTTTTAGTAGGACAAAAAAAAACATCTAGCAGAAGAGGAGTTTGCCCACAAGAGAGATTTAAGCTAAGGAAGCAGCACGAGCACGGTCCCTTAGGAAGGATGCACTAACACCGATTCAAAATGCTCGCCAACCTCTCGCTACCAGAACCTGAAGATTTGCCCACAAACGTGGGTCAGTACTACAATATGTACTGGTAAGCGACCGTGGCCAAAATTACCTAGAAATACACACTAAGTAAGCATGTGAAGCTATCATTATTAGGTGATCTTTCTAGTTGTCTAGTTTCTTTAACAATTTGTAAGGAAACATAAACAATTTATGGACTATGCATATGATAATTCTTACCCACGGTCGAGCGGTTATTCCTGCAACAGGCACACAAGTTTGCAAAAATTTGCATATATGTATATAACTCATGCATCTGTATTGGTATCAAGTGTCAAGTGTGCATAGGAGATGACTTATCATGCGACCTAACTACATAATGGTCTATGGAAAAATCCATTCTCTATAGATGTGAACACCCCCCTGATCGCAAGGACTTCTTTTCCTCAGGGTGTTCCTCTAATCCCCCCTGGGAGAACGATCTTCAGTGCCCCAAAAACTGTTTGTGGGATCCCTCCTTGTGCACAAGTTGTCTAAAGACCGATGCATAGAATGTAACTCTATCATATAAACTCTTACTATGCAGCAGGTTAGACTATAAAAGAACATCTCCATCTATCTTTACTCTATTCTTTGGTAACCTATGCGGGATTTCTATAAACATCTCTATACAGCATATGAGTAAGGAACAGATACACATCTATTTGAACAAACATTTGCAACAGTTCTATATGTATAAAATCAAGCATGCAATTTATCTCTTTTAGCTTGTTTTGTTTAGTGAGGCATCATTTATATAGGAACAAGTAACTTGTGCAGACTAGAAATTATTTTATTAAGGCGTATGGACTGAAGGATTCATCGAAGGGCCTAAGCCACTCACCGATTGAATCAAACGAAAGGATAGAGAAGCATTGTACAACAATCACTCCTTGGTTATGCGTCCTGAAATACAATAATACTTGGTTAGCATCCTTCGATCTCTTTCCCTTACAATTTGAAAAGAATGTGCAAGTGAGAAAAGCGAATCATGAAAACTATGTCATCGAAAGCAAGACAAAACAAAAAGCAACACAAAACCAAGAAGTAAAACAACCAACGAAAACTCTTGGACTTATTTCAATAAAAGTTGTTCCATCAATTTGAAGGGTTCATTGCATTTTGTTCGTATTGATTTGGCATTAAGGCTTCCCTGAGACTTGATTCTCAACCGAGTCAAAGTAACAAGTGTTCCATAAGTAACTGTTAGGAGCGGGGTATTACATAATACCCTACTGAGAAGAAGTTTTGTCCCGAAACTTAATCAAGGAGTCGATAAATAATGCATCAAGAGGTCAAAGGAATCAGACTCACCAACATCGTACCCATTCGTATCACGCTCAATATTCAACTGATAAACTCTAGGCCTTCTTGTTTGATCAGTTTGTCTATCAGTTGGGGTTGGGTTCTGATTTTGTCCACGTTCTACATTGTCTACTTGGTTCTTTGGAACCTTTCTCTTGACCTGACAATCTCTGAAGCTATGGCCCCTCTTACCATAGTTGAAGTACTCTCTATTTTTAGTACGACAGTTTCCGATGCTATGGCCCCGTCTGCCACAGAAGGTGCACACTTGAGCAAGGTTCTACTCACCTTCTATATTATTCTCCCCATATTGGTATCTTTTGATAGGAGGGTTTCGAGCAACTGACGCCCTCTCGGAAGTACTCCGTGGTGCATATTGCTCGTTCTGAACCGCTGCCTCAAAAGCTTTTATGTAGGAGGTACATTCACGGTTCATAACATCTTTTCTGAGACTGTCATTCAAACCATTTAAAAATCTGTGAGTATAGTCCTTCTTGTCAGAAATCAATGAGCTAGCGAACTTAGCAAGTTAGGAGAATTCTAACTCATAGTCCTCGATAGACTTGCTCCCTTTTTTAAGTTCGATAAACTCATCTTCATTTCTCTGTCTGATGGCAAGTAGAAGGTATTGCTCCTGGAATGCTTCCTTGAACATTCCCCAAGTGATCTTACCATCTTGGAACTTTGTGGCAAGATCCAGCTTCTTGATCTGCCACCAATCGTATGCTCGTAACCGCAGCTATATGACTGCACACGCCACCCTCTTGTTCACAGGTATTCCAACAAATTCGAACAAGTCCTCCAGCTTGGTGACCCAGTTTATTACCTTATTCGGCGTGGCCTTGCCTTCAAACTCAGGACGGTTCAACTTTAGAAACTCGGCACCTTTTGTAAACCACCTCACCCAAAATAGATATTTTGTGTATATTTTATATTATTATATTCATTATAGATTATTTTAAATATTGAATTACTTTAGAGTATTCTATTAGTTAATTAGAAAATAAATTTCTTAGTATATTTACTTATGTAAATATTTATTTAGAATCATTTTTAGGCTATTTTAGATTTTTGGAGATTTTTCTAAAAATTTTAGGTAATTAAAACATATAGAAACTAAATTTCTAGGACTTTCATGATTTACTATGAGACCATACTTGCATATTGTTCCTACCAAATATTTATTTTAGGTTAAAATATTTAAGTATATTTTTCTGTAATTTATTTAGAATTTTAAGAAATTTATTTAGATTTTTAAAATTATTTAGGATTTATTTGGATATATATAGTCTTAATATTAGATAGATAATAATCTAGTGTTAATAGATATTAATAAGATTATATATAAATTATTTGAATTATCCTTAATTTTATTTAAGATTATAAATTATTGAGATAAACTCAAACTCTATTTTAAATTAATTCAAATCCTGAGCCTACTAGGAAAGAAACTTCATGCATATCCTATCATTATTTAAATTCATCATAATCCTATCCAAATTAACCAATCCTAGTCGTATTCAATTAAGTAGTGTCCACCATTATAAATACCTCATCATTCATATTTTTTCTTTCCCAAAATCCTTTCTTTTTCGTCCAAAAAGAGTCAAAATTCGTCATAAATTCAGCCTCATTTTCTATTAGTTATGGCGACTTAAAAAGACGATATCTCATAGCTCTGGACTCCAAACGCGCTCCAGTTTTTTTTGTTAGAACTATATCAAGGTTAGTTTTCTGAATATATAAATTATTTTAATAATTTATGAACCTATTTTCCAGAAAATTCAAAAAGTGTCAGCTGTCCGAAATCAGACTCATTTTGGTATTTTTGAGATTACGGGAGATCCCGAACTCGAAATTATGAACCGTTTGAAGTTTCAGAAAGTTGACATGATGAACTTACATAAAATTACTTTTCCAGAATTTAATATGCAAGTTTAATCTACTACAAAATTTATGCAACATAGACGTAAATATGAAACCACCGAAAACTATCATCTATTCGCTCTTGTGGCCATAACTCTTTACTGACTTGTGATTTTATAAAACCGTCGATTCTGGCGTTTATGTAGCACTAAAATTTATATTATTTTATATATAAATCCAGGATTTGAGTCAATTAAGTTTTTGGTCAACGGATTGCCTCGATTTGCGTGTCACGGATCACAAATCCGTAAAGTTAATTTTCTTTGGACCAAAATTAGGGTTTAACAATAAAATCAGATTATAGTAAGATTAAAAATACTATTTTAAGTTATTTTATTCAGAATTAAAATAGATTAAAATTGAGGAACCTATTCATCCATTTTTGTAACCTAACTTGTTTAATTTATGTGACGGGTAGATCGGACGACGCCTTGAGTTGGGACTTCATTCTTTTTCAGACAGGGAAAGATACCTTACCAAATTGCTTACAGTATTTTCCATGCTTAGTATATCTTTGTATATTTATTGCATTTTTGTTTATTCATTGCATGTTTAGCTTCTTTCAATCATTATTATATATTAGATATGTTGACACACACTTGACACTTAGTATCATAGAGGACAATCAGTAGGCGTATGGGCTTTTAACCACTCTGGTAAACCGTAGTATATAGTTCGCACTACGGGCGTGTGTCGCGCTGGTCGCTACCCCCGAGGTATGTCAATTTCTGTAGAGTCGCACTGGTCGCTACCCCCGAGGTATGACGATTTCTGATGTCCACTGGCGGGTGTGTGAGTTGTGAGGCTTAGATCGAGTAGCCTACCCTTGCCCATACGTCGAAAAGTTGTCCTCATTTGCATTCATATAGATTGTCTTGTAGAACATACTTATTTATTTTCAAACATTATGCATGTTTACTGTATTCAAATTGGCATGCTTCTATGTATCTTGTTACGTTCCTCTGAGGACCTGGTCCCTTTCAAGGTGTAGATGTTTATGACTATTCGCAGGAGCACGGATCAGGACTTACTACTTATCTCTTCCGAGGAGGTCTTACCTTCTGAGGATCCTTGATTATCTCTAGCGATGGATCGCTTCGCTGATACACTTCTATCATCATCTTATTTATATTATAGATTTGCCCTTCTCTCTCATTTTAGTATTGATATAGTCGTTGGTAGTGGATTTGTCTCCACCCGACTATTATTTATGGATTATTCAGACTCATTATTCTAGTTTAGTATTTCTTTTCTATGACTTGTTGTGCGGATGAGATTAGCATTCTATGACTTGTGTTAATATATATACCACATGTGAGTTTATATTCATATTACAGCGTACGCGTGTATTATGATATCCATATATTGGAGTTGCCATATATATACGGTTGGCATGCTTACGTGTTCCTAGTCCTTCGTATTTTGGGACTGGGGCGTGACATATTTTTATGGTGGCCCATGCAGGTCGAGAGCATATTGTCTCGGTTACGTTACTGTACCGAGCAAGCCTGCGCATAGGATTAGAATATAGGATCTCATCCACTTAATTATCACCTCCCTTGATTTTATTTCGCATTCTCATTTGATTGCTTGTATTGCATCTTGCTTGATCCCTTCTCTACGTCAATTTTATCTTATCTTTCGTGCTTGATAGGGGTTATGAAGGTGATTTATACTAAGAATATATACTCTAGTATGTAATAACACTATTAGTTAAATCATTGTAAGTTGGGTAGTATGCCTCATAACCTAGTAACACATAAACCTATTACCCCATTAATAAAGTGTAATTGAATGACACCAACTGTAGACTTGCATAAAAAGATAGTGTTTACCCAGACTGTAGAACTTAGAGGCCTATACACCCATTTGGTTGACTAAATACCTTGACAAGGAGTTATTATGAAAACTGTAGAGGCACAACATCGATCTTCTTGGTGAACTTAAATTATTCTGTACCTTCCTCCATCATAATCAAGCGTACTCATATTTTCTGCTACCTCGACTTATGATGCTATTATAGCCTAGTTTTGCAAGCTTATTCTTGTATTGAGCTTGTTCATGACAATTGTATTATTGGGGGCCCACACTAATACATTGTCTAAATCAGAATCGGTGTATTATGGTCTGATCAACCGTAGTGCGCTTGGTTCGCTCTTTGTATCACTACTTTATGTGGATTGAGATATAGTTGACTCAACTTGTTAGACGAATATACTTGCCCTCTAGACTGGTCAGAGCATATCATGTCAGGTACATAACTGTTCTGATGTGAACATGTGAATAGGAATGTACAAAATAAAATTTCAATCCACAACTGCCTTGGCAACTCCCTCTCGAATTCTCTAATCCCTTTTGATTCCGTACTTGTATCCTATCACCTCCTCCTTGAACTCTTTATTGTTATTTTTTGTCTTCCCCTATTTTGGAAAGATGAACGTTCGTGCTTAGTATAAGTTGATACACGGATAGTACCAGATATACCCCATAGGCCAAGCACTCATGATGACAAATAAGGAGCGTGGGCACATGAAGTCGTAGATACATGTACGATCTTTAGTTATATGGTCATTTTATACTCATGACCCCCTTTATGATACGAGATCTTAGGTGCCTAGTAGACGTAGGATTATATATATGGTGATTTAGCAGTTATGAGATATATTGATATTCTACCCAGATGGTATACACGCAATGCTAATAGATGTCACGCGTAGCAATAGTAGTATTCTCTTCCTATCACCATCTCGCCCCCTTGGGTGGCTCATCTTCTCTTCTATCTCCATCCCTTATATCGTGCTTAATTCTTTCTATCATAGTCGTATCCCTTCGTGCCATTATAAATTGTTTGAATTACTTCAACCTCACCCTCATTTTGATAGTTAAAACATAAATGGTTTAGTAAATGATTGATAACTAAAAGATGAGTACATAATAATAACCCTTATGTATATGACCTATATCAATATCTGTATCCTCTTATTATTTTAAAAACCATGTATAACATCCCTTAGGCTAATAGGAATTTGTTAGACTGTTTGAATTAGTTCATACTTCCAATAGTTTTATAAGTTAGTCAAGACCTTAATTGTTGCCCAAAAACTTAGACTAAGCTTAGGAAAGAATTGAAGGCACTTGTTATGAACTGACAACTATGACAATCCGCTGGCAAAGTAGCAACAGCTGCAGCTAGACTGTTGTAGTAGAGTAGTCAAAGTATTTGCAGACATATTGGTCAGGTGACATGGCAGAATTATACTACGATACTTGACGGTTACAAAGAAAAATCATGGTTGTGAGATTCAAGACAAGTAACCTAAGATTCTCGACCCAATAAATATATTCGTCTTACAACTTAGACAATAGCCTCAAGAGGCTGTGACTACTAGTAGAACTCTTGTAAGTTGGGTAGTGTAGATGAGTTAGAAATAAAATAATGTATGGACAATAAATGAGAAAGTGTTAGAATGACAAACCATGACTTTTAGGAAGCACTGCTAGATAGCAATGTAGTGTAATAGCTATAGTAATTATTATGAATATGGGTTAGTGTCAATTTCGAGGACGAAATTTTTATAAGTTGGGTAGATTGTAAACCCCCTTACCCAAAATAGATATTTTGTGTGTATTTTATATTATTATATTCATTATAGATTATTTTAAATATTGAATTACTTTAGAGTATTCTATTAGTTAATTAGAAAATAAAATTTTTAGTATATTTACTTATGTAAATATTTATTTAGAATCATTTTAGGCTATTTTAGATTTTTGGAGATTTTTCTAAAAATTTTAGGTAATTAAAACATATGGAACCTAAATTTTTAGGACTTTCATGATTTACTATGAGATCATACTTGTATATTGTTCCTACCAAATATTTATTTTAGGTTAAAATATTTAAGTATATTTTTCTGTAATTTATTTAGAATTTTAAGAACTTTATTTAGATTTTTAAAATTATTTAGGATTTATTTGGATATATATAGTCTTAATATTAGATAGATAATAATCTAGTGTTAATAGATATTAATAAGATTAGATATAAATTAATTAGATTAGATATAAATTATTTGAATTATCCTTAATTTTATTTAAGATTATAAATTATTGAGATAAACTCAAACTCTATTTTAAATTAATTCAAATCCTGAGCCTACTAGGAAAGAAACTTCATGTATATCCTATCATTATTTAAATTCATCATAATCCTATCCAAATTAACCAATCCTAGTCGTATTCAATTAAGTAGTGTCCACCATTATAAATACCTCCTCATTCATATTTTTCTTCCCCAAAATTCTCTCTTTTTCGCCCAAAAAGAGTCAAAATTCGTCATAAATTTAGCCTCATTTTCTATTAGTTATGACGACTTAAAAAGAGGATATCTCCTAGCTCCGGACTCCAAACGTGCTCCAGTTTTTTTTTGTTAGAACTATATCAAGGTTATTTTTCTGAATATATAAATTATTTTAATAATTTATGAACCTATTTTCCAGAAAATTCAAAAAGTGTCAGCTGTCCGAAATCAGACGCATTTTGGTATTTTTGAGATTACGGGAGATCCCGAACTCGGAATTACGAACCGTTTGAAGTTTCAGAAAGTTGATATGATGAACTTAAATAAAATTACTTTTCCAGAATTTACCATGCAAGTTTAATCTACTATAAAATTTGTGCAACATAGACGTACATAGAAAACCACCGAAAACTATCATCTATTCGCCCTTGTGTCCATAACTCTTTACCGACTTGTGATTTTATAAAACCGTCGATTCTGGCATTCATGTAGCACTTAAATCTATAAGATTTTATACATAAATCCAGGATTTGAGACGGTTGACTTTTTGGTCAACGGATTGCCTCGATTTGCGTGTCACGGATCACAAATCCGTAAAGTTAATTTTCTTTGGACCAAAATTAGGGTTTAACAATAAAATCAGATTATAATAAGATTAAAATACTATTTTAAGTTAGTTTATTCATAATTAAAATAGATTAAAATTAAGGAATCTATTCACCCATTTTTGTAACCTAACTTGTTTAATTTATGTGACGAGTAGATCGGACGACGCCTTGAGTTTGGACTTCATTCTTTTTCAAACCAGGCAAGATACCTTGCCAAATTGGTTATAGTATTTTGCATGATTAGTATATCTTTTTATATTTATTGCATTTCTGTTTATTCATTGCATGTGTAGCTTCTTTCAGTCATTATATATATTAGATATGTTGACACACACTTGACACTTAGTATCATAGAGGACAATCAGTAGGCGTATGGGCTTTTAACCACTCTGGTAAACCGTAGTATATAGTTTGCACTACGGACGTGTGTCGTGCTGGTGCCTACCCCCGAGGTATATCGATTTCTGTAGAATCGCGCTGGTCACTACCCCCGAGGTATGACAATTTCTGATGTCCACTGGCGGGTGTGTGAGTTGTGAGGCTTAGATCGAGTAGCCTACCCTTTTCCATACGTCGAAAAGTTGTCCTCATTTGCATTCATATAGATTATCTTGTACAGCGTACTTATTTATTTTCAAACATTATGCATATTTACTGTATTCAAATTGGCATGCTTCTATGTATCTTGTTACGTCCCTCTGAGGACATGGTCCCTTTCCAGGTGTAGATATTCATGACTATTCGCAGGAGCACGGATCAGGACTTACTACTTATCTCTTCCGAGGAGGTCTTACCTTCTGAGCATCCTTGATTATCTCTAGCGATGGATTGCTTCGCTGATACACTTCTATCATCATCTTATTTATATTATAGATTTACCCTTCTCTCTTATTTTAGTATTGGTATAGTCGTTGGTAGTGGATTTGTCTCCACCCGACTATCATTTATGGATTTTTAGACTCATTATTCTAGTTTAGTATTTCTTTTCTATGACTTGTTGTGCGGATGAGATTAACATATCTATGACTTGTGTTAATATATATACCACATGTGAGTTTATATTCATATTACAGCGTACGCGTGTATTATGGTATCCATATATTGGATTTACCATATACATATGGCTGGCATGTTTACGTGTTCCTAGTCCTACGTATTTTGGGATTGGGGCATGACACCTTTAAAGATATATTTTATGACCGCCTGCGGAGGCTCATCGACTTCTGCTAGGCCTGCTTCTCGAGCCACGGGTGCGGCTGCCCCAGGTGTTGTGGCAGTTCCCGATGAATTGCTATTGGCGACCAAGGTCGTCACTATCTAAGTCAAAGAGTCTAACTGATTCTGTTATGCTATCGCTAGAGCATCTTCCCGTTGCTGCTGAGCCTCAAATTGATCCTGTTGGGCATTGAATCATTCTTGCTGATTTTCAAATATGCCAATCAGCCTATCGATTTGTTCATCGTTCACGCTTGCTGCAAAAGAGAGTAACTTGCATTAGTATCATAATGTATTATGGACTTATTGTATGGGACGTTGGGTTTTCATGCTCTTAGGGACTTTTTATACTCTCGATTTACTTCTATAGATTCGTAACCATTTTCGAAATTTGGGACTTTTGAAACCGTTTGAAAACTTATATCATTTTTGAAAATGATATTTGAAGAGGCCAAGAACGTAAAGCCGTGCCCTGATACCACTTGTCACGCCCCGATCCCGTAAGGGTCGATCGTCCTCGCTTGGTCCCTACGGAACCGATCGTCCTCACTTGGGCGTGATATCGTACAAACCTAAGTTGCACTTGCACCAGGCATTGTACATGCACAAGACACAAGTCAGACGAAAATATACATATATAAGCACGAAATATAAATACAGAGAACCAAAGTTGAACACATTTGATAGGAACATAAAATACTTTCTTTATTGAATACTTGAAGATTTGGCTTACAAAGTACTTGCTTGGCTGAGTTACAAAAATATGCCTTAGAAGGCTTACAACTCTTTTTACATTCCCAAAACTAGCCACAACGCCCATATATTATATCCTTTTAGTAGGACCAAAAATAAAATATCTAGCAGAAGAGGAGTTTTTCCACAGGAGAGGAAAGCTAAGGAAGCAGCACGAGCACGGTCCATTAGGAAGTATGCGCTAACACCGATTCAAAATGCTCGCCAAGCTTTCGCTACCAGAACCTGGAGATTTGTCCACAAACGTGGGTCAGTACTACAATATGTACTGGTGAGCGATCATAGCCAAAATTACCCAGAAATCCACACTAAGTAAGCATGTGAAGCTAGCATTATTAGGTGATATTTCTAGTTATCTAGTTTCTTTAACAATTTACAAGGAAACATAAACAATTGATGGACTATGCATATGATAATTCTTATCCATAGTCGAGCGGTTATCCCTGCAGCAGACATACAAGTTTGCAACAATTTGCATATATGTATATAACTCATGCATCTTTGTTGGTATCAAGTGTCAAGTATGCATAGGAGATGACTTTTTATGCGACCTAACTACATAATGGTCCATGGAAAAACCCATTCTCTATAGACGTGAACACCCCCCTGATCGTGAGGACTTCTTTGCCTCAGGGTATTCCTCTAATCCCCCCTGGGCGAACGATTCCCAGTGCCCCAAAAACCGTTCGTGGGATCTCTCCTTGTGCACAAGTTGTCTAAAGACTGATGCATAGAATACAACTCTATCATATAAACGCTTACTATGCAGCATGTTAGACTATAAAAGAACATCTCCATCTATCTTTACTCTATTCTTTGGTAACCTATGCGAGGTTTCTATAAACATCTCTATGCAGCATATGAGTAAGGAATAGATACACATCTATTTGAACAAGCATTTGCAACAGTTCTATATGTATAAAATCAAGCATGTAGTTTATCTCTTTTAGCTTGTTTCGTTTAGTGAGGCATCATTTGTATAGGAACAAGTAACTTATTCAGACTAGAGATCATTTTATTAAGACGTATGGACTGAAGAATTCATCGAAGGGCCTGTCACGACCCGCACCCGGAAATTCGGACACGAGTGCGTGGGTACGTCCAGCCTACGCCGCAGAGTCGGCGGTAGTACGCTGTCTAGGTCAATCCATTATTTGCTAACTAGCTCATTCATAAAAAAACATAGGCAAGATAATAATAAGAGTGAAACTTAAGATTTCAACTAAAAATAAATGTGACAGCAGATTCAAATGTTTTAGTACAGGAATTCAATATTGAAATCGGGGACAAACCCGATAAATAAGATAAGAATATAAATGAAAGATAGCTACTACTAGCTACTCAGCAGCAGGGGTCTCCTGGGTGGGTTCTGGCTCCTCATAGGTATCATCAGTCCCCTCATAGGGACCATAATAAGTAGGGGCAAGATCCTCATCATCGCCTAAATCAACAGATCCAGTCAGGAAAGGAGCAAAGTACACAGTGCACAACAAGATTAAACTAAATATTTATGACAATTAAATATTTGATATCATGTTGAGAAACAGCATAACAGAACATTATTATCTCAGAGTTAAACTGTAAACAGGAATATGAGAAACAGAACTAAATGAAGCAGGAAATGGAACTACAATAGCCAGCAAGAAATATAACATGAACAGGAACTATATGTGTGGACTTGTTTTTGTTTTAGAATACATAGTTGGCATGTAGGGGTTTATAAGGCTAATCCGATCATCATGAACGGCTATTAAACAGGGGAAATCGAGATTCGGCTGAGGTACAGTCGTGTACCAACAGCTATTAAACATGACAAGGGGAAGGGTAAACTACATGCCTTCTAGGTATTCTCCCACCCGACATGAAAAACAAGACAGGAACTTCCAATATTCAAGACATGAAATCCAGCATTTCTAACACTAGGTGTAATCATCAAGGGTACATGTAAGGGAGGGAAATTAATTATCACAATATATAAAGATTAACTTGAAGTGCAGGTACTTGTCTGTTGTTTGGATCTGATTAATTTAGTTCTTGGGGAAAAAGTCCAGAGATGAGTCCAAAAAGCTGAAATAGATATTACCATCATGCTCAAAAGATGTCAAATAGCTAAAAATGCCTGTTCTTGGGTCCAATTTGGAGACAAGGGCAAAAACGGCAGTTTCGGGTCAAAACGGGGTCCGCCGGTGGGCCCGCTTTGCACCGAAAAACGTGTCCGGGTCAAAGGTCTCCAAATTCACCAAACTTGGTGTCAACAGGTCAGGAACGCTGATACGAACCCAACGAAACTTCCAGATTTGGATTCCGATGAGCCGAACACAAAATCGCCCGTCGAGCGGGGCCTGTGGGACCCACGACACGCGATTTCGTCAACGTTCTCAGAATCGAACCAAACTTGACCCACAGGACCAGCGTATCGCTACGAGTCCGATGGCGCATGTTTTGTCTCGATCCGACGTGTGTGCACGAAGTTAGGGTGAATTGCCGAAAAGACGGATATGGGGCGATGTCCGCGGATACGCGTTAATTCCGGTGTGCACGCACACCCGAATCAGCTTCCACGAAAACTCACACGTCCGTATCGACGATGCGTACGTATCTGTGAAGACCGCACGCGACCAAGTCGTCCCGTTTGGCGGGGCGCACTCAGTTCCGGGGTGAAACAGGGTCTGGTTTTTCCTGTTTTTGGATCGCGGTGTGCAATCACCACAGGACGCGATGCCCCGAACCGTTTGTCCGGACACCGAGAGGGTCATACAGGCTTCGCGTAGAAATTTACAGAATTGAAAACAGAGATACAGGGTGCAAGATACGAGTACCTGAACCTACTCTGAGAATCCAGAAAATGCCGTGTCCGTGTCGTGTCCGACACGACACGAAGGAAAACTAGGGTTAGGGTTTTGGGGACGCTGCGGTGGCTCCGGTGGTCGGCACGGCGGCGGGAAGGCCGAGGGCGGCTCGCCGGGGAGAGGGGCGTGCGGGGATGGGATGGCAGCGGTGCCGGAGGCGGCGGGGGCGGCTACTGCGGCTGCTGTCTCCGCTGCTGCTGGAGTCGGGCGGGTGGCGCCGGAGGAGGAGCGGAGGAGAGGCGAGGAGGTGCTGGCGGAGCTAGGCGAGGCGGTCGGCGAGGCAGAGGCGCTGGAGGAGGGCGGCGCTAGGGTTCAGGGAGACGGCGGCCGGAGTTAGGGTGGAAGTGAGGGAGGCGGAAGGAGGAGAGGGGGTTTAAGTAGGAGGAGGAGGCGGTTAGGGGGAGGCCGAGCACGGCGGGGAAGAGGAGGACGTGGCGCGGGGAGAGGGGCTCGGGGCGCGCGGCGCTGCGCGCGGAGGCCGGCGCTGGACGCGGGCGGAGAGGGGACTGGGGTCGTGCGGGTCGGGTCGGGGGCTAACGGGTCTGGGCAGACCCGCCCGACCCGCAGGGAATGGGCTGGGGGCTGGCTGCTGGGCCGGTCCACTGGGCCGGGCCGGCCCAAGAGAAAAAAAATAAAATAAAAATAATAATAATAAATATAAATAGTTTAATTAATTAATTAATTAATAAAAAATAGTTTTGAGGTATTTAAAAATAGGTCTGAGGCCCAGAAAAATCCAGAAAAAATACCCTAGTCCAATTTTTCATTTTACACCCAGAAATGTTATTTTCATAATATTTTAATATTATTTATTGCCAATTAAAAATCATTTATTAATTAAAACCTCGATTTTAATTACAGAAAATTCTCAGAAAATTCCAGAAAATTGGAAAAAATCCAAGATTTAATAATTTGAAAATTCAGGGGGTTTACAACCTACCCAACATACAAAAATTTTGTCCTCGAAATTTAAGAATAACAAGGCACGAAAAGAAAGGCCGAGAAATAAAATATACCTCAGGGTTCAAAAAGATAGGAGTATCGCTCTCTAATCTCGTCTTCTCGCTCCCAGGTGGATTCGCCGGGGGAATGGTGCTTCCAAGCTACGCAAACCAGGGAGATAACCTGGTTCCGTAGGACTTTCTCCGAGCGATCCAGTATCTCCACGGGTTGCTCTTGGTAAGTCAGACTTGGGCCTACTTCGAGCTCTGAGTGATCCAAAATGTGGCTGGGGTCCGACACGTACTTCCTCAGCTGCGACACGTGGAAGACGTTATGTACTCCATCCAGAGAGGGTGGCAATGCCAATCGGTATGCCACTTCTCCGATTTTCTCCTGAATGCCAAAAGGTCCAATAAATCTTGGGCTGAGTTTTCCACTCCTTCCGAACCTAATGGTGCCACGTGTCGGGAAAATCTTTAAGAATACCAGCTCTCCAACCTTTAATAAAGTCATAATCAAGCCTTAGTTCCATAATCAAAATGTTTAAATTGACTTGAATTTCATAAATTTAATTACCTCAAATTCCAAGGGCCTTCGGTGGCTATTTGCCCAATGTCGTTGCCTGTCTTGAGCCACTCGAAGTCTGTCCCTTATTTGCTTTACCTTCTCAGCTGAATCGATCACCATCTCTGGTCCCAGCAGGGCTCTTTCTCCAACATCGTCCCATGACAGCGGGGTACGACATCTTCGACCATACAGAGCTTCAAATGGAGTCATCTCAATACTTGCTTGGTAACTGTTATTATAAGAGAATTCCACAAGATGTAGATAGTCTTCCCAGGATCCTCCAAAATCCAGAACACATGTAAGGAGCATATCTTCAAGTGTCTGGATTATACGTTCTGATTGTCCGTCGGTTTGGGGATGATAAGCTGTGCTGAATTTGAGTTGCGTCCCCAAGCTGGCTTGTAAGCTCTTCCAGAAGTGAGAGGTGAACCTTGAATCTCGGTCGGAGACAATACTTACTGGAACTCCATGCAGCCTAACAATATGTCTGATATATAAATCTGCCAGCTTCTCTGTAGATAGCCCCACTTTGAAAGGTAGAAAATGTGCAGACTTGGTCAGTCTATCTACTATCACCCAGATTGCATCCTTTCCACTAGGTGTCTTTGGAAGTCCGGAAACAAAATCCATTGTGATATGTTCCCACTTCCACTCCAGAATGGGTAGGGGTTAAAGCAATCCTCCAGGTCTTTGTCTTTCTGCCTTGACTTGCTGGCACACTAAACAACGAGATACGAACCTGGCTACTTCTCTTTTCATGCCATGCCACCAAACATGCGTTCTCAGGTCCTTGTACATTTTGTTGGCTCCTGGATGTATAGAGTATTGCGATCTGTGCGCCTCTTGCATGATTTCTTCTCTTATGTCTCCTTGAGGTACACATAGTCTATCGCCATGCCTCAGTGATCCATCTTCATGAATTCTGAATTCTTCTACTAGTCCAGCTTGCACTTGACCTCGAAGGCTTCGCAGGCCTTCGTCCTGAAACTGAGTCTCCTTGATCTTGTCCATTAAAGTAGACTGAATCTGCAAGTTCATCATTTGGCCTTCTTTTCCTGGGATAATTACTTCAATACCTAAACGTTCCAAGTCCTCCAGTAGGTGTCTGTCCATAGTCAAGTACATCGCCATAGGATACCTGCTTAGAGCATCAGCAACTATATTTGCCTTCCCAGGGTGATATTGAAGAGTGATATCAAAGTCTTTCATTAGTTCCAGCCACCTTCTTTGCCTCATGTTTAGCTCTTTCTGAGTGAAGATATATTTTAGACTTTTATGGTCCGTAAATATTTCCACCCTTTCTCCATAAAGATAATGCTTCCATAGTTTAAGAGCAAAAATGACAGCTGCCAATTCTAAATCATGAGTTGGATAATTCTTTTCATGTGGTCGAAGCTGTCTAGAGGCATATGCTATTACCTTCTTGTTCTGCTCCAGTACACAACCTAGACCTTTTCCAGAAGCATCACTATAAATAGCGAAACCTCCGGTTCCGGAAGGTAAGGTCAGAATAGGGGCAGAAGTCAGTCTTTTCTTCAATTCCTCAAAAGCACGCTGACATTCATCAGTCCAGGTGAACTCTTTATCCTTTCTTGTTAATTTTGTCATGGGCTCCGCAATTCTAGCAAAGTCCTTCACAAACTTCCGATAGTAGCCAGCTAGTCCCAGGAAACTTCTAATCTCAGCTACAGAGTCTGGAGTGGGCCAGGATTCTGCTACAGCTATCTTCTTAGGATCTACTGCTATTCCATCTCCAGTCACAACATGTCCCAAGAATTCTACTTTGTCTAGGAAGAAAGCACATTTAGATAATTTTTCCATAAAGTTTTTCCTTCTTCAAAGTCTCCAATGCTAACCTCAAATGTTCTTCATGTTCTTCGGGGGTCTTGGAGTAGATCAAAATATCATCAATGAAGACCACTACAAATTTGTCAAGATATGGCTGGAAAACTCTGTTCATTAGGTTCATAAAAACTGCTGGAGCATTCGTCAACCCGAACGGCATTACTAAGAATTCGTAGTGTCCGTTCCGGGTATTAAAAGCAGTTTTAGGGATGTCTTCCTTTCTCACCCTTACTTGGTGGTAACCAGACCTTAAATCAATCTTGGAAAAGACCCGAGCTCCACTCAACTGATCAAATAAGTCATCTATCCTGGGCAGGGGATACTTATTCTTAATTGTCAAGGCATTCAAGACCCTATAGTCAATACACATTCGGGATGTTCCGTCCTTCTTGGGCACAAATAATACTGGAGCTCCCCAGGGTGAGACACTAGACCTAATGAAGCATTTGTCTTCTAGTTCTTTGATTTGCTCATTTAGTTCTACTATCTCCTTCTTGTTAATTCTGTAGGAATTTTGAGATACTGGTGCTGCTCCTGGCACTAGGTTAATAGAGAATTCAACTTCTCGGTCTGGGGGTAAGCCTGGGAGATCCTCAGGGAAGACATCAAGGTATTTAGAGATGATAGGTAGTGGCACTTCTTTTATTATTAGGGCTCCACAAATTTTGTTATTACCCATTTCTCTAGAACCTCTAGCAAATTCAAATTCTGGCTTGTCAGGTGGCCTGAAGATTACACTACCTCTGTGGCAGTCTATTGTGGCATGATGTTGACTTAACCAATCCATACCCAGTATAATGTCAAAACTGGGCACTGGCATTACAAGTAGTCTAGCATACAGTTCTCTTCCACATAATGTAATAGGACAATTATTACAGGCATCACTAACCGGGATGATTCCTCTACCGGTAATGATCTTATAACAATTCCTAAGGGGTTTAGTGATTAAGCTATGCTTCATAAGGAAATCTACTGACATGAATGAATGTGAAGCTCCAGAGTCAAATAAAGTAATAGCTGGTATTGAATTTATAAGCACAGAACCTGTAATCACGTCTGCTGTGGCCTCAGCTTCTTCCAGAGTCATTGCATAAGCACGGCCTTGCTGCGGTGCACCCCTCTGTTGCTGTTGTTGGTGCTGAGCAAAGCGTTGTTGTTGTGTTGGAAGTGGGGGTCCCCTCTGTTGTACTGCTGGGGCCCTAGCCTGGGCTGGAGCCTTTGGTGCAGCGGTGCGTCCTTGAGCAGCTGGACAGTCCCTCATTTGATGCACTGCTGAGCCGCAGTAGAGGCAGGCACCTAGCCTCTTCCTGCAGACTTGCCAAGTATGACCTGGTTTTTGGCAAAAGTTACAAGCAGCAGTTTGTTGGTTCTGTCCCTGAGCCTGGTGTTGGGGTGCTGGAGCTCGAGGGAGAGGACGCTGAGTTTGCTGCGGGGCCCTCTGCTGTTGTTGTTGTTGTTGAAAAGGGCGTTTGTTGGGTCCCGCATTTCCGGTATCTCTCTTCCGTTTCAGTTTATGCCCCATATCTCTTTCAACGCCTTGTGCCACGCTCAGGATTTCTTCATAAGTGCGAGCTCGGCTGGTGGTGACAGCAAGGCGGATATCCGGAGACAGCCCCTTCTTGAATCTACGGGCTCTGTCCTCCGGGGTACGAACCATGTACTCCGCAAAGTGGCTTAACCTGCTAAATTCAGCAGTATATTCATCAACAGACATGTTACCTTGTTCCAGTCTCTCGAATTGGCTTTCGAGAGCTTCTCGAGCCACTTCGGGGTAGAATTTCTCCTTGAATAGTCTCTTGAAGTCCTCCCAGGTGATGTCAGGAGCAGATAGTTGGGGTTCATCTCTGAACCAGGTTCGAGCAATGTCGAACAGTTGCAGGCTTGCGGACTCCACTTTGAGGTCATCAGGGACCCGAGCGGTCTTTAGGAGTCTCTCGACATTCTCTATCCACTCATCGGCATAGAGAATGCCCTCAGTTCCGTAAAATTCCAGGGGTCTAAGATTCTTGAAGTCTTTGGCACTCCCTGGCCTCTTGAGTGACGACTCCTGGGACTTAAGAGCTTCTGAGAGGCTGGTCCGCAGAAGTGCCGTCTGTTCTTTCTGGAATTCCACCAATCCCTGGAACACTCCTAGTAGCTGTGCCCCATCTAAGGTAACTGCCGGAACAGATAGAGGCGGCGGGAGTGCAAGAGTCTTGGGCACATTCTGCTCAGCTGGTTCTGATGTGCCACCTACTGTATTCCTGGTCTGGACCATTCTGAAAGATTAAGGAATAGGAAGATCAGAATAGAATACTTGGAAATCAAAGGCGATAGGAAAAATTGAGCAGCAAAGATATCAAGAATTGAAATAAGGACGCTATACTGTGAATGAGCTTTTCCTAGAATCCTTAATTTTATTCCATACCCTGTCCTAGGGTATTACCCTATTTTAGGATAGGACCTGCATGGGCCACCATAAAAACGTGTCATGACCCGCACCCGGAAATTCGGGCACGAGTGCGTGGGTACGTTCAGCCTACGCCGCAGAGTCGGCGGTAGTACGCTGTCTAGGTCAATCCATTATTTGCTAACTAGCTCATTCACAAAAAAACATAGGCAAGATAATAATGAGAGTGAAACTTAAGATTTCAACTGAAAATAAATGTGACAGCAGATTCAAATATTTTAGTACAGGAATTAAATATTGAAATCGGGGACAAACCCGATAAGATAAGAATATAAATGAAAGATAGCTACTACTAGCTACTCAGCAGCAGGGGTCTCCTGGGTGGGTTCTGGCTCCTCATAGGTATCATCAGTCCCCTCATAGGGACCATAATAAGTAGGGGCAAGATCCTCATCATCGCCTAAATCAACAGATCCAGTCAGGAAAGGAGCAAAGTACACAGTGCACAACAAGATTAAACTAAATATTTATGACAATTAAATATTTGATATCATGTTGAGAAACAGCATAACAGAACATTATTATCTCAGAGTTAAACTGTAAACAGGAATATGAGAAACAGAACTAAATGAAGCAGGAAATGGAACTACAATAGCCAGCAAGAAATATAACATGAATAGGAACTATATGTGTGGACTTGTTTTTGTTTTAGAATACATAGTTGGCATGTAGGGGTTTATAAGGCTAATCCGGCCGTCATGAACGACTATTAAGCAGGGGAAATTGAGATCCGACTGAGGTACAGTCGTGTACCAACAGCTATTAAACATGACAAGGGGAAGGGTAAACTACATGCCTTCTAGGTATTCTCCCACCCGACATGAAAAACAAGATAGGAACTTCCAATATTCAAGACATGAAATCCAGCATTTCTAACACTAGGTGTAATCATCAAGGGTACATGTAAGGCAGGAAAATTAATTATCACAATATATAAAGATTAACTTGAAGTGCAAGTACTTGCCTGTTGTTTGGATCTGATTAATTTAGTTCTTGGGGAAAAAGTCCAGAGATGAGTCCAAAAAGCTGAAATAGACATTACCATCATGCTCAGAAGATGTCAAATAGCTAAAAACGCCTGTCCTTGGATCCAATTTGGAGACAAGGACAAAAACGGCAGTTTCGGGTCAAAATGGGGTCCACCGGTGGGTCCGCTTTGCACCGAAAAACGTGTCCGGGTCAAAGGTCTCCAAATTCACCAAACTTAGTGTCAACAGGTCAGGAACGCTGATACGAACCCAACGGAACTTCCAGATTTGGATTCCGATGAGCCGAACACAAAATTGCCCGTCGAGCGGGGCCTGTGGGGCCCACGACACGCGATTTCGTCAACGTTCTCAGAATCGAACCAAACTTGACCCACAGGACCAGCGTATCGCTACGAGTCCGATGGAGCAAGTTTCGTCTCGATCCGACGTGTGTGCACGAAGTTAGGGTGAATTGCCGAAAAGGCGGATACGGGGCGATGTCCGCGGATACGCGTTGATTCCGGTGTGCAAGCACACCCGAATCAGCTTCCACGAAAACTCACACGTCCGTATCGACGATGTGTACGTATCTGTGAAGATCGCACGCGACCAAGTCGTCCCGTTTGGCGGGGCGCACTCAGTTCCGAGGTGAAACAGGGTCTGGTTTTTCCTGTTTTTGGATCGCGGTGTGCGATCACCATAGGACGCGATGCCCCGAACCGTTTGTCCGGACACCGAGAGGGTCATACAGGCTTCGCGTAGAAATTTACAGAATTGAAAACGGAGATACAGGGTGCAAGATACGAGTACCTGAACCTGCTCTGAGAATCCAGAAAATGCCGTGTCCGTGTCGTGTCCGACACGACACGAAGGAAAACTGGGGTTAGGGTTTTGGGGACGCTGCGGTGGCTCCGGTGGTCGGCACGGCGGCGGGAAGGCCGAGGGCGGCTCGCCGGGGAGAGGGGCGTGCGGAGACGGGACGGCAGCGGTGCCGGAGGCGGCGGGGGCGGCTACTGCGGCTGCTGTCTCCGCTGCTGCTGGAGTCGGGCGGGTGGCGCCGGAGGAGGAGCGGAGGAGAGGGGAGGAGGTGCTGGCGGAGCTAGGCGAGGCGGTCGGCGAGGCAGAGGCGCTGGAGGAGGGCGGCGCTAGGGTTCAGGGAGACGGCGGCCGGAGTTAGGGTGGAAGTGAGGGAGGCGGAAGGAGGAGAGGGGGTTTAAGTAGGAGGAGGAGGCGGTTACGGGGAGGCCGAGCACGGCGGGAAAGAGGAGGACGTGGCGCGGGGAGCGGGGAGCGGGGCGCGGGGCGCGCGGCGCTGCGCGCGGAGGCCGGCGCTGGACGCGGGCGGAGAGGGGACTGGGGTCGTGCGGGTCGGGTCGGGGGCTAACGGGTCTGGGCAGACCCGCCCGACCCGCAGGGAATGGGCTGGGGGCCGGCTGCTGGGCCGGTCCACTGGGCCGGGCCGGCCCAAGAGAAAAAAAAAATAATAATAATAATAAATATAAATAGTTTAATTAATTAATTAATTAATAAACAATAGTTTTGAGATATTTAAAAATAGGTCTGAGGCCCAAAAAAATCCAGAAAAATTACCCTAAGTCCAATTTTTTATTTTACACCCAGAAATGTTATTTTTATGATATTTTAATATTATTTATTGCCAATTAAAAATCATTTATTAATTAAAACTTCGATTTTAATTACAGAAAATTCCCAGAAAATTCCAGAAAATTGGGAAAAATCCAAGATTTAATAATTTAAAAATTCAGGGGGTTTACAGGGCCTAAGCCACTCACCGATTGAATCGAACGAGAGGATGGGGAAGACTTATGCAATGATCACTCCTTTATTATGCGTCCTAAAATTACAATAATACTTGGTTAGCATCCTTCGATCTCTTTTCTTTACGATTCAAAAAGAATGCGCAAGCGAGAAAAGTAAATCATGAAAACCAAGTCATCGAAAGCAAGACAAAATACAAAGCAACACAAAACCAAGAGGTAAAACAACCAACGAAAACTCTTGGACTTATTTCAATAGAAGCCATTCCATTAATTTGAAGGGTTTATTGCATTTCGTCTGTGTTGATTTTGCGGTAAAGTTTTCCCGAGACTCGATTCTCAACCGAGTTAAGGTAACAAGTATTCCATAAGTAACCGTTAGGAGCGGGGCATTGCACCTGCGTCGGGCGGGATGTGTGCAATGCCCCATGTTCTTGCTTGCACATAATTCCTCCCTGAGACTACACCGTCCTCTAGCGCGTCGTGCCAGTGACTCTTGTTCATATAGATAAGTCATCATCGCTTAGCGATAATCCGCGTGCGAGTCATTGCATCGCATCTAGTAATCTAAAATACCTGAATGATTATGATTATAAGACACCTATACATAATTTGAACAACCTGAGCAATCCATTGCAGCACACCCGAGTATCTGTGTAACTCGTGCACCTGAAATAGAACCTCACTCATGACACTCGTGTTTGCTTATGCATTTTCCTTGGCTTTTATTATGTATATACTTGTGCTTGGTTTAAGTTGGTTGCCTTGGACAGGGAAGGATGAATGGTAAGTTGGTAAGTCTCGCTACGTTACTCTTATATCACACGGTGCACTGCCACACAAGTTAGAATTTTTATTATTCCATAAAACTGATCCTAAGGCAAGACTAGAAAGATAAGTTAATAGATGGTGCATGGAACCTTTATAATTTGTTTGGATTTATCGAGCGGACGAGAAGTCTCATAACCAATGCATTCATATACTGATAATCCGCCAGATTGCTTACAGGATGCGGGAGAACCTCGTTCGGTGCGAAAACCCCCTTCGTGTGAGCTAAGGCATGGAGTTCGATCTGGAGCCTTGGAGCGTTGAGCTGAAGCACATATATTGTCACTTGGCACGCTTTTATTATTTCGAGAGAGAGGACTTGAGCGACTTGTAATCTCGTCCTAGCGCCGCTTCTAACACTTTTTCAATATCTACAAAGTGCTTGTTTTACTTTCATACTTGTGTTATTTAATGCTTCTGCTATTGACGACTCTGTGAACATGTTACCAATCGCCTATTCATTTCTTATTCTGATACACTCGGATAATCTGTGTGACTCTGTGGCTTAGACATCTTACCGTCTGTTCGGATCATGGCCTTACACGGGCGCAGCTTATGCTCGTACGACATCACATCCAGATGGGAACGATCATCCTGCAAGAGTGCTAGCATGGTGAATTGTGCCTAGCGGGGACGGGCAATTACCTGCGGGAGACCGGTGCTTGACATATTGGTATCAGAGCACCAGCTTTACGTCTTTGGACTTCTTATCGATCTTCTCAGTTTTGAAAGTCCGTTTGTGGGTTATGTGCATATATTCTTTCTCGTTGACCCATTGGGATATATCATACAATTAGTCTAAATAATTTTAAAAAGTGCACGTGATTGATATGATTGCTTATACTGGATAGTTATGCAAAGACCCTTGTTCCGATCTGTGCTAGACTTTGTAGGAATAGACTCGTGCTAGAATTTGCAAGTTATGTGCGAACCCGAATACCTATACATGATTACCCAGTTGGTTAGTGTACGAGATAGAATATCGTTTGGACGGTTAGCTATGCACATAGCCTTTCGGCTAAGTTGTGTTGAGTATCGCACGCCAAGGCCCTTTGGTATGAGCTAGTTTGCAAGCGAGATTGGAATATCGTTCAGATAAGGATAGTTCATACTTAGAATGGCAACGATAGAAACGTTATCAGATTATCGCTAAGGTGAATATAGAGAATCGAGCTTGGATTTTGAGAAATAGCTCAGACGGTATTTCGTATCCGGAAGATACAAATCAAATATGGTTTGCTTAGATGACTATCAACAGGAATATATATGAGGCTAAGATTTATCAAGCGATGCTTAGGTATCATGTTGGAATTCTAAGGAATGACTTGGTAAATATTCTAGCGAGTGATGCGAACACGATTGAGGATTTAATTGTGTGACTTGATTCCTGAGTAGTGTATGGATCATTTTAAAAATGTTCAAACGAATTCATAGGTCTCGTGTGATAGTTGGTTTGAACGATTGAGAATATCTTGAACAAGTGATAAGACTTATCTCGAATAGGGATTCAAGGTAATAAAATTGATAACTTGGTCAAGGAAACTTGGTAGAAACATGATGGATCGTACGAGCAATTTCGAATTGAATAAATAGGTTGAAACTTGAGGATGGATATTGTAGTTCGATAAAAGAAGTAAGCGATAATGTATTTGACCTAGGTTTTGGAAGAACGATCTTGAATCTAGTTCAGAAAGATAACCTTCAAAATTAGTTCCGACCGAGAACGATTATCCTGCGGGTGCATCGGCATGGTGATTTCACGTCCGGCGGAGATGATCGAACTCACGGAAACATGCTCGATGATTATTTAAAAGAACTCGATGAATGGAACGTATCAAAAGTGGATAGGCTTTGCCTTGAGTATTTGAACTAAGTTGCTCAAGGAATGCTAGAAGTAAGATTATGGATTTATCAAATGGTAACACTGAAGTTGGATAATTTTTCTAGACAAATTATGACCACGACATGAACGAACATGACTTGGTGGATAAACATATATAACTTGGATGGAGCGAAGTAAAATTATAAGGTATCTCGATCGTTTCGATGATAACCATAACGTTTGACGTTCTTGTCTTGTGCGAGCGAAACTCCATGCTCGTACATGCGTCACGCCCGAATTATGAAGATTATCTAGCGGGAGCGTTGGCGTAGTAATCTCACATCTAACGAGGATGATCGAACTTGCGGGAGACCAGAGCGTGACAATTGATGGATCGTCTTGACTTATGGTTCGACACGATAAGACAAATTTGAGAATACAAGTGAATCAGAAGTATTTTCTGGATAAGTTAGTCTAGAACCTGGAGTAAGTCACACTTGATGATTTCGTGAACGGATACATGAATCTTATTCAACGACTTATAGTTTATGTTGATATCAGTGATTTAGAATTGAATCATGGCTTGGTGGTCTAGACTTGTGTTCTATTAAATATTGTCACACCCCAGTCCCAAAATACCGAGGGACTAGACATGTGGCAATGGCCAGCATCACACACTAATGGGCAAACCCAATTTAATGGACCCATCAATGTGTACTTAAGCTGTAAAACAATAGTAAAGGTCTGCTAAACATGTTACAATCTAATCTCATCCATGGAAGATAAATATGATCAACAACATAATGAAATAAAAACCAACAACAAGTCTCAATAAAGTAAATCGGAGAACAACCCGATAATAAGTCTGATACAAAGATTCAATAGATCAGAAATAAAAGAGTCTAAAATAGCAAATACTGAGTATAGATAACATATACTCAGGAGAAATCTTCGGCGATCACCTCGTCCTCGGGGATCGGTTCAGCACCAGTATCTGCTCCTGCTACTGCTTCTGCTCCTGTCCCATATAGCTCGGGATAGAACTCCTCTTCTATACCTGGAGACATAATCCAGATCCAGGTCCTCAGGGGACATAGCAAGGTACAAGAATAACTCAAGCCAAAATTAATGCAGTGCAATAATAATAAAACAATAGGGTAAACTATGTAACCAGCTATGTGGTATGCAAGTGAGAGCATCACTAGTACTCAGGCTGAGACTACTACAAGCTCTGTATCGGGGAGCCGGTAGCAGTAATATCACGTAATGTGCCTAGCTCTGATATAGAGTCTACGGCCTCACAATAATAAATACATATATAAAATTAACCTGTGGCCTGTGTGTCTCTCCCCACCCAATGTAATCACACGTCTCTTGTCCATAACGTCTCATGTCCATGTTACGTAAGATCATATCTAATACATCAAGTCATATGATATATATAAAGTCTATGTCACAAATCCTGTAGCCTGTACATGCGTCACGCCCGAATTATGAAGATTATCCAGCAACGTTCTCAGAATCGAACCAAACTTGGGTCACAGGACCAGCGTATTGCTACGAGTCCGATGACGCAAGTTTTATTTCGATACGACGTGCGTACACGAAGTTACAACGAGTTTCAGAACATGGCTGATATGGGGCATTGTCGACGGATACGCGTTGATTCCGGTGTGCACGCACATCCAAATCAACTTTCGTAAAATTTCACACGTCCGTATTAATGGCGTGCACCTTTCGGTAAAGTCCGCACATGACCAAGTCATCCCGTTTAGCGGGGCGCACTCAGTTCCGGGAGAAAATAGGGCAATTATTTTTCTGATTTTGGGTCGCAGTTTACGATCGCCACAGGACGCGATACCCCGAGCAAGTTACACGGGTATCGAGAGGGTCAAGCAGGCTACGCGTCACAGCAGACAGAACAGAAAATGGGATAGCGAGGAGAGAGAAACAGTCACCTGAACAGGGCTCCAAAAAGACTTAAAATGCTCGTTCTCGCTGGGCGGCACGACACGACACGGCCGGCTAGGGCACGGTCTGCTGGGGGTCGCCATGGCTAGCTGCGGCGGAGGCATCGCCGGATTTGGAGGCGGCCGGAGGAGCTCGTCGTGGCGGCTAGGGCACGGCGGGCCGCTGCTGCTACTGGTCTCGACGGAGCTCGGTGTCGACTCGCCGGGGCTGGCGGTAGAGACGACGGTGGTGTTGGTGGTGTAGGGGCCGAGGTGAAGGGGTTGTCGTCGGGTCGTGGCTGAGGAGGACGATCGTGGAGGTGGCTGGAAATGGCAGAGAGGGTTGCTGGAGATGACGCTGGTGATGGCGGTGGGTGATGGTGGAGGCGGCCGAGGTGAAGGGGTTTTATATGGAGGCCGGGGAGCTGAAACTACCGCGGGGGCTGGGGAGTCGAAACCGTCGCGGGGGCTGGGCGTAACGGGCGGGCAGAGGCTTAACGGCCTGCGGCGGGTGGAGTCAGGAACGGCCGTGGTTACTTTCAGTGCAGTAACTATCGGGTCGGGTTAACGGGTCGGGTAGAATTCTGGGTTCGGATCCGACCCGATCCAATAGGATTTGGGTTGGGTTGGTTTATTTAGCAAAACAGTTTGGTTTGGTTTAGAATTAAACTGGTTTAAATTGGTTTATTTAAAAATATTAATTTTTAGGTCTTTAAAAATAGTTCCGGGGTCCAATAAAATCCAAGAAATTTTTTTTGTCTAATATTTTATTTTACACCAAAGAATATTATTTTCATACTATTTTAATATTTAATAAAAACATTTTAAAATTATTTAATTCAGAGAACAATTATTTAATTCCTAACAAATCACAGAAAATTCCAGAAAAAAACCAAAAATTTATTTTTAAATTCCTAGAAGTCTAGGGATTTACAATCTACCCCCCTTAAGAGGATTGTGTCCTCGCAATCAAAGAATTAACTACTAAAGGAAATTAAAGCATGGTAACTAAAATAAATGCTTAGTTTATACCTACATCTTCGAATAGATGAGGATAACGCTGGCGTATGATATCCTCTCGTTCCCAGGTAGATTTGCCGGGGGAATGATGTTTCCAAGCTACTCGAACCAGTCTAATCGTCTGACCTCGCAATATCTTCTCACTGATGTTGAGTATCCCAACTGGCTGCTCTTCATATCTCAAGCTAGGGCCTACTGCAATCTCAGAATGATCGACTACGTGACTTGGGTCAGTCACGTACCTTCTCAACTGTGAGACATGGAATACATCATGCACTCCCTCTAAAGATGGAGGTAATACAAGACAATACGCCACCTCACCAATACGCTCCAGAATATCAAATGGCCCAATGTACCTTGGACTCAGCTTGCCTCTGCTCCCAAATTGAATAGTACCTCGAGTAGGTAAAATCCTCAAGAATACGTGCTCTCCTTCTTTGAACTCCAAAGGTCGTCTGTGTGTATCAGCCCAATGCTTCTGTCTGTCCTGAGCTGTACGAAGATGATTCTGTATTTGCTTCACCTTCTCAACGGTCTGCATCACCAATTCTGGATCCAGTGTTTGACGTTCGCCAACGTCACTCCAACATATCGGTGATCTGCACTTTCTGCCGTACAAAGCCTCGAATGGTGCCATCTGGATGCTCGCCTGGTAACTGTTATTGTAAGAGAACTCCACCAAGTGCAAATGATCTTCCCAAGATCCTCCAAAGTCTAGCATACACGATCGCAGCATATCCTCCAAGATCTGAATCGTGCGCTCAGATTGACCATCTGTCTGTGGATGGTAAGCAGTGCTAAACTTGAGTCGGGTGCCAAGACTCTCTTGCATACTTCACCAAAAATGGGATATAAATCTTGAGTCACGATCTGACACAATACTAACCGGTACTCCATGTAATCTTACGATCTGTCGTATGTATATGTCGGCTAAAAATTTTGTGGACTGTCTAACTCTAAATGGCAAGAAGTGTGCCGATTTAGTGAGTCGATCCACAATAACCCATACTGCATCCTTTCCACTGGAGCTTCTTAGAAATCCTGTGACGAAAGCCATAGTGATATGTTCCTATTTCCATTCGGGGATGGGAAGCGGCTATAACATACCAGCGTTTTTTTGATGCTCGGCCTTTACTTGCTGGCAGACCAAACATTTTACCATAAACCGTGCAATCTCCCTCTTCATTCCATGCCACCAATAATACTGCCTCAAATCTCGGTACATCTTTGTTCCTCCCGGATGAATAAAGTACATGGTGCTATGCGCTTCAGTCATCAACTCATGTCTCAATTCCCCATTCGGTACATATAGGCGATTTTTGCACCTTAATGTCTCGTCCTCATGTATGCGAAGTTTCGTTTGCATGCCTGTTTCTGTCTTCTCTTTAAGTCTTCGAAATCTAGCATCGGTGGGCAATTCGACCTTAATCCTCTCCACAAGTGATGACTTAACTTCAAGATTCGCCAATACGCCACTTTGTCTTGGTAAAACAATCTCTATCTGGAGCTCCTGTAGATCCTTTAATAGCTGGGGCTACATCGTCAAGAAATAAGCCGTAGGCTTCCTGCTGAGTGCGTCTGCTACGACATTCGCCTTGCCCGGATGGTACTGTAGATCTAAATCAAAGCCGACCATCAACTCAAGCCAACGTCTCTGTCTCATGTTGAGCTCCTTCTTAGTATATACATACTTCAGACTCTTTTGATCAGTAAAGATTTCTACCTTCTCTCCATAAAGATAGTGCCTCCATATCTTTAGTGCAAATATTACTACAGCTAGCTCAAGATCGTGCGTTGGATAGTTCTTCTCATAGACCTTCAGCTGTCTCGATGCATAAGTGATAAATTTTCCATGTTGCATCAAAACACATCCTAGTCCACTACCTGATGCATCACTATAAACAACAAAGCCTCCTGATCCTGAAGGAAGATTCAAGACCGGTGCTGTTGTCAATCGCCTCTTCAATTCTTCAAAGGACTTCTGACAATCTTTTGTCCATGAAAACTCCTGGTCCTTACGTGTCAACTTCGTCATTGGCTCCACAATCCTTGAAAATTTCTCTACGAACCTCCGGTAATATCCAAGTAGTCCGGGAAAACTTCTCACTTCTGCAACTGATATAGGTGTAGGCCAAGTTTCTATTGCAGTAACCTTCTCTGGATTAACTGAAAGTCCTTCTCCTGAGATGATATGTCCCAAGAAAGGCATATTATCTATACAAAACTCACATTTAGTGACTTTGGCATATAGCTTCTCCTGCCTCAGCGTCTCTAGCACAATTCTGAGATGCTCCTCATGCTATTCGTGGCCCTTGAAATATACTAAGATATCATCAATAAACACAACCACAAACTTGTCCAAGTACTGATGAAAAACTATGTTCATCAAACTTATGAACACAGCTGGCGTGTTGGTTAAACCAAACGGCATAACTAAGAACTCATAGTGTCCATACTTGGTCTTGAAGGCTGTCTACGGTATATCCTCCTTCCTCACTCTAATCTGGTGATAACCGGATCTAAGGTCAATCTTTGAGAATACCCTACCACCACTCAATTGATCGAATAGGTCATCAATGCATGGTAAGGGATACCAGTTTTTAATGGTTACAGCGTTCAGTGCCCTGTAATCAATATACAGGCGTACTGTCCCATCCTTCTTCGGTACAAATAGTATGGGTGCTCCCCAAGGTGAAACACTGGGTCGAATAAAACCCTTCTCCAGAAGATCATCAACTTGCTCCTTCAATTCCACCAACTCCTTAGGTGCTAGCCGGTACACTGATGAAGTGATAGGCTCTGGTCCTGGAGTCAAGTCTATTGTGAATTCTATTTCCCGATCAGGTGGTAAACCTGGAAGATCATCAGGAAATACATCCACAAACTCTGATATAACTCTTAGGTAACCTGACTCCCCTTCTACAGATAGTACCCTAAGAGTAGGATGAATACCTTACTCTATGGCTCCCCGAAGAAACTCAAACTCTAGATGTCCAGGTGGTCAAAATATAACCCGTCCAAGTCAAAAATCTAGGGTCGCATGGTACTGACTTAACCAGTCCATACCAAGTACAACATCATAATCCGGTATAGAAAAGATCAGAAATTGGGCTCGCATCTCTCTTCCACAGACTACTACCGAACAAGATCTATAGATGTTGCTAACTGGGATAATTTCACCTCCCGTAAGAATTTTCTTAGTCTTCGGAAGGGGTACGGTAGCTACTCTATGTGTGGCTACGAAGCTAGCAGCTATGAATGAATGTGATGCTCCAGAATAAAATAAAGCTACAGCAGGTAATAAAGCTACTAATATAGTACCTGCTATAACCTCTCCTACAGTAGCTTCCTCCTCAACAATCAATGCAAATGCCTGTCCTCGTCCCTGAGCTGGACCTCTCTGCTGACGAGCCTGCTAAAATAGTGCTGCCTGTGGTGCCAAAGGTGGTCTATGTTGATAACCTCCTGGATCTGGTGGTATGACTCCTCCAACTCCTGTTTGCGGTGCTCCTAATGCTGGATAAGCTGGCCTTGGTGCTGGTAAAGCTGGTCGATCTACTGTTGGTGCTCCCTCTCGGCGCTCAGAGCAGTCCTTGGCTGGATGCTGGTTAGATCCGCAAATCAGACATAGTCCCAACTTGCGTCTGTACTCCCTCTCAATATGGCCTATCTTGCCACAGTAGTGACAAGTAGAAAGGGATATGGCCCTAGGTGCTGCTCTATGAGGTAGGTTCCTCTAGGATCGCTTTGTAGAATCCCCTTGTGATGCTCTGGATGGTGCTGATATGAATGGCCTCTTCGGACTTGACTCCCTCCTAGTGACGCGCTCCATGCGTCATGCTGCAGCAAGGATGTCAGTGTATGATGTAGGTGCAACAGATCCAATCAACCTCTGGAGCCCAAACCTGAGTCCGTCGAAGAACTTCTTCGCCTTCTCTTCTTCTGTAGGAATTAGAGAAGGGACGAAGCGACTCAGTCGAATGAACTCAGCATTGTACTCTTCCACCGACATATTGCCTTGAATAAGGCGGTTGAACTTGTCTCGAAGTTCCGATCGAGCAATATCTGGGATATACATCTCCTGGAAGAGTCTGGAGAACTCTTCCCAAGTGACTCGGTCATGTCCGAGCCTCCTCTCTTCAGATAGCCACCAATGGTGCACATTGCCCGTCAGCTGCATCCTGACGGCAGTTATCCATCGCTCCCTCGAAAGTTCAGCTGCTTCCAACTGGTGTTGTGTGTTTGTGAGCTACTCGTGAACTTCAGTTGGCTCCTCCTTGCCAGAAAAGGTACTGGGCTTCAGCTGGCGGAAATCAGTGATAGATCCCGTGGATGGTCGCCTAGCTGGTGGGTTCGCCTGCCCTAGTACGGTTACCAGGCCGTTCCTTAAGTTCTCTGCCTCATGACGCTGAGCCTCTTGTTGAATCTGCTGTTGGGCTTGCATCATGGCATAAAATATTTGAAATATCTATTGCCCGTCTATGGCTTGCCCTGGTGGAAAGATAGGCATCAGTGGAGTGAACTGCGACGAAGGTGGGATGTCATCACGCCGGAACCTTGAAGTATGCTGGCCTGCTTGATTGCTTTGAGCTGATTGTCCTATATCTTCTGGTGTCACTCCCTCCTGATAGGTGACCACAGCATCTTGTGGTATACCTAAGGGATTCTCGTCACCAGTTCTTGGATCCATTACTCTGCATTGAAAGAAAACTATGAGAACGCACAGAGGAATCAAGACATGATGCAAATCAAGCAATTAATTTGAATCTGATATATAGAGATAAAAAACGATTCAAATCAATGGATGAGATCCTAAAACTTATCCTATCCTTATTGCAGATTTGCTCGGTCCCTAAGTTGAAACCGAAGCAATTTAGTCGTTGACCTGCATGGGCCACCACAAAAACCATGTCACGCCCCAGTCCCAAAATACCGAGGGACTAGACACGTGGCAATGGCCAGCAGCACACACTAATGGACAAACCCAATTTAATGGACCCATCAATGTGTACTTAAGCTGTAAAACAATAGTAAAGGTCTGCTAAACATGTCACAATCTAATCTCATCCATGGAAGATAAATATGATCAACAACATAATGAAATAAAAACCAACAACAAGTCTCAATAAAGTAAATCGGGGAACAACCCGATAATAAGTCTGATACAAAGATTCAACAGATTCAGAAATTAAAGAGTCTAAAATAGCAAATACTGAGTATAGATAACATATACTCAGGAGAAATCTTCGACGATCACCTCGTCCTCGGGGATCGGTTTAGCACCAGTGTCTGCTCCTGCTACTGCTTCTGCTCCTGTCCCGTATACCTCGGGATAGAACTCCTCTTCTATACCTGGAGACATAATCTGGATCCAGGTCCTCAGGGGACATAGTAAGGTACAAGAATAACTCAAGCCAAAATAAATGCAGTGCAATAATAATAAAACAATAGGGTAAACTATGTAACCAGCTATGTGGTATGCAAGTGAGAGCATCACTAGTACTCAGGCTGAGACTACTACAAGCCCTGTGTCGGGGAGCCGGTAGCAGTAATATCACGTAATGTGCCTAGCTCTGATGTAGAGTCTACGACCTCATAATAATAAATACATATATAAAATCAGCCTGTAGCCTGTGTGTCTCTCCCCACCCAATGTAATCATACGTCTCATGTCCACAACGTCTCATGTCCATGTCACGCAAGATCATATCTAATACAGCAAGTCATATAATATATATAAAGTCTATGTCACAAATCCTGTAGCCTATACAGAATTACCATGAATATCTCAAGAAGATTCTGTCTCATGAACAGTGTCAGGCGTCCTGTGGTATGACGTACTTGATACTTCAAGCACGAAGATATGTAAAGGGTTGCGATATCCATCACTAGTGACGTTACACAACTCCGCGTACGGTGTTGACACCCGAATATTATTCGAACGCTAAGTAATGTCACACGGTCCTAGGTTGAACAATTATATCATATAAATATATCAAGAGAAATAATATGAACCAAATTACTGCAAGTACGGCAAGGTACACTTGCCTGGGATTTGAATTCCAACAGTAGTTCTATTATCAGCAGAATCTGCAGGTACTCCTCCGAATGCTGGAATAAATATTATCATCAGGTTCAGAAGATATCAAATAGCTAGAATTGCCTGTCCTTGAGTCCAATTTGGACATAGGGGCAAAAGTGACTGTTTCTGGTTAAAGCGGGGTCCACATGTGGCCCACTTCGCACCGAAAAATGTGTCAGAGACAATATTTTCCAAATTCGTCAAACATAGTGTCTACAAGTCTAGGACGACGATACGAACCCAACGGAATATTCAAAATTGAATTCCGATGAGCCGATCACAAAATTTCCTGTCAAGTGGAGCCGTGGGGTCCACGATACGCGATTTTGTCAACGTTCTCAGAATCGAACCAAACTTAGGTCACAGGACCAGCGTATTGCTACGAGTCCGATGGCGTAAGTTTTGTTTTGATACGATGTGCGTACACGAAGATACAACGAGTTCCAGAATAGGGCCGATACGGGGCGTTATCGACGGATACGTGTTGATTTTGGTGTGCACGCACATCAAAATCAACTTTCGTAAAATCCTACATGTCCGTATTAATGGCGCACACCTTTCGGTAAAGTCTGCACATGACCAAGTTGTCCCGTTTAGCGGGGCGCACTCAGTTCCGGGAGAAAATAGGGCAATTATTTTCCTGATTTTGGGTCGCAGTTTGCGATCGCCACAGGACGTGATACCCCGAGCGAGTTGCACGGGTATTGAGAGGGTCAAGCAGGCTACGCGTCACAGTAGACGGAACAAAAAATGGGGCAGCGAGGAGAGAGAAACAGTCACCTGAACAGGGCTCTAAAAAGACTGAAAATGCTCGTTCTAGCGGGGCGGCGTGACACGACACGGCCGGCTAGGGCACGGTCTGCTGGGGGTCGCCGGGGCTAGCTGTGACGGAGGCATCGCCGGATCTGGAGGGGACCGAAGGAGCTCATCGTGGCGGCTAGGGCACGGCGGCTTGGTCGTCGTGGCTAGGGCACGCCGGATCTGGAGGGGACCCGCTGCTGCTGCTGGTCTCGGCGGAGCTCGGGGTCGACTCGCCGGGGTTGTGGTAGAGGCGACGGTGGTGTTGGTGGTGTAGGGGCCGAGGTGAAGGGGTTGTCGTCGGGTCATGGCTGAGGAGGACGATCATGGAGGTGGCTAGAAATGGCAGAGAGGGTTGCTGGAGATGACGGTGGTGATGGCGGTGGGTGATGGTAGAGGCAGCCGAGGTGAAAGGGTTTTATAGGGAGGCCGGGGAGCTGAAACTGCCACGGGGGCTGGGGAGTCGAAACTGCCGCGGGGGCTGGGCGTAACTGGCGGGCGGAGGCGTAACGGCCGGCAGCGGGTGGAGTCGGGAACGACCGCTGTTACTTTCAGTTATTGTGCAGTAACTATCGGGTCGGGTTAGCGGGTCGGGTCGGATTCTGGGTTCGGATCCGACCCAATCCAATAGGATTTGGGTTGGGTTGGTTTATTTAGCAAAACGGTTTGGTTTGGTTTAGAATTAAACCAGTTTAAATTGGTTTATTTAAAAATATTAATTTTTTGGTCTTTAAAAATAGTTCCGGGATCCAATAAAATCTAGGAAAATTACCTTATGTCTAATATTATATTTTACACCCAAAAATATTATTTTTATACTATTTTAATATTTAATAAAAATATTTTTAAATTATTTAATTAAGAGAACAATTATTTTAATTCCTGAAAAATCACAGAAAATTCCAGAAAAATACCGAAAATTAATTTTTAAATTCCTAAAAATATGGGGGTTTACAAACATGCTTGAGTATATAGACTATATAAATTGCTAGGCTTGTCATGCATTTTGGATATATCATAGATTTTATTGAGCGGACTCGAACCCTGTGCAACAAATATGTTAATATGAGTAGGATGATCTGTGCTCGATATTTAGAAATTTAAATGAAATGAGCTTGGGTAGAATATCCCATGCGAATGAACAATGGTTTGACCTTAGGAATTGGGGCAAGCATCGTGTGACGAATTTGCACGATGAATCATGTGCTTGAACATGTACCTATGACCTTGTGAGTTGACCTAGTAATTAGGCATATGATCTTGTGCCGAATGAAAGAAATTATATAACCAATTTTAGAGTATTGTTTGAGCAATCCAAAGAACAGGGACAACAAGACTTAGTGTTAGACTTGGAACGGTAAGTGTGTATTATGTTTGACATGTACAAAATATAAGATAGGACATGGACGCTAGTCGGTTGATCGGATAGATCGTGCTTAACAGTAGTTATATGCTTGAGTTGAGTGGGATTAGAATGACTTAAATTTTATTGACTCTGTTGGAGGTATCATTATGATTCATAAGATGAGAATCCTTGAGATTTTTGTAAGTAGCTTGTCCGACTTCACTATCGCTAAGTTTGGTTGAATGAATATGTTTGAGGGACATCTTGAATATGTGCACGATCCAAGACTCAATGATATATTAAAATCGAGTACAAAGACTTTGATATCTCAAAGTTGATTGATATGCATATGTTTGAGGGACGCTTTGAATATGTGCACGATCCAAACTCGCGATATGCTGATCTTGAATGCTAGTGCAAGTGAATATGTTTGATTCGCATGGACAAGTATAATATTTTGATAAGTTTGCCTCAGCCTTAGATCATCATTCAAGATGGATCAAATCTTACCCAACGTTAAACGATATATATTCCGCGCTAAGGCGCAGTAGAGACCGAGTCAGATCTTGGATTAAATGATAGAGTCATTCAACGAAACAGACCCAGCACACACCCGACATCAATTGCTATGCTTAAGATAGATTCGATAGTATACGATATAACGGTTTGCGCCCAAGAAGTCTCGAGGATGAGAATTTTTCTAAGTGGCGTATAATGTTATGACCTGTTCCGTTCAAGCGGATAGTCGATTCAAATGACGCAAGTGCAACAACCTGACCTATTTTGCTCAACGAGAAGACTCGTTCGAGGCAAATGATTCCAGACTTGGACCTTCAGGAATTCAGATTTAGACTTTTAAATGCTTGCTCGGAGTATCACTCGACCGAGACAAATAATTGCTTAGGTGGGTGGCTACGATGAACTTGTCTTTGCTTAGCCAGCACACTTAAAATATGGATGATACATGCTAGTCGCTAGGTGAATCACTCCTTGTATGATAATAAAGAATACAACGTACCTAGATAAGGGAATAATCCCATCTTGTATTCCTTGTGTTAGAACAAGAAAATAAAACTTGGCTTATAACATGGACCCTGGCATGCTACCTTAGCTTCGTGCAAGTAGACCCCGCTATGCCTCGAGTAGATCATTATATACTCTTCGTACTGCACTACTTTGCTTCTTTACACTGCTCGTCACATATATTATGTCGCTCGATATGCCCCTGTACGATTTTACTCCTCGCACTACCCCTTAGACCCGTACTAATGTAAATGATTATATTTCACAAAAAAGTATGTTTGCCTGCTTACGTTGTAACTTGTACTCGTTGCCTCATTTCAACGGTTGTCACATAATTCATGCCATGACCCCGGTAACACTATCATGTCTTGCATTCATCTAAGTTCCCCGAAAGACTATCAAATAGTTATTTCGTGCAAGTATGAACCTAAAAGTATTCGGGACCGTTAAGTCGCCAAGGCAGTTCTCGAACCAGGGGATTTGTACCATGTCAATAATCCAAGAATCAGAGCTAGTGGAGCAATACTCTACCCGTACTAAATTAAATGGCTCAGGGAGTCGATATATATTTGTGAACAATCCTGCCTACAACTTGAACATGTACCTGATAAGATCCTGACTCGAACTTGTACCTGATATATCCAGACTTGTTCTTGTACCTGTACCTGACCAGTGGCCTTGAGATTATAGAAACTTGCATGGTCACGAACAACTTGGTGCACAGGGGAGATCTTCGGATCTCGTTCTATGGACGATCTTCGGAGAACCGAGGATGATCCGACCATTCGGAACCTCCTGACTGTAGTTGCCTGCGTCGGGCTAGATGTGTGCAATGCCACATGTTCCTGCTTGCACACCATTTCGCCCTAAGACTACACCGTCCTCTATGGATTCATGCTAGTGACTTCTGTTCATATAGATAAGTCATCCTCGCTTAGCGGCAATCCATGTGCGAGTCATTGCATCGTATCCAGTAATTTTAAATACCTGAATGATTATGAGTATAAGACATCAATACATAATTTGAACAACCAGAGCAATCCATTACAACACACCCGAGTATCTGTCACGCCCCGGTCCCGCAGGGACCGTTCGTCCTCGCTTGGTCCCTATGGAACCGTTCATCCTCGCACGGACGTGATGTCGTGCAAACCTAAAGTGTGCTTGCACAAGGCCAAAGCTTTGAACAAGGGCAAGTAAGCTATTCAATACTGAAGTAGCGGCACATATATTGCAGAAAAGTAAAGAACACAATGGCATACAAAAACAAGCTCTTTATTGATAATCGAAAGTGTTACAAGCGGCACATGGCCGAGGTTATAGATCGCTCAAGCACTCTTTCACTCGATTACAATAACACCGTTCTATACATTATATCCCTCTATGCAAAAGCAGCTCAAACTCGATGCGGCTCAAGGCATCGACTCCAAGTTTCCAGTTCCTTGGGATGAGGCACGGTTATCGCTTCCTCGGACGATCCGGCACCTGAGAAAAAGCAAATTGTTGGTGGGTCAGCACTTTCATAAGTACTGGTGAGTATAAACAACTAAACAGAAGCTACACCCCCTGAAACCCACACTAAGTAAGCATGTGGCAAAATATTATATTACTAGTGATCTTGCTAATTTTACCTAAGTTCATTTTATGCAACTCATGATTATAATCAAATTACATCTTTTAAAAACATAGCTTGGAAACAGTTTTGCATATTCAAATAATAAGCATACGAATTGGGACAGTGTTCTATCGTGCAGTATGCAGCATGTATTGTGTATCATATTCTAACTCTTAGGGGCAAAGTTCTCTAGTGGACCGATCATCTCAAATCAAAGCAAATATTTAGTGGACTACCATACTTCAAGCACGCAAGAAGAACTAGCTATATAATTTTGGTCCCCGAGAAACTCAGGATCGATAGCGGTAATCCAGATAACCAATGACTCACATTCTGATTCTATTAGCAGCTGTGACCATGGTTGCTCTTCACTAACATAATAGCAGTCGGGGCCAAGGTTCAGCTCTGCACTAATAGTCATTGTCCAACCGATGTGAATGCATGAAGCACTATCAGATAAACTCTATGATGCAAATAAAATGAACAAGCAAGCTATATGTATACACTCTTAAGTATCTTATCCCTTGCCGAACAGTTGTCCCTGCAGCAGACACACAAGTTAGCCACAATTTGCATATTCATAACTCAAGAATTATTCTAGGCATCAGGTGTTAGGTATGTGTAAGACCCCTAATTCTGAAAACCGTATTAATTATTTTTATTAATTATTTTAACCTATAGTTATGAGCTAAATAGAGAGAATATATTTTATTAGATTTTATTTTGAGGTGTTTGAGCATTTAGAGGATTTATGGAGCCATTATAAATTTTTTTTCTAATTTATTCCATGTAGGAGACCCTTTGGACAGTTGTTGGCTTTACCATATGCACCAAAATTATTTACAGAATTTTCTATGTATATATATATATATATATATATATATATATATATATATATATATATATATATATATATATAATTAATTAGAAAGAAATACCTATTGGATCTCTACCCAAAACCCAAACCCCAACTCCTAAACCCACTATCCGCTGGAACCCACAACCCATTAGGAGAAAAATATCAACAGCAGCAATAGTAAACCAACTTTGCTTTTGCTTCTTTGCGCATGTGAGCCGCTCATTCCACCGCTTCTTAAACACTAGTATTACTAAACACCCCTCAACCGAAACCCAAAACAAAGAAATAAAGAAATAAAGAAAGAAACAGCAGCAGCGGTGACTTTTGTGGAACCACTAAATATTCCCCACCGCCTCTTATTCCCTATATATATTGCAACTCTCCCAAACACTAACCCCACTCCCTTCACTAAATTTAACACAGTATTGGACGCCTACACAATACAGAACTTTTCTCGACAAGTATACCTTGCCATTATACTATTATTTACATTCCAGCTGATGCATGCATATTTATTTCTGCTTATATAGGTGTTTATTTACGTAGATTTTTGGACCTACTTCATGAGACCACCCTATCGTTATGGAGCATCATTAGATTTATTGGCCCAGACACAGTTGTTACACGAGTTATGAGTCTCATATAGATCACGGACTGCGTGACAGGTCTGGCCTCCTGTACGTATTAGCCGTACGGTAGGGATGACTGCTGATAGAAACTTTGTATGCTAGTAGACCTGGCAGTTATCTAAAGGTTTTATTGTGTCATTGATATGGCATGCTTAGAGCATGGGATGGAGAGAACAACAAGTAAGGTGTTTGGGCTCCTTTGTACTTTACTATCACCGTACGCTCCACCAGAGATACGCGGTTTGATGACCACTATATATATTATAGGAGGCCTCTGCCGTTCAAAAGATGGTACGCTGGTAGGCCCCTGATTCTCCAAGAGAATCATGCCAATCCCATTTATGGTCAGATAGCCCACGTGTTGGAAAGTTGTTCTCAAACTGCATTCACTTAGACGGTTAGGCGACCCATTGGATATTTATTTTTTAGTACTTATTGACATATCATTATGTATCTTGTTACGTCCCTCTGAGGACCTGGTCCCTTTCCAGATATAGACGAGCAGGAGTATCCACAGGAGTACGGACCTGGACCTGACTCTACTTACTAGACTGATGAGGTCTTACCCTCAGAGTAGCTGTGATTATTTTCACAGTTTAGAGATTTTTTTACTACTACAATATAGTCATTTTGTAGTGGATTTGTTTCCACCGACTATCAGACTTGATACTCATCTTGATATTCAGATATATTTCAGCTCTTTATTCCTACTTATTATTTGTGCTGTGGATGAGATATAGATTGTGTGTGACTTGTTGTGACAGTATATTACCACTGGTGGATTGTATATTCATACACAGCGTACGTGTGTATATGATTTCCATATATTGGAGTTCGTATACATACGGCTGGGCGTGTTACGTATTCCTAGTCCTACGTATTTTGGGACTGGGGCGTGACATATTTTTAGTGGTGGCCCACAACCGCCTTGACGATTCCCAATTGAAGTTTTTTTTAAAACTCCTTGAACCTCGTACTTGTATTCTATCACCTTCACCTGGAATTCTTTAATTAGTATTCTCCGTCTTTCCTTACTTCGAAAAGATGAAACCTTGTGCTTGGTATAAGTTTGATATACAGATAGTACTAGATATACCCATAGGCCCATCACATTATCTGATGATTACTCCCCGTAATTAAGGGTATATCATAGGTGATATATTTTGTGTAAACTTTGAGGATTGAATAACATGATTAAATAATTTGAAGAATAGTTTTCTTGGATGAATAGCCTATTTTGATAGATAGGTAAATTATAAGTTTGATAGAAATTACATTATTAAACATGAGGTAAATTCTTTTATCAAGAGAGATTAGATAGAGAGACCATACCCTATTTTAATTTCGAGGACAAAATTTTTATAAGTTGGGTAGAATGTAAGACCCCTTATTCTGAAAAACGTATTAATTATTTTAACCTATAGTTATGAGCTAAATAGAGAGAATATATTTTTATTAGATTTTATTTTGAGGTGTTTGAGCATTTAGAGAATTTATGGAGCCATTATAAATTTTTTTCCTAATTTATTCCATGTAGGAGACCCTTTGGACAGTTATTGGCTTTACCGTATACACCAAAATTATTTACAGAATTTTCTATATATAGGTATATATATATATATATATATATATATATATATATATATATATATATATAATTAATTAGAAAGAAATTCCTATTGGATCTCTACCCAAAACCCAAATTCCAACTCCTAAACCCACTACCCGTTGGAACCCACAACCCATTAGGAGAAAAATATCAACGGCAGCAATAGTAAACCAACTTTGCTTTTGCTTCTTTGCTCGTGTGAGCCGCTCATTCCACTGCTTCTTAAACACTAGTATTACTAAACACCCCTCAACCGAAACCCAAAACAAAGAAAGAAAGAAAGAAACAGCAGCAGCGGTGGCTTTTGTGGAACCACTAAATATTCCCCACCGCCTCTTATTCCCTATATATATTGCAACTCCCCCAAACACTAACCCTACTGCCTTCACTAAACTTAACACAGTATTAGACGCCTACACAATACATAACTTTGCTCGGCAGGTATACCTTGCCATTGTACTATTATTTACATTCCAGCTGATGCATGCATATTTATTTCGACTTATATAGGTGTTTATTTACGTAGATTTTTGGACCTACTTCATGAGACCACCCTATCGTTATGGAGCATCATTAGATTCAGTGGTCCGGACATAGTTGTTACACGAGTTGTGAGTCTCATATAGATCATGGACTGCGTAACAGGTCTGGCCTCCTGTACGTATGATCCGTGCGTTAGGGATGACTGCTGATAGAAACTTTGTATGCTGATACATACGGCTGGGCGTGTTACGTATTCCTAGTCCTACGTATTTTGGGACTGGGGCGTGACAGTATGCAAGAAGGCTAGCCTAGCATGCGTCCTAACTATATGATGGTCCATGGGTAGCCCCATGATTAGCAGCGGTTGCCCAAGGTTCAGCTCTTCACTAGCACGCATGGGTGTCGGCAGTTGTGACTCAAGGTTCAGCTCTTCACCAACACACTCGAGTACTAGCAGCTGTAACATCATGGGTTTCGCACAATACTAATAGGCAAATACCGCCCCACTAGGCCCCCAGTGAGCCGTATCCCCAGGGCGATTCAAAAATCTCTTCTGGACCGAGCGATTCCCAGTGCCCCAGGAACCGTTCGAGAGACAAGACCTTGTGCACAAGTTAGTCCGAGACCAATGCAATAACATGAAGTATCTATAAAGCAAGAAAAACAAATGATCAAGCAAAAAATATGCGGTCGAGCAAAACACATCTTGTCAAACAAAGCATATCTCTCACATATCCAATAGCGCACCCCACTAGACCCCCAGCAGGCCATATCCTCAGGGCGCACTATTAGTCTATGCTTATACGAATCAAATACTCATAGCAGTTCGATATAGCAAAACAGACAAGAGAAACATATAATGGCAAGCACGATTTCGATTTCATATCTAGCATGCAATATCTATCTTTTTCTTAGCATATTCAAAGGAACATATTCGAGCGATTCTTTTACTTATCTATTTTAGCATAGCAAGGGTTCGTTTGATAGTTGTGTCGGTGTAACTAAGCATACAAAATTTCTTATATCTTATTTTCATAGCAATGGTTCTATCTTATTTCAGACAAGTATTTCCAGTTCTCTAGTTAGGCAAGCAAGCAGATTCATTTCGATGACAAGCTATACGAGTTCTCTTATTAGGCAAGTTGAGTCAGTTCTATCATTCTTCTCTATGAAACTTATCTTCTTAAGCAAACAAGCATTCAAAAACTCAAATTCATTTTAAGTCGTACAAGAATCAGAGAATGCAATTCTGCCCAATCACATTGATCAATCGTCTTGTGGTTCAGTCGGAAACTCTCCGAGAAGACTTTCGCTCGAGCAAGCAAAGAGATATCACTTGTACATAGTACCTACGCGGAGCAGGGCACTACATACTTACCCACCAATAAAGAGTTTCATCCTAAAAACTCAAGGAGAAACTCACAAAAATCCAGAGCAGCGATAGTCCTCATCCCTCACCATCCTCAATCAAAACACAAACAAATCACAAGCACAAAGGCATAACTCTAAGCAATAAATCAAATCCAGAAAACTTTTGCGCACATCTTTGAGAATATCTATGGACTTATTGTATGGAACGTTCATTGCAGCACAATCATAACTCAGAGTCAGAGACAATAGAATGTGCAAAGAATCGAGTTACTCTGATACCATTATGTCATCCCTCGGTCGTGCAGGGGCCGTTCGTCCTCGCTTGGTCCCTACGGAACCATTTGTCCTCGTACGGACATTATGTCGTGCAAGCCTAAAGTGCGCTTGCATAAGGCCAAAGCTTTGAACAAGGGCAAGTAAGCTATTCAATACTGAAGCAGCGACACATATATTGTAGAAAAGTAAAGAACACAATGGCATACGAAAATAAGCTCTTTTTGATAATCGAAGTTACAAGCGGAGCATGGCCGAGGTTACAGATCGCTCAAGCACTCTTTCTCTCGATTACAATGATACTGTTCCATACATTATATCCCTCTATGCAAAAGCAGCTCAAACTTGATATGGCTTAAGGCATCGACTCCAGGTTTCTGGTTCCTTGGGATAAGGCACGGCTATCGCTTCCTCGGACGATCCGGCACCTGAGAACAAGCAAACTATTGGTGGGTCAGCACTTTTATAAGTACTGGTGAGTATAAACAACTGAACAGAAGCTACACCCCCTGAAACCCACACTAAGTAAGCATGTGGCAAAATATTATGTTACTAGTGATCTTGCTACTTTTACCTAAGTTCATTTTATGCAACTCAGGATTATAGTCAAATTATATCTTTTGAAAATATAGCATGGAAACAGTTTAGCATATTCAAACAATAAGCATACTAATTGGGACAGTGTTCTATCCTGCAGTGCACAACATGTATTGTGCATCATATTCTAACTCTTAGGGGCAAAGTTCTCTAGTGGACTGATCATCTCAAATCAAAGCAAATATTTATTGGACTACCATACTTCAAGCACGCAAGAAGAACTAGCTATATGATTTTGGTCCCCGGGAAACTTAGGATCGATAGCGGTAATCCAGCTAACCAACGACTCACATTCTGATTCTATTAGCAGTTATGACCATGGTTGCTCTTCACTAACATAATAGCAGCCGGGACCAAGGTTCATCTCTGCACTAATAGTCATTGTCCGACCGATGCGAATGCATGAAGCACTATCATATAAACCCTACGATACAAACGAAATGAACGAGTAAGCTATATGTATACAATCTTATGTATCTTACCCCTTTCCGAACGGTTGTCCCTGCAGCAGACACACAAGTTAGCCATAATTTGTATATTCATAACTCAAGAATCATTCTAGGCATCAGGTGTTAGGTATGCAAGAAAGCTAGCCTAGCATGCGCCCTACCTATATAATGGTCCATGGGTAGCCCCAAGATTAGCAGCGGTTGCCCAAGGTTCAGCTCTTCACTAGCACGCATAGGTGTCGGCAGCTGTGACTCAAGGTTCAGCTCTTCACCAAACACACCCGAGTACTAGCATCTGTGACATCATAGGTTTCGCACAACACTAATAGACAAATATTGCCCCACTAGACCCCCAGCGAGACGTATCCTCATGGCGATTCATAAGTCTCTTCCGGACCGAGCGATTCACAGTGCCCCAGGAACCGTTCGAGAGACAAGACCTTGTGCACAAGTTAGTACGAGACCAATGCAATGACATAAAGTATCTATAATGCAAGCAAAATAAATGATCAAGCAAAACATATGCGGTCTAGCAAAACACATCTTGTCAAACAAAGCACATCTCTCACATATCCAATAACGCACCCCACTAGACCCCTAGCGGGCCGTATTCTCAGGGCGCACTATTAGTCTATGCTTATACGAATCAAATACTTATAGCAGTTCGATATAGCAAAACCGATAAGCAAAACATATAATGGAAAGCACAATTTTGATTTCATATCTAGCATGCAATATCTATCTCTTTCTTAGCATTTTCAAAGGGACATATTCGAGTGATTCTTTTACTTATCTCTTTTAGCATAGCAAGGGTTCGTTTAATAGTTGTGTCGGTGTAACTAAACATGCAACATTTCTTATATCTTATTTGCATAGCAATGGTTCTATCTCATTTCAGACAAGCATTTTCAGTTCTCTAGTTAGGCAAGCAAGCAAGCAGATTTATTTCGGTGAAAAGCTATACGAGTTCTCTTATTAGGCATGCTGAGTCAGTTCTATCATTCTTCTCTATGAAACTTATCTTCTTAAGCAAACAAGCATTCAAAAACTCAGATTCATTATTAAGTCGTGCAAAAATCAGAGAATACAGTTCTACCCACTCACATTGATCAGTCATCTTATGGTTCGGTCGGGAACTCTCTGACAAGACTTCTGCTCGAGCAAGCAAAGCGATATCACTTGTACATAGTTCCTACGCGGAGCGGGGCAGTACAGTATCCATATAACTCGTGCACCTGAAACAGAACCTTGCTCATGACACTCGTGTTTGCTTATTCATTTTTCTTGGATTTTATTATATATATACTCGTGCTTGGTTTAACTTGGTTGCCTTGGACATGGAAGAACGAATGGTAAGTTGGTAAGTCTCATCGTGTTACTCTTATATTGCACGGTACACTGCCACACGAGTTAGGCTTTTCATTATGCCATAAACTGATCCTAAGGCAAGACTAGAAAGATAACTTAATAGATAGTGCACAGAACCTTTATAACGTGTTTGGATTTTTTGAGCGGGTGAGAAGCCTCCCCCACTAGTGAATTTATGTACTGATAACCCATCAGATTGCTTGCAGGGTGTGGAAGAACCTCGTTCGGTGCAGAAATCCCCTTCGTGCGAGCTAAGGCATAGAGTTCGCTCTAGAGCCTTGGAGCATTGTGTTCGGAGCTGAAGCGCATATACAAGACATAATGTTGGAACATCGCCGATGTATCATTCCATAAATATAGCCACATGGCACGCTTTTATTGTTTCGAGAGAGAGGACTTAAGCGACTTGTAATCTCGGCCTAGCGCCGCTTGTAATACTTGTTCAATATAAATAAAGTGCTTGTTTTACTTATATACTTGTGTTATTCAATGCTTCCGTTATTGACGACTCTGTGAATTTGTTACCAATCGCCTGTTCGTTCTTATTCTGCTGCAGTCGGACTATCTGTGTGACTCTGTGGCTTAGATATCTTACCGCCTGTTCGGATCATGGCCTTGCACGGGCGCAGCTTGTGCTCGTGTGGCATCACGTCTAGATGATAACGATCGTCCCGCGGGAGCGCTGGCACAATAATTCGCGCCTAGCGGGAACGGTTGATTACCAACGGGAGACCGGGGCATGACAGTACTCTCCAAGGTGCACCCGCGGTGTTAAGTCCACAAAAACTGCCACGTCCATATTACCTCTGGCAGGGCTTGTTCTAAACCTATTACTTGCACCCATGCACGTAAGAAGTAATGGGTCCAAAAAATCTATCACGTCCATATCACCTCTGATATGGATTATTTTTGAATTTATTACTTGCACTCTAGTGCGCAAAAAGTAATAAGTCCACCAAAGATCCTCCAACGAAATATCCTTAAAAAGCCACGGTATTGTACTATATCCATATTACCTCCAGTACAATATCCAATGTTCACACAAAATTCATACACAACAAGACAAATAAAGGAAGAAGTTCTGGAAAAAGAAAAACCTTTATTCAGGACTATGAGTACATATGATGGGAATCCACTATATTTTAAAGGCTTTTCATTAATAATCAAGGTCTCGGGTACATATGATGGGAATCCCTTTTAATGGTTTCTATGGGTTCTCGCCGACAAGAATCTCTTCCTTTACAAGGCGCCCATGTGTTGTTTCTGCCACAGACACAAGTGAGCCCAGCAGTAGAGCTCAATGCTTTATGGATCGTCCCTCCACAGTGCAAATCTCAGTATATGGAAAAGAATCCATACTGATGGATAGAAAGGGAGGAGCATAGGAAGATGCTTTGTAAACAAGCGGGAAGACCGACAACATGAATGGAAATTAATTCAAATCCTGTCATCGGCGTCGCAAGCCCCCAGCCGGTAGCAAGCATCATAGAGGGGAGAAACGCAGCTAGCACACTGCATGAACAAGAACAGTCCAACGGGTGACACAGGATTCTTATTCTCGTCTCCTAGATTAGTTCTTGCCGAACTGACATCTTCTCTTGGAGCAGTTCTTGGCGAGCTGCTGCATAAAGTTGGTATTCACCTCGCACAATGGGTTTTATGATATTCTTCCATGCTCCATCATGAGCAGCACATGGGAGAATAAAGCCTGTACAAAAAGAACATAAGGCGTCAGTAAACAAAGACAATATAAAGTCCATGTGGTAGAGCCTAAACGACGCAAGAGGTGACATCCATGCGACGGAGCCATGGTCATCACATCCATAAGACAGAGTCTTAACTAACGCAGGATGGTTACCTTTCCATGAGATAGACTTATAAGAAATACCTGCGCATATTCACGATGACCTCTCATCCACACGGCATGACTGTGTAAAGAGTCTACGCATATTCTAGATAATTTCTCATCCACGCAACAAGACTGTACACTGATGTCTCTGTGTCCTTGGCATCCCTAACACGAGAAGCTTGGCGCTCCCTTACCTCTATCAGGAGGCCACGGATCAAGGTCGCCCCCGGCGAACTCCTCGACGAAAAGAGACGCAGCCTTCAGCATCCCTCACAGGAGAAAGAAAGGATGCAAAGAGGTAAAGTTCTCTCTCTCCTTCCCACCGCTTATTTTATAGGCCTCAAAGCCACGTGAAGAGATCGAGACAATGAACCAAGCAGTTACAAGGATGAACCTAACGCCTTGATTCGTGGGGTCCACTTTAAATCTTCCTGAAATAGCGGCCTCTCGTGCCCCACATCAGGAGATGGCGTAGAATCCCAAAGGAGATCCACTAAAAGATCAAAACAAATTTGTCAGTTAATGACAATTTGACAACCTGGAAGTGTCCGCCCATGCGGCCCAAATACCCATGCGGCCCAATGTCCATGCGGCCAAAAGTGCATCTTCTTCCATGTTTCTTATTCAAAGTATTCCAAACTTATCAGTTTAAAATTTTTGAAGGGGGTCTTGTAGAAGCATGAAAAATATGCATCAATGCGACCCTGCGACCCAAAATAAAAACTCAGAAAAAATCACACCGTAGAGTCACCATGTAGCCCAATAAGGCGGCATCCATTCGTCCCCAATCAACCAAAGTAGCTTGGCCACAGAAGGACCTAACGTGGAGTCCCGTCAGCAAGATCATCTCTTACACAAAATCCTGATAAAAATGATTTTCCTGATTGCCTCAAAAGATGTGAACACACTAAATAACATAAGTCTCACGTCAGCACAGAACTTTACTCTTGATGGATATGCAGCACCATGTGTACAGCACAACTGGCCCCATGCATCCAGACTCTATGCGTTCCATGCATCTTTAGCCCCATGTATCCCAGACTTCGTGCATCCCATGCGTCTCTAGCCACATGCGTCCCAGACTCCATGCGGTCCATGTGTCTCTGGCCCCATGCGTCCCAGACTCCGTGCATCCCATTAGTCTCTGGCCACATGCATCCTAGGCTCCATGCGGTCCATGCGTCTAGGGCCCCATGCGTCCCATGCGTCTCTGGCCACATGTGTTTCAGACTCCATGAAGACCAAATCTTGTTGTTACGACACGAGTAAATCAAGTGCGGACTGTGAGTCAAGATGACCAAGTATCGCCCACAAAGGACGAGAACCACCCATATCTTCAGCAACATAATCCTAACAAGCGCCCACGTGGCAGCTTGGCTTGCTTACTGTTACAGCTGCACCCTGTTAAGAAGGGACACGAAGCACCCTCTAACATCCATACGGCCCAACACATCCGCGCCCATGGGTGACTATAAATAGTAGGGTACCACACCGATACATAGGGGCTATTGGCGAACCTACAGTCAAGAAAAAAAGAAGAGCTCCCCCCTTCATCGGATCGTCCACGGAGTAAAGAGAGTTGCTACACTCCAAACCCTCCATCGCCACTCCCTAAAAAATAAATTTGTACTTCGATTGTCTGCCTAGGACCTCTTTGTACTCTCTTTTTATTTTTTAATTAAATCAAGCTGTCTTAGAACTTTCGAAATTAAAGGTGAACATCTGCCATCGAGTCGTCCATAACATTTAGGCTCAACAACCTACAGAGGTCGTTATCTTTCTTCGACTTAGAGTGCACGTCCTGCGCTATGCCAACTGTAAGCTCTCCTCAATCTTTGGGAATGGTAGGTTAAGGATCAACCAACACATAAGCAACATTGACAAGTTAAAGATTCATGGAGATCTTCCACTTCCCTATGTTGTAATAATGTTCATCATCAAACTTCTCAAGCTTGTGAAAGCCAATATCGAGAAGGTTTGAGCGGTTGTCCATTATAACTCGGATCTTGCCTTGAGATTGTAAGTTTTGAAGTAGGATCAGAGAAGAAAAGGACCACAAACTAGAGGCTCACACAAGATTTTGTCTCTACTATCTCCAGAAAAGAAGTTGGTGCACTGAGATTTACACAAGAGTTCCGCTACAATGACACGCAACCCACAAGAAGCACAACACCAAAAATATGTTACAAACTGATTGGACAAGAAAATAAAAACACAACAATAAATAGAAAAATATTCTTCTCTTTATTTTCGCAGACGCTACAATGAGAAAGAACGGACACAAAAAGATAAATATATACACTCTTTGATGGGGTGATAAAAACCACCGGTGCTCAAGGCAAGATTCAACCTATACGACGATCTGCTCTCAGGATCCAACAAGTTTACACGAGAACTTCTGGAATGCTCTAAGTCACCTTCGGATCACTATTTGGAAGGAAAGCTCTCGGGGCAGCATATGCACTGGTGCTCTCAATTTTTTTTTCAACAACCCAAATGAAATAGAATCTCCTCTATATATAGAGAAAATTAGCACATGTGCAGCATGAGAAAGCTCGTGCCGCATATGAGCCATCCGATCAGACACCAAGTCGCATGCAAAGCCGTAGCCGCATGCGTCGTCGGAGCCACATTCGTCGCTGTGAAACCCATCTCATTATTTTACTATTATTGTATTTTATATTGTATATGTGTGTTATAGCTATATATTGTATCCCGTGTAATTATGGATTTTTTCTAGCTGCTTTCATATAATTTCTAGAATTATAAATAGTGCTAGTCATCCTTTGATATATATAGCCTTCTCTTTCTCTCTCCTCCTCATTCTTTTTCATTTCTTTCTCTTTCTTCTTCTCCCTATCCTCTCCCTAGCCGAGAGCAACATGAGGTCGGCCTCTCTGTAAACCCCCTGATTTTTCAGGATTTTAAAATAGATTTTTCAAAAATTTTCTGGAATTTTCGATGATTTTTCGGTAATTAAAAACAAGGTATTTTTGACATTAAATAAAATTAAATGATTTTAAACAATATTAAAATATTTTAAAAATAATATTTTTTCGTGTAAAATAAAATATTGGACTTAGGGTAATTTTTCCGAAATTTATTGGACCCCGAAAACAATTTTTAAAAGTCCCAAACCCTATTTTTATTTAAAACCAAATAAACCAGATTGAACCGGGCTCAAACCGGTCTGAACCGGGCTGAACCCGGTCCAACCAAACCGGACCACCCCCCTAACGGGTCGGATCCGGCCAACCCGACCCGAATCCTGCCCGAACTGACCCGCTTCCCCTCACCCACAAACCCAGCCCAGCCCCGCGTTCTCCGGCCACGCAACCGCCCGCCCCGCTCCACTCGGCCACGATCCCCCTCATCCCCGCCTTCCTCACCTCCGCCTCCCCCGCTCGGCCCCGCTCCCCTCCGTCCTATTTAAACCCTAACCACCTCCAGCCTCAGCTTACCCCGCCACCACCACGAACCACCACCGGCTCCGCCTCCCGCCTCTGGCCCTCGACGTCTGCCACCCTCTCCCCTCGCCACTGCCACCCTCTCCCCAGCGCCTCCCTCTCCTCCTCCTTCCTTCCCGCGTCTCCAGCAGCCCCCGACGACCTCGCCAGGGCCTCCGCAGACGTCCCAGCGCGCTCCGCCGCCTCCAGCGATGCCACCTCCGCCGTCCCCCGGCCGCTAGTGCCGCCGCCACCTCCCTTCGGCCGTCGCAGCCCCGTGCAACCCGCCGGAACCCTAACCCTAGCCCTGACTTCGTGTCGAGTCGACACGAGGATACGAGAATCCTTGATTCACGGAGCCCTGTTCAGGTAACCAGTTCTCTCTGCTCGTTGACCCGTTTTCGGTTCCGTCTGTTGCAACGCGAACCTTGCGTGACCCTCTCGATACCCGTGAGACCCGCTCGGTGTGTCGCATCCTGTGGCGATCGCAAACTGCGATCCAAAAATAATAAAATCAACACCCCGTTTTCCCCCGGAAATGAGTGCGCCCCGCCAAACGGGATGACTTGGTCGTGTGCGGTCTTCACCGAAAGGTGCGCGCTATTGATACGGACATGTGAGATTTCGGGAAAGTTGATTTGGATGTGCGTGCACACCGGAATCAACGCGTATCCGCCGACAACTCCCCGTATCCGTCTATTCTGAAACTCGTTGTAACTTTATGTACATACGTCAGATCAAAATGAAACTTGCACCATCGGACTCGTAGCAATACGCTAGTCCTGTGACCCAAGTTTGGTTCGATTCTGAGAACGTTGACAAAATCGTGTATCGTGGGCCCCACAGGCTCCACTTGACGGGCGATTTTGTGATCGGCTCCTCAGAATCCAATTCTAGAAGTTCCGTTGGGTTCGTATCATCGTTCTAGACTTGTTGACACTAAGTTTGATGAATTTGGAGAACTTTGTCCCTGAAACGTTTTTCGGTGCGAAGAAGGCCACTTGTGGACCCCGCTTTGACCCAAAATTATCATTTTTGCCCTTGTATCCAAATTGAACTCAAGGACAGGCATTTTTAACTATTTAATATCTTCTGAGCATGATGGTAATATTTGTTTCAGCATCCGGAGACGTTCCTGGAGATTTCACGAATACCAGAGCCACAGTTGGAAACCAAACACCAGGCAAGTGTACCTTGCCAAATATTGCAGTTCTTGTTACAAAATTCTTTGACTTATTTATCTGTTGTACATGCTTAACCTAGGACCGTATGACTTACTTAGTGTCCGATTAATAGTCGGGTGCCAACACCGTACGCGGAATTGTGTAACGTCATATAAAGATGGATATCGTGACATTTACATTCTCGTACTTGTCTTATCAAGTACATTATACCCATGACACTTGACACTATTCATGAGACAGAATCTTCCTGAGATATTCACGGTAATTCTGTGTAGAATACAGGTTCATGACATATACAGTTACATGCTTAGATTTTATCCTGACTTGTTGCATTAGTTATGGTCTTGCATGACATGGACATGTACATCGTGAATTGTGACGTGAGATTTCATTGGGTGGGAAGAGTATTACCATATCAAAGGCTGATTATATTATATATATTGTCATCTGGAGGTGTCTTAGTCTCTGACACAGAGCTTTGGCACAAGTTCTGGCCCTTCGAGAAAATACTGCTATGGGTTTCCCCGACACAGATCCTGTAGTAGTCTCAGCCCGAGTATGACTAAAACTCTCACTTGCATATCACTTAGTTGGTTATATAGTTTATCCTATTTTTTCATTTATTGCTGCACTGTATTTATTTTGGCATGAGTTATCTTGTACCTTGCTATGTCCCCTGAGGACCTGGATCCGGATTATGTCCCAGGATTAGCTGACGAGATCTATCCCGAGGTATACGGGACCGGAGCATTAGCATTAGCAGAAGCAGGTGCATACATTGGAGCAGAACCAGGATCTGAGGACGAGATCGTGCCAGAGGACTTCTCCTGAGTATTGGCTTGAGATACTCATTTATTTCTGTTTCTAGTTATTTTATTTCCAGTCTATTGCATTGATGTATCAGACTTGTTCTCGGATTGTTCTCTGAGACACTTTTATTGAGATTTGTTAGTTTATTTTATTTGCATTTATTCTGGCTTTTGATCTGTGCTTATATTCTGTGGATGAGATTAAAATAGACTGTGACTTGTATCATTGGACCTATTTATTATTGTACTACAGCTTAAGTACGCCCTGATGGATCCATTAAATTGGGTTTATCCATCGGTGTGTTCTGCTGGCCATTGCCACGTGTCCAGTCCTTCGGTATTTTGGGACTGGGGCGTGATATGGTTTTTGTGGTGTCCCATGCAGGTCAACGACTAATTTGCTTCGGTTTCAACTTAGGGACCGAGCAAGCCTGCAATAAAGATAGGATAAGTTTTAGGATCTCATCCACTTGTTTGAAACGTTCTTGATATCTATATCAGACTCGAATTTATTTTTGACTTGCATTCTGCCTTGATTCCTGTGCGCCTCTTATCGTTTATTTTTTGTTGCAGAATTATGGATCCACAAGCCGGCGAAGAGACTCATCCAAAAATACTACAAGGTGTTGTGGTTAACCACGAAGATGAAGTGACACCAGTTGATGAAGGTCAATCAGCTCAACAACGCAGTCAAGCAAGTTAGCATGCCACGAGAATCCAGCAAGATGACATTCCACCATCGATGCAGTTTGCTCCACCGATGCCTACCGTTCCACAAGGGCAGGCTATGGACGAACAACAAATATTTCAAATGTTCTACGCGATGATGCAAGCCCATCAAAAGGTTCATCAAGAAGCTCAGCAAAACCAAGCGGAGAAGTTCATCAACAGATTTAGCTCTGAGCTACGGAAGTTAATCAGCTCCCTTGAGACTACCTTAGACGCAGACGTTCTTGCTACAGCATGACCCATGGAGTGCATCACAAGGATAGAGTCCAGCCAGAAGCGGCCGTATGCATCATCACCAGACCAAGCACAACAAGAAGGAGTTGCAAAGCGACCACAGATGAATCCGCCGCAGAGAGCATCTACACCACTAGCACTAGTCCTTCTTAGTTGTCACTACTGTGGCAAAGCAGGCCATCTCGCCAAGGAATGCCGACGCAGATTAGGATTGTGTTTAACATGTGGATTCTGTCAGCATTCGGTAAGGGATTGCCCTCAACGTGGAGAAGGAGCACCAAGGGCAAACCAGCAAGCTCTACCAGCACTAGGAGGACAACAACCAAGGCCACCCTTGGCACCTCGAGCAGCACCCTTCCAGCAAACCCAGCAACAGCAGAGGGCACCACCTCAAGGACGCAGACAAGCTTACGCGATGACTTTGGAGGACGCGCAGACTCTTGGAGTAGCTAATGCGCGTAAGTTTTTCATAGTTATCCGTTTCTAGTATTGTTTTAGCCCGTGCCTATTGGTTCGTGACCTTAGCCCTAACCTTAGTACTTTGGAACTTGTTAATAATAACCTAGTTTTTCTAAAAGTTGTAATTTCTTGCTTTAACTAGATTTTCTTCACTCTGAGAAGTGCATAACTTTCATTCTTAGGGAAACGATATTTTTCCTAGGTGTCTTGTGATGTGTTTCGAACAATGCTTGCAACCGTGTCATCTCTGTTGACCGGTTATTCTTTGATTGTGAGGATATAATTCTCTTAAGGTGGGTAGATTATAAACCCCCTGATTTTTCAGGATTTTAAAATAGATTTTTCAAAATTTTCTGGAATTTTCGGTGATTTTTCGGTAATTAAAAATAAGGTATTTTCGGCATTAAATAAAATTAAATAATTTTAAACAATATTAAAATATTATGAAAATAATAATTTTGGGTGTAAAATAAAATATTGGACTTAGGGTAATTTTTCTGGAATTTATTGGACCCCGAAAACAATTTTTAAAAGCCCAAACCCTATTTTTATTTAAAACCAAATAAACCAGATTGAACCGGGCTCAAACCGGTCTGAATCCAGTCCAACCAAACCGGACCGGACCACCCCCCTAACGGGTCGGATCCGGCCAACCCGACCCAAATCCTGCCCGACCCGACCCGCTTCCCCTCACCCACGAACCCAGCCCAGCCCCGCATTCTCCGGCGACCGCCAGCGTATTCCGGCCACACAACCGCCCGCCCCGCTCCGCTCGGCCACAATCCCCCTCATCCCCGCCTTTCTCACCTCCGCCTCCCCCTCTCGGCCCCGCCCCCCTCCGCCCTATTTAAACCCTAACCACCTCCAGCCTCAGCCTACCCCGCCACCACCACGAACCACCACCGGCTCCCCCTCCCGCCTCTGGCCCTCAACGCCTGCCACCCTCTCCCCTCGCCGCTGCCACCCACTCCCCAGCGCTACCCTCTCCTCCTCCTTCCTCCCCGCATCTCCAGCATCCCCCGACGACCTCGCCAGCGCCTCCGCCGACGTCCTAGCACGCTCCGCCGCCTTCGACGACGCCACCTCCGCCGTCCCCCGACAGCCAGAGCCGCCTCCGCCTCCCTCCGGCCGCCGCAGCCCCGTGCAACCCGCCGGAACCCTAACCCTAGCCCTGACTTCGTGTCGAGTCGACACGAGGACACGAGAATCCTCGATTTATGGAGCCCTGTTCAGGTAACCCGTTCTCTCTGATCGTTGACCCGTTTTTGGTTCCATCTGTTGCAACACGAACCCTGCGTAACCCTCTCGATGCCCGTGCAACCCGCTCGGTATGTCGCGTCCTGTGGCGATCGCAAACTACGATCCAAAAACAAGAAAATTAATACCCCATTTTCCCCCGAAACTGAGTGCGCCCCGCCAAACGGGACGACTTGGTCGCGTGCGATCTTCACCGAAAAGTGTGCGCTGTTGATACGGACGTGTGAGATTTTGTGAAAGTTGATTTGGATGTGCGTGCACACCGAAATCAACGCGTATCCGCCGACAATACCCCGTATCTGCCTGTTCTGAAACTCGTTATAACATTGTGTACACACGTCGGATCGAAATAAAACTTGCGTCATCGGGCTCGTAGCAATACGCTGGTCCTGTGACCCAAGTTTGGTTCGATTCTGAGAACGTTGACAAAATCGTGTATCGTGGGCCCCACAGGCTCCACTTGACGGGCGATTTTGTGATCGGCTCATCGGAATCCAATTCTGGAAGTTCCTTTGGGTTCGTATCATCGTTCTGGACTTGTTGACACTAAGTTTGACGAATTTGGAGAACTTTGTCCCTGAAATATTTTTCGGTGCGAAGCGGGCCACATGTGGACCCCGCTTTGACCCAAAATTGTCATTTTTGTCCTTGTCTCCAAATTGGATTCAAGGACAGACGTTTCTAGCTATTTGATATCTTCTGAGCATGATGGTAATATTTGTTTCAGCATCCGGAGACGTTCCTGGAGATTTCACGAATACCAGAGCCACAGTTGGAAACCAAACACCAGGCAAGTGTACCTTGCCAAATATTACAGTTCTTGTTACATAATTCTTTGACTTATTTATCTGTTGTACATGCTTAACCTAGGACCGTGTGACTTACTTAGCGTCCGATTAATAGTCGGGTGCCAACACCGTACGCGGAATTGTGTAACGTCATATAGAGATGGATATCGTGACATTTACATTCTCGTACTTGTCTTATCAAGTACATTATACCCAGGACACTTGACACTATTCATGAAACGGAATCTTCCTGAGATATTCACGGTGATTCTGTGTAGGATACAGGTTCATGACATATACAGTTACATGCTTAGATTTTATCTTGACATGTAGCATTAGTTATGGTCTTGCGTGATATGGACATGTACATCGTGAACTGTGACGTGAGATTTCATTGGGTGGGGAGAGTATTACCATATCAAAGGCTGATTATATTATATATATTGTCATCTGGAGGTGTCTTAGTCTCTGACACAGAGCTTTGGCACAAGTTCTGGCCCTTCGAGAAAATATTGCTATGGGTTTCCCCGACACAGATCCTGTAGTAGTCTCAGCCCGAGAATGACTAAAACTCTCACTTGCATATCACTTAGTTGGTTATATAGTTTACCCTATTGTTTTATTTATTGCTTCACTGCATTTATTTTGGCATGAGTTATCTTGTACCTTGCAATGTCCCCTGAGGACCTGGATCCGGATTATGTCCCCAGGATTAGCTGACGAGATCTATCCCGAGGTATACGGGACCGGAGCATTAGCATTAGCAGAAGCAGGTGCATATATTGGAGCAGAACCAGGATCTGAGGACGAGATCGTGCCAGAGGACTTCTCCTGAGTATTGGCTTGAGATACTCATTTATTTCTGTTTTTAGTTATTTTATTTCCAGTCTATTGCATTGATGTATCAGACTTGTTTTCGGATTATTCTCCGAGACACTTTTATTGAGATTTGTTAGTTTATTTTATTTACATTTATTCTGGCTTTTGATCTGTGTTTATATTCTGTGGATGAGATTAGAATAGACTGTGACTTGTATCATTGGACCTATTTATTATTGTACTACAACTTAAGTATGCCCTGATGGATCTATTAAATTAGGTTTATCCATCGGTGTGTGCTGCTGGCCATTGCCACGTGTCCAGTCCCTCGGTATTTTGGGACTAGGGCGTGACACTCTCCATTCCCTTTGGTGGTGGTGGTGGTGGTAGTAGTAGTAGTAGTAGTAGTAGTAGTAGTAGTAGTAGTAGTAGTAGTAGTAGTAGCTTAGTAGTCGATTTAGGCAAGTACATCTTGCCAATGAGAAAAAACTTGTTATATTACATCTATTTATTTTTTTTGTATTTTATTATTTTATATTGTTCTCTATAAGTTTATCTACTTGTTTAATTCTTGGTATTTTTTGTTTTGATGTCTTGGTTGGAGTAGATCAAAGTTTCAAGTTTGGAGCTTCCATGAGTTTACTTGGTTTTGATCTCTTAAAACTTAATGTTTTCAAAATCTAATAGTTCTATGTTGATGAGCATTCAATTCTAAGTATTTTAGAACTTAACTTTGCTGGAGTCGGACTTGAAATACGGATTTCACCAAAAAAGAAAGTTTTCAAGAAAACTCGGAGTTCCCATGGTTGAAATTGTTGTTTGGGACGATGTAGCTTCATGCGGCCAGCATCCATGCGACAAGAACTCTTTGCCATATGTCCTCACAGCATGTGCTTATCTTATTGGGCGGGTGACTGACTTACACCTGAGTGTTTTGAAACTTAGTACTTAAAAGAGTTAAGTGGCCGAACTTCTTGTGTCTGACTCATTGGGCGTATGAAACGTCTATGAGGACAGCCAGCATGCGGCTATGTACCCTGCGGCACGGATGTATGCGCCCCCCTCGTTTAGGCGTATGTCCTCTGCACCGCTTGGGCATGACTTTTCATAGTTTTGTCTTTTCTTCTGACACACATTTATTGGCTAGTCACATCGGTCACTTTCCTGGCACGGCTAGTCACATCAGTCAATTATCTGACTTTGCATTTATTGTTCGTCACTCAGCACTTTAACCGAGGAGTAGACTTTGCATCTCTCATACGGCCGACTTACCCCAAGATAGACCTTCGATCACGGTATTATCAAGTAAGGGTCCGGAAGCAAGATATACCAAAGACAACATTTTGATCTCGATATGGGCATTACGAATTCTTAGCTATGCCATTCGGATTGACCAATGTTCCAGCAATATTCATGAATTTGATGAATCATATCTTCATGCCATACCTAGATCAATTTATAGTGGTATTCATATACGGTATTCTTGTCCACTCCAACAGTGAAGAAGAGCATGGAAAATATCTTCGGAAAGTGTTACAAGTTCTGGAGGAGCATTAGTTATATGCCAAGCTCAATAAGTAAAATTCTGGTTAGATCATGTGTCATTCTTGGGGCACATCATCTCAGGAGCGGGAATATCAGTGGATTCCAAGAAGGTTGAAGCAGTAGAGAATTGCCAGTCCCGAAGACAGTAGCAGATGTGCAAATTTTTTTGGGATTAGCGGGATATTATCGAAGGTTCGTGGCAGAATTTGCACGAATTTTGGCGCCAATGACTCATCTAATCCGCAAGGAGGTAAAGTTTGTTTGGTCGGTAGAGTGCCAAGCAGCATTCGAGAAGTTGAAGGAGAATTTGATATCAGCATCGATCCTTACACTTCTAGTAGGATCAGGATGATTCATAGTTTATTGTGATGCATCTGGGAAAGGACTTGGATTTGTATTGATTCAACACGGAAAGGTGATAGCTTATGCATCTCGGCAGCTTCGAGATCATGAGAAGAATTATCCAACACATGATTTGGAGTTAACAGCAGTAGTGTTCGCTATCAAGTTATGAAGACATTACCTATATGGCGATCGGGTGAAGATATTTACATATCACAAGAGTTCGAAGTACATATTCACCCAGAAGGACTTGAACATGAGGCAGAGGAGGTGGTTAGAATTGTTCGGTGATTACGATGTAGCACTTCAGTATCATCCAGGCAAGAAAAATATGGTGGCAGATGCCCTAAGTAGGAGAGGAAGCACATTTATTTTGACAACTCAGAAGCACATACTAGAACATCTTTGAGTAATGGGCATCGAGGTAGTATTACCTCATGGAGCGGGAGTACTAGCCAGTCTTCAGATATAGTCAACTTTGGTGGAGAGGATCAAGGTAGCCCAACCAGAAGATTCTCAGATTCAGAAGCTTAGTGCAGAATGTGAGTCAGGTCTTAGGAAGAAATTAAATATTCATGAAGACGGAACACTCAGATTTAGAAATCGTCTTTGTGTGCCAAGTAGAGATATTAGATAGAAAATAATGATCGAGGCACACAGTTCTCAATATTTTATACATCCAGGAGGCACAAAGTTGTACCAGGATATCAAGCAATATTTCTGGTGGAACAGAATAAAAATAGAAATAGCTCGGTTCATTTTATGATATCTCATGTGTCAGCAAGTGAAGGCAGAATAATAAAGCCACCGGGATTATTACAACTACTGTATATTCCAGAGTGGAAGTGGGAACACATTACGATGGACTTTGTGACCGGTCTACCTAGATCCCCTACTGGGCGTGATGCAGATTGGGTAATAGTATATCGACTCACGAAAGTGACACATTTTTTTTCCTTCCGAGTAGGGTAGTCCACAGAGCAGTTAGCAGATATTTATATGCAACAGATAATAAGGCAGCATGGAGTTCCAGCAAGTATAGTGTCAGATCGCGATACTCGCTTTATATCTCGTTTCTAGCAAAGCTTGCACAAACACTTAGGTTCCAAGTTGAGATTCAGTACCGCAGATCATCCCTAGACATATGGGCAGTAAGAAAGGACAATCCAGACATTGGAAGGTATGTTGCGGGCTTGTACCCTAGACTTTGTGGATCTTGGAATGATCATCTTCATTTAGTAGAATTCTTGTACAATAACAGTTATAAGGCTAGCAAAAAGATGGCTCCTTTCGAAGCATTGTTTGGAAGGAAGTGTAGGTCATCCTTAGCATGGGATAACATTGGTGAAAGGAAGATGTTAGGGCCTGAGATGATCACTCAAACGGTTGAAGTGGTTAAGCATATCAGAGAGTGGCTTCGGGTTGCACAAGATTATCATCGGCATTGGATATGTCAATATCGTAGGTCGTTAAAGTTTTCTGTCAGCGACCACGTATTTTTGTAAATTTTGCCCACCCGTGGAGTCATTAGATTCGGGGTTCGCGGGAAGCTTAGTCTGCGATACCAAGGACCGTTCGATATTCTCGAGAGGGTAGGGGATATTGCTTATCGTCTTGCCCTTATGCCTTCGCTTCATGAAGTGCATAATGTATTTCATGTGTCTCAGTTGCGTAGGTATATTCCGGATCCCAGCCATGTCCTCGATTATTCTGAGTTGGTCGTTGGTACCGACTTAACTTACGAGGAATAGCCCATGTCCATTTTGGATCAAAGAGAGAAGGTACTCAAGAATCGGACTATACGTCTTATTCGTGTTGCTTGGAGCCAACACTCCTTAGGGGAGTCGACGTGGGAGGTAAGGACGATATTCGATCTAAATACCCGTACATATTCGACTCGTAAGGTATTTTTTTGTATGCCTTCATATTTTTCATTCCATGGTCGACAAATACTCATATGAGATGATGTTGCTTTGCTTCATTATATGTGTTGATATACTTGCTTATTTATATATGTAGATTGCTTGTAATTAGTTGTTGCTTGTCTTGATATCTCTAGCTAACCTTGATTTTGAATTTCGATGACTGAATTTTTCTAAGGTGGATAGAGATGTCACTCCATGTTCCCGATATTCGTATTTGGAGCGTATTTAATTTTTTTGCTAGCATAGTTGTATGTTGTAGAGAGACTAGACCAATTTTTTGGTTTACATGGCTCTTGGTTTATTTTGTTGGTTTGGTTTGATCATGAGTTGAACCCATGGTCCAAACCTCAAAACCACCATATATGACCCAACTTCATTCTCTCTCTTCCCATTATTCTTCTTCCATTCTCTTTTTTAGGTTTCTTCTCTCCCTCCATAGGCAAGTACACCTTACATGAGGATTAAAGAAACCCTCTATTTTATTGTTCCATTATGTTTATATTTCTCCATACATTTAGAACTTGGTATTTTTGGTTTTTGTGGATGGATTAGTATAGATCTAGACTTTTAGTTTAGAAGCTTTTCATGTGTTCTTGAGTTTTTTTGGGTTTTGATCTCCTAAAACTTTATGTTTTCAAAAACTTGTTGTTCTATGTTGATGAGAACTTGATTTTGAGTATTTTAGAACTTTACTTTACTGGATTTGGGCTTCATTTGAGGTTTCAGTGGAAGAAATAATTTTCTATTTTCGAGCTTTTGATCATGGCTGAAAAGCTGTTGTTGGAGGAGACGAAGGAGTGCTATGCGGCACTCTGTGCTATACGAACTAGACTTCTCATCTCGAGTCAGTATGAGGCCAACCTTGTTGGACGCATAACTGAACATGCACATGCGCCCCTTGACCAAATGCATGAAATTGTACGAGTGAAACTACACAAGTTGAAGAAATTTTACTAAGTCCCAAAAGATTTTATGCAGCCAAGTATGTATGCGACCAAGAGGAGTATGCGGCCTCGTCGACCATGCAGCCAGGAGCTATGTGTCTCTCTAATAATTCTGGACGCATAACTTCTCACTGACTTGGCACGAATTTATATAATTTTGTCTTTTCTTCTGGCATACTTTATTGCTTGTCACATCGGTCACTTTATGTCACTTATTCTAACTTGTAATTATCGATGGACACATTGCCCGTTTCCTCAAGAGTGGACTTTTGCCTCGCCAAGGCATCCAAGCCAACTAAGCGGCCTTGATTGCATGCATCCTCATGTGGCACCCTGTCACATGCGGTAGCCTACTTCATCCAGCAGCTTGCCTATGCGCCTATTATTCCTATGCGGCACCATATTTCTTATACACATTGGACACTCACTTGATTTAATATTTTCGTTTAATTGGATGATTGTAATGCTATGTGTTAAATATAGAAATGACTTGTATGACCGAGATATGATCATGTGCTAAATTTGACTAAGCATCTGACATGAGCCATGAAGATGTGGCCTTATAGAATAAGAGGTATAATTCAAGTCGAACGATGGTCTGCAATCCCGGTCCTTATTTGGTTTAAGGATTGTGAATCTGATCTCGAAGGGTTCTCGCACTACTCTTATCATCATCTATCGATATAACAAAGTGACAATTAATGTGACCAGTGATGGACTGTCCTGTCCTGAATAACTTGATATGTGACAACTTGTCCATGATTATTCTAGAACTTGTTCCTGCCCTGACTATTATATCCGTGTTGATACACTTGAACGCACCGATAGCGCTACTTGATAGATATAATTATGGCGAGCCATCGTTCCACATACTCTTGCTACGTGATATATGTAATTATTTTCATGCACGAATCTGATAGTTGGACAGTGACTTTAGTCGTGGCTAGATAGTACTGATTGTTGCATCACACTTGGGTGAATCCAGATCTAACTTTCGAGTGACAATATGGATCCGTATCAAGAGTGCCCGTACTTAAAGTATGACATCTAAGAAGGAATGTTCATCTGACCATGACATGGGATTCTAATTAACCTAAGGTTAACTAGGCACCTAAATTTGTAGAGCATTGGGAGGGAACGGTATCACGAGATCGTGCATATCGAACCACCATAAAATAGCTGGAAGCAAAGGCTTGCCACCACAAATACTGTATATTATCCGCACTAGTGGAGTGCAGTATCTGACTTAATTATAAGATCAAACCATTATCTTTCCTATAGAAAGCCTGAAACTGTTACTGATTAATAATTAGCTCAGTGCCCTTGCAAGAGACTGGTGCTTCATCTTGCATATATACTTGCTTGTATATCATTGGTTCAGACAGCCCTGCTCGATTATGGCATAATCTGAAGATAACCTAAAGATCACAAATCAAGCCGTAATACATGATTAGCCGTCTAATTTGCTTATATTATATGTCTAGTCAGGAAAGTAGTCTATCGTGGTATGATGATTCAACCCATATCCTTGTTTGGTTGTTGGGTTGCATCGTTATGTTACGATAATCCATGGACCGAAGCTATTTTATTTCTTATATTGTATCTTTGCTTGCGTATTGTGCCTTCTGTTGAGTGGAATTAGGGACACAGGCTATTGTGGCATGATAGTTCAACTCATGTCCTTGTTTGGTTTTTGAGTTGCGTTGTTGTGTTACGATAGGTTATGGACAAAAAATACGACGCAGAATTATTTTAGCTTGACCTTAATCAAGGGACATATTATATCTTGATGTGATAGGGCACTTCATGTCCTTGTTTGGTGAAGGGATGTCGTATCAGGTCATAGATGGGATATATGCCATTGATTGTGGCTTCACGCATCTCATGCTATAAAACTGGATTTGTTTCTTCATTTCGTGCTTCTTTTGTGGTACTTGCTATTTAGGGTCTGACCCCACTGGTTTTGCATGGCCAGGTTTAGAGCCAGCACTTGAGGATAAAGCTTACTTCTCCTGCACTGATGGCACGCACCCGAAGGATGGATGTTGAGGGACATGAGTGGGTTTTTTTTGTTTTATTGCTCGTCTTTTGTAAACTATATTCTTTTGGACGTTTAGCCAACTGGTACCTGTTAGTCGAAGAATATTGTCACGCCCCAGTCCTAAAATACGTAGGACTAGGAGTACGTAACACGTCCAACCGAATGTATATGAACTCCAATATATGAAAACCATATACATACTTAAGCTGTTTATGAATATATAATCCATTAGTGGTAATATACTGTCACAACAAGTCATATGTAATCTAGATCTCATCCACAGCACAAATAATCAGTAGGAATAAAGAGCTGAATAATAACTGCATATCAACGATAGTATCAAGTCTGATAGTCGGGTGGAAACAAATCCACTACAAAATGACTATACTGAAAGGCAACAAAATGTCTAAATATTGATAGTAGATCACAGGTACTCTCAGGGTAAGATTTCCTCGGCCAAGTACGTAGAGTCAGGTCCAGGTCCGTACTCCTGTGGGTACTTCTACTCGTCCATATCTGGAAAGGGACCAGGTCCTCAGAGGGACATAACAAGATACATAATAACATGCCAATAGAGTACAAAAAAGTAAACATCCACTGGGTCTCCTATCCGTCTAAGTGAATGCAGTTTGAGGATACCATGGAGTATATGGGAAAGTGTAGGCTAGACATATGCTGACATAATTCACCAATCGTAACAACTGGCTAGTATATGCCACATATGCCCCCCAGAACAAGGGCGCACTGTAATGTCAGGAATATAAAATCAGCATAGTAAAAATGGGTGTCCCATACGCCTACTAGTCGTCCTCCCCACCCAATGATCTAAGCATGTTGTATCCACAATACGAAATATACCTCTAGATAACTGCCAGGTCTACTAGCATACCAAGTTTCTATCAACAGTCATCCCTAACGCACGGCTCTTACGTACGGGCGGTCAACCCAATACGTAGGCCGAGAGCTATATGAGACTCACAACTCGTGTAGCAACTGTGTCACGGCCAATCTACCAAAAATGCTCTTAATACTGAGGTGGTCTCATAAACAAGGTCCAATAAAATTATATAATTAAAAAAGAAACATGCTTCATATGGAATGTAAATAGAACTGTGGCAAGGTATACTTGCCGAGTAAAAAGTCCTGTATAGTGCAGTTGTCCACCACAGTATTTAAGATTGAAGAAGTGAAAGTTTAGGGTTTTGGGGTGTACCGCATGGTTATATATATAGAGAATAAGAAGTGGTGGAGAACTGGGGAAACTTAGTGTTTAAGAAACTACTGCTGCTATTTCTTTCTTTTCATTGGTTTAGGTGTGCGACTGAGGAGATTTTTAAGGAGTAGTGGAATAAGAAACTTACACGTGTAGGTCAGGAAAGCAAAGCAAAGTTGAGTTTTGCTTCTGTTGCTGATATTTTCTAAAGGGTGTGGTTCTACGCGTAGTGAAAGAGAGAGTTTACGCGTAGTAAAAGAGAGAGTTTACGCGTAGTGGTTTTGCTACGGCTGTTGTTACAATTACGCGCGGAGAAAGGAAAGGATTTTTACGCAGGGGTTTAAGGGTTTTTTCGCAGGAGTTTTACTACTGCTGTTATGGTTGTTTATGCGGGGTGAGTTGCTGTTTCTACTTCCTTATTTTATGCGCAGAAGTGGGTTTAACGGGTTACGGGTTTGATCCAATAGAAAATTCTATTTTCTATATTTAGCTCATAATTACCAATAATAATTTACATAATTTTGAATACGATTTCAGAATTAGGGGTTTTACATTCTAGCCAACTTATAAAAATTTTATCCTCGAAATTGAAACTAAGTCATGGTTGAAAATCAAGAATGGTAGGTAGATATAAATTACCTGAGTAAATTTATACCTTGGTCTGTGAATAGGTTTGGAAAACGTTGACGCATGTCATCCTCGCGTTCCCAGGTAGATTCTCCTGGCGAGCCATACTTCCATGCTATGCGGACCAAGGAAATAGACTGGTTTCTCAATACTTTCTCTCTACGATCAAGGATTCCCACATGTTGCTCTTGGTAAGATAAGCTTGGCCCAATGGTGATCTCTGAATGGTCAAGAATATGATTGCTATCTGTCACATATCGTCTGAGTTGCGATACATGGAATACATCATGTACTCCCTTAAGTGAAGGTGGTAGCGCAAGTCAATACGCTACTTCTCCCACTCCCTCTAGCACGTCAAATGGTCAAATATACCTTGGACTCAACTTACCATGCCCTCCGAATCGGATGGTGCCTCTGGTAGGTAATATTCTTAAGAAGACATGATCTCCCTCTTTAAACTCCAAGGGACAACGATGAAGGTCTGCCCATTGTTTCTGCCTGTCTTGCACTGCTTGCAAGTGTCCTTGTATCTTCTTAACTGTCTCAACGGTGTTGACCACTAACTCTGGTCCCAAAATTTGACGTTCTCCCACGTCACTCCAACATATAGGAGATCTATATTTCCTTCCATACAATGCTTCAAACGGAGCCATCTGGATGCTTGCCTAATAGCTATTGTTGTAAGAAAACTCCACAAGATGTAGGTGGTGTCACGCCCCGATCTCCCGCAGGCAAATCGGCCGTTCCCGCTAGGCGGGAATCACCCTCGCCAGCGCTCCCGCGGAACGATCGCTTAACACATCCGGGCGTGATGCCGCACGAGCGTGATCCACGCCCGTGCAAGGCCATGGTTCATTGGCTGGCGGCAAGAGTTCTAAGCCACAGAGTCGCACAGATTGTCCGAGTGCAGCGGAGTCATGAACGCATAGGCGATCGGTAACAGGTTCACTGAGTCGACAAATATAGCGGAAGCATTGAAACAAGTAAAGTAATCTCTTTATTGATATGAAACATGTATTACAGGCGGCGTATAGCCGAGATTACAAGTCGCTCAAGCCTCTCTTACTGAAACAGTAAAAGCGTGCCAAGTGGCTACAACTGTGGAATGAATGTACAGGCGATGGTCAGGCGATGTTCATAACTTATGTCTTGTATATGTGCTTCAGTCCCGGACGCACCGTTGCAAGGCTTCAGAGGGAAACTCCTGGCCTTAGCACGCACGAAGGAGGCGTCCGCACCGCACGAGATTCTCCCGCACCCTGCATATCAAACTGGTGGATTATCAGTACATTGAATGCACTGGTGGGGAAGCTACTCGCCCGCTCGACAAATCCAAACACGTAATACAGGTTCCGTGCACAACTATTAAGTTGTCTTTCTAGTTGCCTTAGGATCGGTTTTATACAAACATTGAATAGCTTAACGTGTCGGCAGTGCACCGTGCGATGTTAGAAGAAACACGGCGAGACTTACCAACTTACCATTTCCTTCCCTGTCCAAGGCAAACATTGAGGCAAACATGTTAATTCAAGCACGGGCAAGTATAACATTCAGGAGGCATAGCATATGCAAACATGAGGGTCGTTTTAACATGATCGTTCAGGTGTTAAGTCATTCATTGATGCGATGCAGTAACTCGCACGCGGATAGCCGCTAAGCGAGGATGACTTATCTATATGAACAGTTGTCGCTAGCATAGCCATAAAGGACCAATTTTAGTCTCTAACGAGAATGGGGTGCAGCGAGAATACAGGATACGCTCCACACAATTTCGTCTTTGTACAGGATGACTAAACAGGAGAGTTACCAATTTTAGTCACTAACGAGAATGGGGTACAGCGAGAGTACAGGATGCGCTCCACACCATTCCGTCTTTGCACAGGATGACTAAACAGGAGAGTTCCATCCGGATCGGGTCGGCCCCAGTGCCCCGGTGACCGTCCGTGGAACGGTGCCTCATTTCTGAGTTGTCCGCGACATGCAGGTCTGTATTCAGGTCTGGCTAGGCACAGGATCAAGTTCAGGATAGGACATATCATGTTCAATGTACAGGCATGATTGTTTACAGTCGTATATCGATTGCCAGGCCAGTTGATTCAGTAGTTTGCTCCTCGAGCTGTGATTCAGAGATTTATTCATTCAGGGTGCAGATTCCCTGGTTCGGGAATTGCCTTGGTGACCTAACGGTCCCGAATACTTTCAGGTTCTTCCATGTGCGGAACGACTACTTAGTAGTCTCCCGGGATTTGGATGAAAACATGGCAACATTCAAGCAGACAAGCATGCGTTTCTAAAGGAACATAAGCAGGCACGTTGTTCGGACCCGAAGGTAGTCCGAGAGATGAAACCGTTAAGGGACTTAGCATGCGAGGGTCTGAGTATAAGCAGTATTTCATTTCCATGTTCTAGCAAGCAATACAAGTTGGGATTATTCCCTTAGCTAGGTGCGTTGGATTTATTAGCATACAGGGGGTGAATCACCTAGCGACTAGCATAAATATTCCAGATTTTATGTGTGCTGGCTAAGCAAAGACAAGTTCACCGTAGCCACCCACCTTAGCGATGATTCGCCTCGGTAGAGCGATACGTCTGAGCGAGCCTCTGAAAGTCCAAGCCGAATTCCTGTAGGGACAAGTCTGGATATCCTTTGCTTCTTGATCGAGGCAAAGCAGGTCGGGACAGCTGCACGATTTGCCGTTTGAGACGGCAGTCCGCTTGAGCGGAATGGGGTATTACAGGTGGTCCTCCCATGATCCTCCAAGTCTAATATATAGGCCCTCAACATATCTTCCATTGTCTGAATAGTATGTTCTGACTGCCCGTCTGTTTGCGGGTGATAAGACGTACTGAATTTCAGACGAGTTCCAAGACTTTCTTGTATGCTCCTCCAGAAATATGATATAAAGCGCGAATCCCTGTCTGATACAATGCTGACAGGTACGCCGTGCAATCTCATGATCTGCCTCATGTATAAGTCAGCCAAAGCTTCTATAGTTTGGCCAACTCTAAAAGGCAAGAAATGGACTGACTTGGTAAGTCGGTCCACTATTACCCATACTGCATCTCTTCCACTTGGACTCTTGGGAAAACCCGTGACGACGTCCATAGTGATGTGTTCCCACTTCCACTCTGGAATCGGGAGTGGTTGCAATAATCATGCTGTCCTCTGGTGCTCCGCCTTTACTTGTTGACATACCAGACATTTAGCTACAAAGCGAGCTCTCTCTCTCTTTTTATTCCATGCCACCAAAAGTGCTGTCGTAAATCGTGATACATTTTGGTACCTCCAGGATGAATAGAATATATCGAACTATGAGCTTCTGTCATCAGCTCCTTTCGAATCTCTCCAATAGGAACATATAGACGATTATCATATCGTAATGTCCCGTCATTATGAATATGCAATCCTGTTTGTTCTCCGGCCTCTGTCCTTTCCTTTAATCTTCTGAATCTGGCGTCTGTAGGCAAAGTCGCATTGATCCTCTCTACTCGTGATGATTGTACTTGCAAAATGGCTAGTATCCCGTCTGCTCCGGGTAATATCACTTCAATGCCAAGACTTTTCAAGTCTTTTAATAATTTCTTTTGTGTTGTCAAGAAGTAAACTGTTGGCTTCTGGCTTAATGCGTCTGCTACAACGTTAGCCTTGCCTGAATGATAATGTAGCTCTATCTCGAAATCTTTTATCAACTTGAGCCATCGACGTTGCCTCATATTTAACTCCTTCTATGTGAAGACATACTTGAGGCTTTTGTGGTCTGTATAGATTTTTACTTGTTCCCCATATAAGTAATGTCTCCATAGTTTTAAAGCAAATACAACTGCTGCAAGTTCCAAGTCATGAGTTGGATAATTCTTCTCATGTACTCGTAATTGCCTAGAGGCATATGCAATTACCTTGCCATGCTGCATCAATACGCATCCCAACCCTTTTCCTGATGCGTTACTGTAGATCACATAGCCTCTTGATCCTGATGGAATAGTTAATACTGGTGTTGTAGTCAGTCGCTTCTTTACTTCCTCGAAAGCGTCTTGACACTCATCGGTCCATATAAACTCTTGATCTTTACAAATCAACCGAGTCATAGGTGTTGCTATCCTTGAGAAGTTTTCCACAAACCGTCGGTAATATCCCGCAAGTCCAAGGAAACTTCTCACTTCTGCTGCTGATTTAGGAACAGGCCACGTCTCCACTGCCGAGATCTTTTCTGGATCAACAGAAATACCATCTCCTGTAATGACATGTCCAAGAAATGAAACCTTGTCCAAGAAGAACTCACATTTACTGAGCTTTGCATATAACTGCTCTCTCCTCAATGTCTCTAGCACAATCCGCAGGTGCTTCTCGTGTTCCTCGTGGCTTTTTGAATAGATAAGTATATCATCTATGAAGACAACCACGAACTGATCCAATACTGATGGAAGACTCGATTCATTAAGTCCATAAAGATAGCTGGAGCATTGGTCAATCCAAATGGCATGACCAAAAACTCGTAGTGTCCATATCTTGTCCGGAATACAGTCTTCTGGATGTCCTCCTTTCGTACCTTCACCTGGTGATATCTCGATCTTAAATCTATCTTTGAGAACATCTTGGCTCCACTAAGTTGATCAAATAAGTCATCAATGCGTGGTAATGAATATTTATTTTTTACTGTTACTGCATTCGAGGCTCTATATTCAATGCACATACGTACTGACCCATCCTTCTTTGGTACAAACAACACTGGTGCTCCCCAGGGTGATGCACTTGGTCGGATGAAACCTTTTTCTTCTAGTTCTTTCAATTGTGTCTTTAGTTCATCCATCTCTTTCTTCGCCAGTCTATAAATATGTGATGCTATGGGTGCTGCTCCCGGTGTTAATTCAATCGAAAACTCTACGTCTCTATCTGGGGGTAGTCCTGGTAATTCTTCTGGAAAGACGTCTTGAAATTCTGATATAATGGGATGATAGACAACATCGTCCATTGTGAGCTACATACCATCAAGGATTTTGGTGGATCCTCGTGCAAGCTCAAATTCGGGCTGGCCTGGTACCTTAAAAAGAATGCTTCCTCCAAAGCAATCGAAGAAAGCGTGGTACTTGCTTAGCCAGTCCATTCCAAGCACAATGTCAAAAGTCGGCATGGGAAGGACTAAGAGTCGGGCATTCATCTCTTTGCCACGTATCACTATAGGACACATTCTACAAATTCTACTAATAGGTACAACTCCTCCTCCGGTAAGAATTCTAATACAACTAGGTAATGATGTAGAGGCAATATTGTGTTTGGCAATAAAACTAGATGATATGAATAAGTGGGTGGCTCCCATATCAAATAAGTCATAGCAGGAAAAGTAAAAGCAAGAGTGATACTTGCTACGACATCAATCTCCTGATCCATGTCATCTATTTCCATTGCAAAAGCTTGTCCTTTCTTTTGTGGCTGTCCATTACTAGCCCTCAGGTACTGATCCTCCTGGGTAGGTAGTGGTGGTCCTCGCTGAAATCCTCCTACTGCTGGAGGTCGAGGTGCTCCTGGTCTAGCCATCTGTTGAGCTGGCCTTGGTGCTGGAAGTGCTAGCCTCTGTGCTGGCAGTGGAAGTGTCGCTGCTTGTTGCATAGGGCAGTCCTTTAATATATATTGTCCAGAACCACATCTCATACATTGTCCTAGACGAGTTCGACAGTCCCTCCTAATATGTTCGTGTTTCCCACAATGATGGCAAAGGGGTTTCTCTGGGATCTGGTATGGTCCCTCTCTATGCTGAGACTGTTGTTGCTGAGCTAAAGGACGTCTGATAGGTCCTCCTTGTTGTATCCTTGTCGGTCCTGTATGTGTCCTTACTAGTCCTTGTTGCGTCCCCAGCTTAACTCCTCTTCCTCGGCTGATAGTTTCTTGTAATCTGGCTTCTGTCAGAAACTCGGCATAAGAGATTCAGGACTGTGAGCTAGTGTAATGTTGGAGCTCCTGAATTAGTCCACGATAGAATCTCTTAGCTTTGGCCAAGTCATCGGGTATCAGAGCAGCGCCATATTTACTAAGGCGGCTAAACTCAGCATCATACTCATCCACTGTTCTGTTCCCTTGCTCCAGGTGGAGAAATTGATCGTATAATGCATCTCTGACAGTGTCCGGGAAGTACTTCCTTTCGAAGCACTCCAAGAACTGTTCCCAAGTCTGGTAGGTACCCAAATGGCACTCCATGGACTCCCACCAGTGATGAGCATTACCATCTAGAAGCGTTCTTATACCTGTCATCCACAGCTCTGTAGGTAGCTGTGATGCTTCTAATAACTTTCGAGTGTGAGTGATCAAGTTGGTAGTTTCTTCTGGACTCTCGATGCCTTTGTATGGCCTTGGACCCATCTGGATAAAGTCCTTTACTGATCCAACTCTAGCTCGAGGTTCTGGAGCTAGTGCTTGAGCTGGTATAGTAGTCCTTGCAGCCATCCTTTCAAGTGCTGCTAGGAACTCTTGTCTCTGTTCTGCGGCTTGCTGTCTCTGTTCTGCAGCTAGTGTGGTGGCCTGTTATTGTTGTTCCTTCATTATCATCTGGAAGAATTGGAACAGTTGAGTCTGACCATCCTGCGTTGTTGGTGAGGCTAGGAGGTTCCTATTTGGTGGAACAGGAAAGTCAGATGGAACTGGATTGTGAATCTGTCCATCTGGTCCTGTAAGTCTAGGATTTGGTGAAGTCCCTCCTTGAGTCTGATCATTGATTCCAGAAGTTGTGTCACCATCGGGGACTGTACATCCTTTCTGTATATCCATCTCTCTACAGGTGATGTATACAACGTTCAAAAGGAGTACAGGAATCAAATAGAGATGTAAAGATTGGTTGGCGTAAAACATGGGTTCAGAATTATCTGCATAAAGCAGAGAAGCGTAAGGTAGGATTTTAGAGTTGCCTGCGTAAAGCAGAGATTCAATGAAGTCAGCGAAAAAATAGAGCTTCAAAATTGTTTGTGTAAAATAGGCTTCAGAACTGTCTGGGAAAAATCTGCGTAAAAGTTTCTGTGCGTAAAGTCTGATGCAGAAACTCTGAGCGTAAAAGTCTAACACACGTTGTAGCGTAAAGTTGGTTTCGAGGAACTTTTTGTTTTTCCTCGGACGGATTTGTCAATCAAATCAGTGATCCTGACATCTGACAAAAAGTAACGCACGATGATCGAGAAAAGCTGTGATGATGATTTGCACAGAGACCCAGGTTGTCGTTTAGCGATATATCTGATACGAGTCATTCTACGCATCCAATAAGGAAGAAAAGTTGGGGCTTTTCATACGCTATCTATAGGAATGAGTTTTACGCTCCAGATAAAACAAAATCAGATGCTAAGTCAAAAAGCTTATTTTTGCACAGGGCTCGAGGTATATCTATGCATTTAATGCACGAGATTTGGTTCTGACTGGTTTCCACTGGGAAAACTAAAACTAGAACAGTGGTAATATGCTCTCTTCACCATCCTTATATTTACGCCTAATCAAGCTATTTTTTGCTGGGTATTTACCTATGTGGCTTTCTTGTTGTCTTATATGCTAGATTTAGGAACACTATTGGATCGTGTTTTAATAGTTGTTAATAACTGCAGTGTAAAGTAGGCATCACTACAGCGTAAAATAGGTAATCTCTTGCAGCTTTTAAAATTTACGCTCAAGAGAGTAAGAATTTATGGCATAAAAATTAAGAAAGAATGAGGTTTTAGTCAAGTGTAGATGAGATCCTTATTCTCTATTCCTAGACACAGGCTTGTTTGGTATAGTTACGTAACCAAGACAATATATTCATGACCTGCATGGGCCACCACCAAAAAATATGTCACGTCCCAGTCCCAAAATACGTAGGACTAGGAGTACGTAACACGCCCAACCGTATGTATATGAACTCCAATATATGAAAACCATATACATACGTACGATGTTTATGAATATCTAATCCACCAGTGGTAATATACTTTCACAACAAGTCATATGTAATCTAGATCTCATCTACAGCACAAATAATCAGTAGGAATAAAGAGCTGAATAATAACTGCATATCAACGATAGTATCAAGTCTGATAGTCGGGTGGAAACAAATCCACTATAAAATGACTATACTGAAAGGCAACAAAATGTCTAAATATTGATAGTAGATCACAGGTACTCTGAGGATAAGATTTCCTCGGCCAGGTACGTAGAGTCAGGTCCAGGTCCGTACTCCTGTGGGTACTCCTGCTCGTCCATATCTGAAAAGGGACCAGGTCCTCAGAGGGACGTAACAAGATACATAATAACATGCCAATAGAGTACAGAAAAGTAAACATCCACTGGGTCTCCTATTCGTCTAAGTGAATGTAGTTTGAGGACACCATGGAGTATATGGGAAAGTGTAGGCTAGACATATGCTGACGTAATTCACCAATCGTGACAACAAGGGCGCACTGTAATGTCAGGAATATAAAATCAGCATAGTAAAAATGGGTGTCCCATACGCCTACTAGTCGTCCTCCCCACCCAATGATCTAAGCATGTTGTATCCACAACACGAAATATACCTCTAGATAACTGCCAGGTCTACTAGCATACCAAGTTTCTATCAGCAGTCATCCCTAATGCACGGCTCTTACGTACGGGCGGCCAACCCAATACGTAGGCTGAGAGCTATATGAGACTCACAACTCGTGTAGTAACTGTGTCACGGCCAATCTACCAAAAATACTCTTAATACTGGGGGTGGTCTCATAAACAAGGTCCAATGAAATTACATAATTAAAATAGAAACATGCTTCATATGGAATGTAAATAGTACTGTGGCAAGGTATACTTGCCGAGTAAAAAGTCCTGTATAGTGCAGTTGTCCACCACAGTGTTTAAGCTTGAAGAAGTGAAAGTTTAGGGTTTTGGGGGTGTACCGCATGGTTATATATATAGAGAATAAGAGGCGGTGGAGAACTGGAGAAACTTAGTGTTTAAGAAACTACTGCTGCTGTTTCTTTCTTTTCATTGGTTTAGGTGTGCGGCTGGGGAGATTTTTAAATAGTGGTGGAATGAGAAACTTACACGTGTAGGTCAGGAAAACAAAGCAAAGTTGATTTTTGCTTCTGTTGCTGATATTTTCTAAAGGGTGTGGTTCTACGCGTAGTGGAAAGAGAGAGTTTACGCATAGTGAAAGAGAGTTTACGCGTAGTGGTTTTGCTACGGCTGTTGTTTATAATTATGCACGGAGAAAGGAAAGGATTTTTACGCAGGGGTTTAAGGGTTTTTACGCAGGGGGTTTACTACTGCTGTTATGGTTGTTTTACGCGGGTGGCCTACTGTTTCTACTTCCTTATTTTACGCTCGGAAGTGGGTTTAACGGGATGCGGGTTTGATCCAATAGAAAATTCTATTTTCTAATTTAGCTCATAATTACCAATAATAATTTACATAATTTAGAATACGATTTCAGAATTAGGGGTTTTACAAATATGGACACTAGTTCCCTACATGATTGTATTATATTCAAACTACAGCTAACTCACTCTCATGTATACTTTTGACTGTGTATCTGGCATATCATTCTGTATCGCTAGATCTCTAGAACATTCTGATGCGATGTTAGGGACGTCTTACTGCTTACTTTGAAATATTCTATGTTACTGATACTTATTTGAATGATTTAGACAATAGAAGTTCTTGACCCTAGGAGACTTGACTGTAGTATGCACCCCATTGTCACTAGACAACCTTAACACATTACGGGTTGGTTCGGCATTCCGCAAGGTGCGGTTGGCTGAGTCATTCCCCCCGCTCTCTAGTATTCTGGTTCTAGGACGTGACACCTGGATAACCCGGATAGTCTGCAGGGCATGTGGTTGTATGGAATATCAAAATTGTATGTATTAGTAACTAGGACTGTGATAACCCTAGCTAGCTAATGATAGCAAGCTGTAGGGCATGATTGGCCGTGATTGCTTGATTTTCTTTCTAGTTTAGTCATGTCCTGATTTATTTAACAACTGATCCTGAGACTTTAACCTGAGTACTGATTTCAGATGTCCTTGTTTAAATACTCCAGAATTGTTTAACTGTTATTTTACTTGCCGCACTTATTTAACTATTTCTTATGCTATTTCATACTGATTTGTCTGCATGCTGATTTTTAGTTCCTAAGTTGGCTCCCTTGTGGTAGTTGTTATTTTGGGGTCTGACCCAACTGGTTTTGTACTCTTGCTAGTTCTTCATTTTGTAACTTGTTTCATGATCATTTGTGTATGTATAGTTTGTGACGCCTTACTATTATATGTTTGGTGATCATAGATCTTGTAACTTGTTGTTTGCTTGAGATTAAGACACCTAGGAAGCTTGACCTAGGAATGACTGTTGGATTGTAGAGTAAAATTCTCACATGTCTAGACAATCATGACCGTATATCAGAGTATTAGTACTCTGGTGTACGTTGCTGGCTTTGTCCGCCTCCGCTTTCCAGTATTCTGGTTTTGGGGCGTGACACTCTCCTCCGCCGCCGCCGGCCGGTTATGCTGCATAAAGCCAAACGCTGCCAAGCGTCGAAAGCAGCAACCGCTGTGCACAGCCCCCCCCCCCCCCCCGGGTTGCATGCGCCGCATGTTCCGAAAGGCATGAATAATCATGCGTCGCCAACAGCAGACCGTGTCCCCTCCACAACAGACTCAATACCTTGCCGCATATGAGCACTGGTCGTATGGGCTCCCGGCCGCATGCGCTCCCTGGATGCAAAGCTACCGCGCAAGCAACTCGCGCATGAGCGTCATGCGACGTGCTAAGTGCAAATTGCGCCACTTTGCGCCATTGAGTCCGAGTCCGAGTCCGAGTCCGAGTCCGAGTCGCTAAGCCCCTTTGAGACTTAGCTCTTAAGAAAAACTTTCCAAAAGTGGTGACAAAATAAAGATTGTTATAAAGGAGTTCACACTTAATTCCTCTAGGAAAGTCAACCCACATTGACCACCACCTCATGTGCATATACCAATACTAAACAAAGCTATATATTGAAATATACACATTAGTGATTTTTTCAATGCTATTTACACCGTCAAATTCGGTCCCGCATTGATCCGCCTGCCATGTGGAAGCTCCTTATTAGCCAGAATTTTTAGCTTCTAGAAAATTTTCTTCCCACCCCTTGGCCTTTGGTGTGTCTTTCCCATAAAGTGGTATGTGTTTTCCTTTAATTGTAAGACTTGAATAATGTTTAAATTAGTAGAGGATACAAGTGAAGAAAAAATAATGTTTAAATTTATTCTTAGATCAATGCTATACA
>JAYESA010000005.1:15083477-15102156 GCA_036927795.1 Iris macrosiphon | reverse complement strand
TATATATATATATATATATATATATATTTATTTATATATTTATATTTATATTTATATTTATATTTTAAAAAAATTAGAAGAGGTATTCGTGTTACAGACTCATGGTCCGAAGGCCTACAAACTCGGTCCGAAGGCCCACCACATTCCGACCCATAGGTCCGCACCTGCACCGCACTTGAACCACACATGCACTACACCCATCACCAACTCACCACTTAATTCTTCCAAAGAAAAATTAAATGGCGTCCAGGAGACTCGAACCGGCAACTTCCTGGATAATATGTCCCCGGAATCCCGCGGGAGCCTCCCCCCCCCCCCCCCCCCCTCCTCGTGCGTCGGATCGTGGGGGTCACGCGTACCTGAGTGAGGCCCACTCGATCCAACGGTTGGGGACGAATACTTGATATCCTCAACTATTTATGTTTGTTCCCAACTATTCATGTTTGGCAACTTGACACCAAAAAATTTCAAAATAGACAACATAATATCCTAAAAAAAAATCTGAAAATATCCCCGTCACTATCTCTTCCCTATAGCCTCCCCCCTCCCCCAACCCCAGTAGGCCCCTCTCCCCCCCCCCCCCGGCCGCTCCCCCTCCTCCCCCCCCCGGCAGCCCCCCCTCCTCCCGTCGTTCACCCCCCCCTCCCGCATCGCCCTCGCCCGCATCCTCGCCGTCCGCGCGCCGCCCGCCCTCTCGCCTTTGCCGCCTGCCCGCGCACCCTCGCCGCCCGCAACATGCTCGTACGCGCTCGCCGCAAACCCGCGCGTGCCCATTGTCCCCGCGAGCCGCCCGCCCGTTCGCTTGCAGCACGTCCACCCATTTCGCCCCCCCCCCCCCCCCCCCACCCCCCCCCCCCCTCCTCCCGGACGCGCGCCTGCTGCTGCCGCCCCGTTGTCGCGGGGGATCGCAGGAGAGAGAGAATGGAAGAGGGGAGGGGTATTTTCGATTTTTTTTTTTTTAGGATATGCAGTTGAAAATATTCAATAGTTGATTTTATTAAGTTGACTATTTTGAAAGTTTAGGATATTACATTGCCAAAAATGGATAGTTGCACACACACACACACACACATATATATATATATATATATATATATATATATATATATATAAAAGGGATATGAGTCATAGTCTCATATTTCTATATGAGTCAATGCACATGTGGATCAATAGGAATTGAGTGTACTAGTGCACCTGAGATGTAGGAATTCATTTATATTGATCCACATGTGCATGACTTATATAGAAATATGAGTAGAAATATGAGCCTATGGTTCATATCCCGTGTATATAGAAATGTGAGACTTATATATACGTGTGTAGCACACCTGGCTACACACCGGGACCCCTGGTCGAGAGGATTCCTCCCATCCGCATATTGAATTCGTGTCGTTCATTGCCTACATTTGCCATTGTTTGGTCAACAAATTCTTATATGTAAACAGGTCTTGCTGACCATCTTTTATCTCGAAAGAAAAAAAAAATAATAATAACCAAAAAAAAAAAAACTCTTATACAAGTTAAAGGCTGGCAGCAGCAGCAGCAGTTGCAAATTATTTCTTGGATAAATATTAGTTCAGAAAATATTTGTGCACATCTTGCATGCATTTTTAGTCCACTTCGAAATATTAATTTTTGGAGCTAGAGCAAGACGGAGACCAAGATGGCACTACTGCCACGGTTAGGAGCACAATATATATAACGTGATCAAATCGTATCATGGAAAGAACACTTTAGATATACAAGCCAATCTCATGTTGATTCTCCTAGGTGAATATTTGTGCATAGTCTCTCAAGTACAAATTCCTATATAAATATTCAATAGTGAGAAGAAAAAAAAAACTATGATTACATCTTTTATGTAGCCACCATCTTTCGCTCTAAAAGCTTACCATTCCGTACTAGAAGATTTGATACCAATGGCTGATTTTCTTCCATAGATAAATTATAGATTTATAATATATAGCTAGGCAAAAGTATGGTAGTTTAATTAATCATAATTCGTTTATGTGTAAAGTGTAAAACTTTCTTATGGTATAGGAATCTATCTTGATATTGGAATATATAATTTTTTTTAATTGTGCAACAAACTTTCAAAAGCAAATTCTTGCAGGCAGGCGTACAAAAACGTCAGTTTTCAAGCTTTAGAACATGAGATTAGAGACGAGATAATTTACAATAAATGATGCTTTTGCCACTAACCATTCATTTGGATGTGTTTCGAGTCATGGATAAAGTTGTCACGGATCGATCGATAGGGACAGATCTTAATTTTGGAGTCTTGGACCTTCGTTCGAACCTCTTCCATGCCGGTGGTGTACTAAATATAAATCAATCCATAGTTGTTTATATATGTATCCATTTTTTGCTTATTGATTCATTTTCTTCTTCTTCTTCTTTTCTTAATTTGACTATTTTCTTTATATTACACTTGGTTGTATTTCAATATTGGATGTGTGATGTTTCTTGTTTCTAGATCGTCCGATTATTTGAGTTTACGACAGTCCTACATGGACCGCATGTACAATTGGTCCACAGTCACGTATCGTTTGCGGATTGGAGGGAGACATCAAACTATACCGGTGGTGTACTAAATATAAATCAATCCATAGTTGTCTTTTCCATTGAAACATCAAACTATAGAGGTGGTCAATATTTCTATTCCGGATGTACATATCTTAATATAAATACAATCTCCGATCTCTGAGGTATGGCTTTGCAAATATTTTTAATTCATCTTCCTTAATAAAAAAAATTGTGTATGGTATTTAATCTCCCTACTAATTACTACTAAAAGGAATACATTCTTAAATTAATTAGTCATGGAATTCTCATGTAGCTCAATAATCAAATATTATTATTATTATTATTATTATTATTTTTTCTTTCATACATATTAAATTAGGGTCCTTGCTTTGGGAATATAACTATGTCGGAATGTACATCGCACTTCTAATAATTAGAAACTCTAATTTTATGAATTTTGTAGTGTGTGACCAAGCCAAAGTGTGCAGATATCCTTTTTCTTTGGGCTAATTTTTAACTTGAACTTGATACCCTCAACTATCCATGTTTGACAACTTGATATTCTAAAATTCAAAAAAACTAACTTATTACCCCCCCCCCCCTCTCTCCTTCTCTCGCTCTTTCCCAGCCCCTCCCCCAGGCCGCGTCCCCCTCCTCCCGGTCGCGTCCCTTTAGCTTTCGTCGTTCGTCCGCAACCTCTCTTCCTCTCCTCCCGCCTCGCCCCCGTGCACGCTGTCTGCAAGCGCGCCGCGCACCGCCCGCCCGCGCGCCACTCGTCTGCCCACCCGCGCACCGCCCGACTGTACGTTCCGCTCACCCGCGTGCCTTGCGGGATAGAGATGGGGGATCGCTGGTGAGAGGAGAGGGGGGAGGGAGAAAGGTGGGGTAGGAGTATTTTCGGAGTTTTTCTTTTTCATGATATGAAGTTAACAATATTCAGTTGTTAATGGTATCAAGTTGGCTATTTTGAAAGTTTAGAATATCAAGTTGTCAAACATGGATAGTTGAGGGTATCAAATTAAAATTTAGTCTTTTTTTTTCAATTATGTGACGTGAGCTTAAGATTGCATATAAGTAACAAGAAATGTATTTCTTATAGGAGTAATGATATTCATCCCTCTCAAATGTTCCTCCAAATTATTCCTCCTTATGTGACAGCTGACGTGGCATGTCAAATAGCATTATGTGGCAACTAAAATGACACATGACATGACAAATTTTAACCAAAAAAATTAATTACCCAATTTTTTTAATATTAATATTAATATTAATATTTATTTTAATATTATTTTTAATATTAATTTTAATATTTAAATTTAAATTATAATATTAATTTAAATTTAAATTTTGTCATGTTAGTTGTCACATTAACTGTCACTTCAGCCATCAAGGAATAGTTTAGAGTAATATTTTGTAGGGATGAATAGACTATTATGTTCTTTCTGTTGGAGTGGGTGGGGTTCCCAACCTATGTGAAAAATATCCCGGAGTAGGATTGGGTATTTCTACATATAATAGGAATACCTCAATTTATTTGGATTGGATATTCCTAAATATAATAGGAATATCTCAATGGATTTGGATTGGATATTCCTGCATATAATAGGAATATGTCAATGGATTTGGATTTGGATTGGATATTCCTATCTATAATAGGAATGCTAGTTGTGGGTTTGAGGCTATATATATGTGTCTCTTGGCCCTAAAATAAATCTTTCTCTTTAAAAAAAATATAGCAACAAGGAGAGAAAATGAGACAAGAGTACCATTGCAACATTGGAGAGGAGAAAGAAGGATTGGAGGCCATTTCGAAGAAGAAGATCAGTTTCGGTTATTTTTCGTTGTTTTTCTTCTTCGTGGTTATAATCTATTTTCTGTTCCAAAAGAGTTGCGGTAATTTGTTTGGATCGGTGAGAAGTTTGTAAGGAGTCGATGTATTTCTTATTCCATTAGTGGAGGCTTTTCAGGGTTTGACTCCGATCGTCCCGTGGTTTTTTTCGTAAGGGTTTTTCACGTCAAAAATATATGTGTCAGCAATTTGTGTTTGGCGTTATTGGTTTATGTGTTTTTCTCGGTTCTCTCGCAGGTACTCTCTGGTTTGGGGAACGGTTTTCGCACTTTTGTTCCCAACAAAGTGGTATCAGAGCCAGGTTCTGGAATTTCAAAAGGGTATCAGGAGTTGACAGGCAAACCAAAGGGAGAAATGGACGCAAAGTCGGTACGAATGGTAAACCTGAACGGTACCAACTATCATTATTGGAGGAGCAAGATGGAGGATCTGCTATTTGTCAAAAAGCTGCATATGCCGGTATTTGCTTCCGAGAGACCCAGTGACAAATCTGAAGAGGACTGAAATTTCGAGCATATATAAGTGTGTGGGTACATCAAGCAGTTCGTTGACGAGAATGTGTACAACCACGTTTCCAGTATTGAGCATGCGAGGACACTAAGCTGGAATCTTTGTATGCGAAGAAGATCGGAGTAAATAAATTGTTCTTGATCCGAATGATGATGGGTCTGCGATACAAAGATGAGGAGTCTATTACGGATCACTTGAGTGAGTCCCAGGGCGTGGTTGACCAGCTATCCTCGATGGAAGTCAAGTTTGACGACGAGGTTCATGGACTATGGCTGTCATACCCCAATCTCCCGCAATCTCAATCGTCCCCTCTGAACGTGAATTACCATGTTGTAGCGCTCCCGCAGGTCAATCGTTCTCATCGAGACGTAATATCGTACGAGCCTGGAGTTGCGCTCGCACAAGACGATGTTGACAAACACCAAAGTTATCATCGAAACGACCAAGTTACAACGAAATTCAAGTATTGTGTGCCAAGCACACATCTGAGTATACGCAGCTAAGCTCTCGATAGGGTCCAAATAAAAATGCCACAAAGGATAATGCAATACTCTTGCCGAGGCAAGATGGCCGCCGCCTACACGAAAAGCACAAACCAAACCAAAACAAACCAAACCAACTCTTATCTATATGAAGTCACTGGCCAAGCCATAAAGGACTGTTCAACTACAGTTCTACTCGATCCAGCGCTGAGTAGCTAGCCCGCCTGGATCACATTAAACCGTCGGCACCGCGCCCAAGGCTCGTTACCAATTTTGTCTCCTCCATGGCCGAACGGTCCTGGTGCCCCGGAGCCTTCCCATTCGAGGAAACCAAATCCTGTGCGTAACATGTTGTCCGTGACCGATGCAAACTCCAAGTAGGTATGATGAGAAAATTGATCATTCTCGCCCCACCAAACTATCTAGCCATAATCCAACCAACTATCCATAACAATTCTCCAACTTATAGCCCAAGTCACCATCTCAAGTTATCCCCAAAAGCACTGTCGCTTCTCGACACAGTGTTCCAATTGGTGCAACACCCTTCGCTCAGGACAATTTCGTGGCACAATATCCCAATAGTGGCACAATGTCCTCACCGATGCAGTTGTCCAATTTTGAACTACAACTGCACGTTTTGCATGACAAAGCGCCCAACTGATACTCGTGTACGAATGTATGCTCGCTCGCCCGCCCGAATTATCCGATGTTCCAACCAAGATGTATAATTTTAACTATTTCTCCAACTGCCCCAAATATAATCAAATTCTAGCTCCAATTGCCCCAACACGAAACTAACTCAAGCCATAAATCTATCCAAGCAAACGACGTACACTCTATGCACGCCACAGTGTAGTAATTTCCAAATTCCAGTCCAAGTGTTCAAGCCTTTACGTGTGTTCCATATTATTAGGCATGAAGGAATAGAGGAGAAGGGACAGAGCCCACTCACCAAGTCTAATTCCGTTAAGCATTCTGCCCTGCCGATACGGCCGATCCGTTGAACCCATGGTCCGATGCAAAATACGATCTACTCAATTGGTATGATCGTGCGAGCAGGTCGTGCTCTCCAAATCATTCGACCGATCGGACTAAGGAAGACGGCATTATCGCTCCAAATCTTGCTATCCCAGTACTGCTCTGAACGAACACATGATTCCATCGAACTCCGCTAGCGATCTACACATGAAACCAACTTAAATCAATACTTGTTCTCAAATTCAACAAATAAAAAATGTAACCAGCTATTGCCTCATTCAATCCGACTCAGCGTAATGCATCGTGCGGTTGTGGGGCATTACAATGGCTGTTGTGTACATTGCCAGACTCATGGGAGACCGTACGAGTGTCTATGATCACTTCTGCTCTGGAAGGCGTGGTCAGTATAGAGTTTGCCAAGAGCGGGATACTGAATGAAGAGATGTAGAGACGTTCGCAGGGCACTTCATCCATATCCTACTCAGAGGCACTTGTTTCAGAGAGCCGCGGAAGGGGTAAAAGCCGGAGTCCAGGTGGTGGCAGAGACAAAAACAGGGAAAGGTCCAAGGGTTGGTACGAGGACTCAGAGTGTTACCATTGTGGCAAGAAGGGCCACATCAAGCGGAACTGTTTCGCTTGGAAGAGAGAGAAGAAAGGGCGACAAGGGAAAGCAAAGTGAGAATACTACATCGGCGGCCTCGACACATGGAGGCAACGTGATCATTGTAGGTGATGAGGTAGTTATGAACCTCGCCTGCGATGACAACTCTTGGCTGGTGGACTCAGGTGCTTCAGCGCACGTATCTCACAACAGGGTAATATTTACTACATACACAACAGGCGACTGTGGAGTGTTGAAGATGGGTAATGGAGATGTGTCGGAGGCGGTTTCCATTGGATATGTGCATTTGAGGACAAAGACGGGTGCAGTTCTTGTTCATAAAGATGTTCGTCATGTCCCTGATATCCGTTTCAACCTGATATCGGTTGGAAGGTTGGATGACGAGGGTTTCTTCAGTCTCTTTGGAAATAATCAGTGGAAGCTTTCCAGAGGTTTGATGGTAATTTCCAGAGAAAGCAAGAGGTTCGAACTCTACTATATGGAAGAGAGCGCATAGGGAGCACAAGAGGTTAACGCAGCTACTGATGCATCTACTGAGTTGTGGCACAGGTGGCTCAGCCATATCAGCAAGAAGGAATGAGCTACTTGGTGAACATGAAGGTAATTCCAGGGCTAAAGTCTACAAAGTTGGAGAAGTGCACGCATTGTTTAGTTGAAAAGCAAAATATGGTGTCTTTCCAAAGTCATCTAAGTTCAAGGAAGCCGGCGTTGCTCAAGTTGATTCACTCGGATGTCTGCGATCCTATGAAGGTAAAATCCATTGGTGGTGCTTCTTATTTTATAACATTTATTGATGACTGTTCCAGGAATGTTTGGGTCTATGCCTTAAAGACCAAGGATCAGGTGTTGCCCACTTTTAACGATTTTTAGGCCTCTGTTGAAAGGAAGATGGGCAAGAAGCTGCTATGTGTTCGGTCGGACAATGACGGCAAGTATATCGGTCCCTTTGATGCTTATTGCAAAGAGCAAGGGATACGACACCAGAAGACTCCACCAAAAATACCGCAGCTCAACGGTGTAGCGGAGCGGATGAACAGGACGCTAATGGAGAGGGTGTGGTGTTTGATGTCAGAAGCAAACTTGTCAGGAAGCTATTGGGGTGAGGCACTTTACACAACTACTTATGATATTAATTTATCTTCTAGTGCTCCTTTACAGGGTGATGTGCCTAACAAAGTATGGTACGATAAAGAGCCGTCATATAATTACCTGCGAGTGTTTGGTTGTAAGGCCTTCGTGCATGTACCGAATGATGGGAGATCCAAACTTGAGCCAAAGATGAGGTGGTGCGTCTTTGTCGGCTACGATCGTGATGAGTTTGGCTATAGACTCTACGATCCAGTGGGAAGAAAGCTCTATAGAAGCAGGGACGTAGTATTCGTCCAGGATCAGACCATGACCAACACCCAGGATTCCGAGATGCCTTCTAAGGCTGAGGAATTGCCTGAGTTAGAATCATTTTGCTTCGAGCAGTTTCCAGAGGATATCGTAGAGGATCCAGTTATGGGGGAGCCAGTACATGGAGTTGCTCCCAACCTTGATCATCAGCCTGCTGATGGTGGTCAGGGTGACCCTCAGGAGGATAAGCATGCCGAGGAGGCAGTTCCTGGAGGAGAGAAGGCTGTAGATATACAACCAGCACCAGTGGTTCCATTGAGAAGGAGCAATAAAGAACGTCGACCATCTACGAGATACTCACCAGGTGAGTATGTGCTACAAACTGACGGAGAAGAACCCGAAAGTTTCATAGAGGCTACGGAAGACCAAACACATGCAGGCCATGCAGGAGGAGATAGGTCCTTGGAGGCCAACTCTACTTATGATCTGGTGCGGTTGCCAAAGGGAAAGAAAGCTTTGAAGAATCGATGGATGTTTAGATTGAAGCAGACAGATGATGCTACTCGCCCTTGATACAAAGCAAGGCTGGTAGTTAAAGGCTACGGTCAGCGAAAAGGCGTAGATTATGATGAGATCTTTTCGCCAGTCGTCAAGCAGTCGTCTATAAGGGTGGTGCTAGCATTGGCAGCCTGTTTCGACTTGGAGGTCGAGCAAATGGACGTGAAGACGGCATTCCTCCACGGTGATCTTGAGGAGGAGTTGTACATGGAGCAGCCAGTGGGATTCTGTGAGAAGGACAGGTCATATTTGGTCTGCCGGTTGAGGAAGAGCTTGTATGGTTTGTCAACTGGGCGCGGCCTTCTCTATGAAGAATTTGGGCACAGCGAAGACTATTCTTGGAATGGAGATCAGTCAAGAGAGAGAGAGAGTCCAAGCTGCCACACATGTCCCAAAAGAAGTACATTTACTGGCTACTTCAGCGTTTCGGGATGGACGGGTCAAAGAAAGTGAGTAACCCCCTTGCGGCTCACTTTAAGTTCACTGTGGAGCAGTGTCCATCTACCGAGGACGAGAAGGAAGATATGGAGCGAGTTTCATATGCCTCAGCCATGGGGAGTCTTATGTATGCTCTAGTATGTATGAGGCCAGACATTGCTCACGCAGTCGACACAGTTAACAGGTACACTTCCAATCCTGGAAGGGTACATTGGAGTGGGGTCAAGTGGATTCTACGATATCTTCAGGGTACTGCCGATTGGAGACTTTTATTTGGTGATGACGAGCCGAAGCTGGTTGGATATATCGACGCGGATATGGCTGAAGATGTAGAGATGAGGCGATCGACTTCAGGCTATGTGATGATGTTTGCTGGTGGAGCAGTATCGTGGCAGTCGTATTTACAGAAGTTTGTTGCCTTGTCGACGATAGAGGCAGAATACATTGCAGCAACGGAGGCTTGCAAGGAGTTGCTGTGGATGAAGAAGCTGCTACAGAAAATTGGGCTAAAGTAGGAGCAATATCTTTTGCTTTGCGATAGTCAGAGTGTTATTCACATTATGAAGAACCAGACATTTCATAGCCGGTCCAAGCACATTGATACCCGGTATCATTGGATACGGGATATGGTTGACAAGAAGGAAGTGGCGCTTGAGAAGGTTCATACAGATGACAACGGAGCAGATATGTTCACAAAGGTTCTACCAAGGAGAAAGTTTGAGTACTGCAGGCGGATCGTCGGGATGACACCCCCCCTCCACATAGTTGTGAAGGGGTAGATTTGTTGGAGTGGGTGGGGTTCCCAACCTATGTGAAAAATATCCCGGAGTAGGATTGAGTATTTGTACATATAATAGGAATACCTCAATTTATTTGGAATGGATATTCCTAAATATAATAGGAATATCTAAATGGATTTGGATTGGATATTCCTGCATATAATAGGAATATGTCAATGGATTTGGATTTGGATTGGATATTCCTATCTATAATAGGAATGCTAGTTGTGGGTTTGAGGCTATATATAGGTGTCTCTTGGCCCTAAAATAAACCTCTCTCTCTAAAAAAAATAGCAACAAGGAGAGAAAAGGAGGCAAAAGTGCCATTGCAACATTGGAGAGGAGAAAGAAGGATTGGAGGCCGTTTCGAAGAAGGAGATCAGTTTCGGATATTTCTCGTTGTCTTTCTTCTTCGTAATTATAATCTATTTCTTGTTCCAAAAGAGTTGTGGTGATCCGTTTGGACTGGTGAGAAGTTTGTAAGGAGCCGGTGTATTTCTTATTCCATTAGTGGAGGCTTTTCAGGATTAGACTCCGATCGTCCCGTGATTTTTTTCGCAAGGATTTTCCACGTCAAAAATCTCTGTGTCTGCGATTTATGTTTGGCATTTTTGGTTTGTGCGTTTTGCTCGGTTCTCTCACAGGTACTCTCTAGTTTGGGAAACAATTTTCGCACTTTCGTTCCCAACACTTTCTTAGACATTGGAAGGCCTTAACAAGTTACAATAATGCTAAGTTTACTACAAATGTTTACAACTTTCTTACAACCCGCTCACCCCCTGCTATGTGGGCCACCTCCCGCTCCACCTCTCTCCCAATGAACGACCGTCACGTGGCATTCCGGCCACGTGACGACCATCCGGACAGCCACCAGGTCCCATCTTTTCCCTCTCCTCCAATGGACGACTGTCACGTGGACGTCACGTGACGGTTGTAAAAAGGTTGTAAGCAAAAGATTGTAGGCATAGCACCACCCTAACAAGTTATCCTATATCATCTCCTTCTTTGGCCCACATGCGTGCACATGCAATGCAATGTGCCCCTTCTAAATGGATGTGAGCTCAATGCATGCACGCATGTAGAATACATATATAATAGCGGTTCCAAGAACAGATCTTGATAGTTTTACATGCATGGTCTAATGTATAATTAGGGCACATGAGTAGGGGCACATGATAAAGTTGTATGCTATAGACTTGAGTATAGATGATCAAGTTGAGCTTCATTAACTCCTAGCTCATCTCACAAAATCATGAACATGATATGGCCAAAGCTTTTGCACATTAAGGAATCATGGATGTGCTCAAAACTTTTATAAGTGTAATATATATACATTATCACCTAATGATAGCCAACTAGCCTTGTTGTCCTCAAAGACCCCATGAAACCTATATGCCTTTTCATGAAACGTTAGAGCTGCCACCAAGCATCTTCTCCATATTTCGTGTGTTATTTAAATATCAAAATGGTACAAGGTGTGTTATTTAAATATCAAAATGGTACAAGGACATGATGGTTTCTAAGTAAGATATAGTTCTTGTTAGTATTAGTATTACGAAGAAAATGGCTACGAAGTTGAATGGCAGAAAATAATTCAAACAAAAGATTTAGAAAATTTAGAATAAATATTTGAGAAATTTTAAGTTGCATTCTACTTTATTTATCATAACTTAAAGTGCATTTCACTGCTTTACCATAATGTACAACACCCTCCACTTCCGTAAAAAACTAACGATGAATTTCGTTGGCCGCTAATTTTTTGACCGAAATACTTCTAACAAATCATCATTATTACCAGCCAGCCTCTTCCTCAATCTGGAAAGAGAAAACGAATATTTCGGTCAAAAATTAACGGTCAACAGAATAGACCATTAGTTTTTGACGAAAATGTGAGCGATTATATATTATGGTAAAACAGTGGAGTACATCTTGAATTATGATAAATAAAGTTGGATGTAACTCAAATTTTCTCTAAAGATTTTTAATGATAAAGAGCTAAAAATATGTCAACTATATATGAATTATACCGAAAGATTATTGAAAACTAATAATAAAACACTAATTATTATGTATATTATGAAAATTCAAACACAAATTTTAAAATTTATGTGAATCCAAAGTCTAAATATTCCTAATAAAGTCGGATGTCTACTACTTGAAGAATACACTAGTTTAACTATTTGACATTTCCACATGCAACCATTGTAGAATGGGTTCTTTCACAATAAAATTGACAAAACAAAAATTCTACATATAAATATACGAATTGAGTTACAGCTAATCTAGTCGTCTACATTGGAAGAGAAATATTTAGAGTTTTAATTAATTCTTATTTAATTATTGATGATTTCAAGGTATATGAGAGCATTGGTCACAACTTTCGTCTCTTCCTCTTCTCCCAAGTTAGCCGTGTCTGCAAGTTCATTGGTTTCCTTATGTGTTGTGTCATGTTCCGTTTCCAGAATACTGGATAAATACGATGACTGACATGGCCAACCACACCTTGCAAAATATCGAAGTAAGCCACAATGTGCTAAGGTTGTCTAGAAGACAAATGAGTGAACTCTAGCATGCTATGACATCAGTCTTAAGGCCGACAAATCCTAATATCTAAGTCCATCAACAACAATTTCAAGAGTATATCATACATGAAAGTAAAGAGGTGTCCCAAATTATATGTCACATATAATCATGAAGCTAGTGAATACAAAATGTTGCACTAGCAGAGTATAATTATACATGACCAAATATACCAATCATGGTCTAATATATATACATCATGTTGATCGAAGTCAGAGGAGTAATCTCAGAACAAAAGGGCTAATACTGGCCCTTGCTAAACACCACAGAACGAGATAACACTACAAGGGGTGGAAGAAGGAAACTCACTCGCAAGCTTCATCTCCAGTCCTACGAGTGCGAGCCATCTTGCTGGAAGTACGGTGGATCATGTGTCTCCTCAGGATAATTTGGCCAAACAAAACCAGTGGGGTCAGAACCCCAAGCAACAAGTACCACAAAGGAGCTCAAGGTGTTAACCAAAATCACAATCAGCAAAAAAATAGACAAACAAATAACTAAATAAATACGGGTCAAGCTTTGTACGGTACCAATGTACTTGTCTCGATAAAATAACTATAAGGACTGGTGCACTGATAACAAACTAACTATAAAGAAAGATAAGACGATGAGCGGCAAGAGCGCATAGGAACTACTCTGGATCAGGACCACAACCCTTAAACCAAATAAGGACTGGGATTGCAGACATTCACCCGAGTAGAACTTTGCACTATAACCATGCGGCGAAAGAAAATAGAATATAACAGGACGAGATTGTCAGACAAGGCAAACAACATATCACGGCCAAACATGCCTGCGGCTTACTATAATTAACTAACTAGGGTTATTACAAACCTATTTACTAACAAATGCATATTTTGAGGAATATCGCTACCACCGGCACTGCAGTCAACCAGGATGGCCAATGGTACGCTAGTCTAGTACTTATAGTGTACATCATAAACAATGATAGATAAAGAACTAAAGCAGATAATTGATAGCATAACACAACATAACGTATGAATAAAATGTTTTTGAAAATATAAATGAATTTTGTAAATAAGATTGATTTTGAAAACATGAAGATATTTTATAAATGAAACTGATTTTGTAACCATAAAGAGGTTTTGTAAACATAAAGAGGTTTTATAAACATAAGCTGATTTTGTAAATATAAAGAGATTTTGTAAATATAAACTGGTTTTGTAAATATAAAGAGGTTTTGTAAAAATAACTTATCTGAGAATTGTCTTGTAACATAAAATAAAATTAAAACATAACCGGAACATATATTGGAATGCATATACTGAAATACACAATGTTATGAACCACGGCTCAATAACAACAACTTGTAGTGCCGCAACACACGTAAACTTGGTCAGTCATGGAGTCCCTGCCTAGCAGGGTTGGTCTATGCTGCATGGGGCCCTTGGAGATCGGGGAAACCGGTAACGCAATATTTTTCTCTTCCAATGATCTAGGTAAATCTTATCTCGAGTCATGGATACTCGAGAATCTTCCTAAAATGATGAGTTACGAATACGAGCTATTCACGAGTTATCACTGGCGAACTTATCGTATCCGTGACACGCGACACATTGGGCAATACTCACACTCGGTTTTTTGATGCCGAATGCAATAGATTAACATACACAACAATTTTCACGGTGTCGTGAGGATCAAAACTATGTGTTAATATGTAAGAGCACAACATCTAATTATATAATACAAAAAAAATATCCCAAGCAAAAAATGGAAGGAGCGCATGATAAAATCAGGCGCATGAAAATGTTAGCCGCATATGCGATCTGAACACATGTAAGGAATGCAGGACATAGGAAATGCAGGACGCAGGGATGCAGGATGCATGCATGGATGCAAGGCTCATGCAGGACGTATGGATGTAGGGTGCATGCAAATCAGTCATGTGCCCAACAAGATGGGCGCATGTTGGAAGGGGCCGCATGGAACTCCATCGTCCCAAAATAGCACTAACTCAATGGAAAAAGCTCCAAAAAAATTCGAAAAACTTATCTCATTCATAAAATCTTCATTTTAACCTCGAATTCAAAGATTCAAAAATCAAATTGAACGAAATAAAAAGTTCTATCATATAGAACAACTAGTTTTCGAAAACACTAAGTTTTAATGATCAAAACCAAGAAAAACTCATGGAAACCATGAAAAATTCTAACTTTGAAACTCAAATATACTTAAAATCGTACATCAAAATCAAAAACTCCAAGAACTAAAATTAAAGAGGACATCAAGAAGAAAAAAATTCATCAAATATATTTTAAAATTTACACAATATAAATAAAATTCAAAAAATTATGGTTTTATCATCTAAGCAAGATGTACTTGCCTAGAGTGGCTTCTTAGCCTCTACCTCTCACGGTCCAAGTGATCACAACCTCTTCTAAGGTTAGGGTTCGGTTTAGAGAGAGAGGAAGGTGAAAGAGGAAAAAAAAAGTAAAAATGAAGAAGAAAAATGAAGGAGAGCGAAAACTCTCATATGATAGAGCTTTTCATCTTTCTATCCCTAGCTTCATTGTCCAGCTTCATAATAGCCGGAGAGACTTACTGATCTCATTGGCCAGCTTCATAATAGCCGGAGAGCTCCACGTTGTAGGGGAAGCGAGGGAAGTCTAATCCAGATTGACACCTCCGAGTGACGATCACGAGAAATGTCGGACGATGGATTCCAACGACACAACAATCAATTTTCCATCAAAGGACCAATGTCCGTTCTCGAGAACCCTATTGAGGTCGTCGACAAGATGAAACTTTATGAAGTAGAAGCTATTCTTACGAGAGTATATGTTCATGGCCCCTTTTCAGCTTCCACATTCACATATCCACGGAGTTGTCCGTAATACGGACGATTACCCAACACATAGCACAATAATATTCTTCCAAAATTTCTCCATCCACCGGCCGGTTACGATCAGGTGTCTCAAATTCGTCCAAAGGGCCCCTCGCGGGCTCTCTGTTGGTTTGACCTTTCTTTTCCATTTCTTATAATTAAAACACACACACACACACACACACACACACACACACACACACACATATATATATATATATATATATATATATATATATATATATATATATATATAATATTTGAATATTTTACAGGCGGAATAACCGACCATGGAAAAAAAGTTAGAACTCTTCTTTAGAATTTGAGGTGTCCGGCATTAACTCACTTTAGATGGTATAAAGATAGTTATCTAAGTAGAATAATGCTATTGGAAGTTGCAAATAATGCTCATTAGGAATCAAAATTTATCGATGGCAATTCCAATCTCTTTGCTGAAAAGATAAGACAATATATATATATATATATATATATATATATATATATATATATATATATGGGATCGGGAGTTTCGTTTTTGGAGTCCCGTCGAAGTCCCGCTCTTTCCAACCGTTGGATCGAGCGGGATCCCGAGCGGACCCCACGCGGATCTTCCGATCCGATGCGCGAGGAGGGACAGAACTTTGACGGAACTTTTGATCCATCTCATACATATATATATATATATATATATATATATATATATATATATATATATATATAATCGAGTCACATGATTGCCAGGATACCAAGCTTTCTGTAATCTTATGAGTGCAAATGATTTCAATGTAATACTTCAGCATGTCGGTTCAGTTGCAAATTATGATGTCGTTTAGTGGCCTAGTATATATTATGTCTACAATTATATATTTCAATAAATTACGCTGTCACAAAAATATATTAAAATATTTTGAGTTACACTTCACTTTATTTATCCATATTCAGGTTATACTCTGGATGATTTCCATAAGGTACAAGATCTTCCACTTTTGACAGAATTCGTCCAGAATTGACGACCAACCCATTTGACCAAAATATTTTGACGAAAATATTCCATTCTTGTTTTCCTCTTCCCTCTCATCCCTCTCCTCCTACTCCCTCCCCGCCTTCGCCCTCCCTCCCCACCCCACCCCACCCCACCCCTCCACTTCCCTCTCACCCCTCTCCTCCCCGCCACCGTCGCCGCCCCCCGTCCTCAACCCCCTCCCCCAATGCGATTCGTCTTCCAGCCGTCGATATGGATCTTCCTAAGAATCCGGCACTTCTTCGCGACCGCGGCCAGTCCAATGTCGGTACACTCCGGGGTCTTGACGAAGTGGAGGATCTCGAGGTTGAGGCATGCGGAGAGACCGAATAGTCCGCGGTCGGTGACCTGTGGATCTCGACGATCCCGAAGAATTTCTTGGCCGTCTCCTCGAGAAGCCGGTCACAGTCGTCGGAGCAGCGAAAGAGATTGAGAGTCTTGAGGTTCAAGGACCCGACAATCACCGGGCCGAAGCACTGGCCGTTGTAGAGCTCCTTTAAGCAGACCGACCGGAGCGATTTAGCGGCGGAGACGGGGCCGATATGCTCGCCGGAAGCGTCGGTGAGGCCGCGGAGCCTCTTGATCAAGATATCCTCCATGAGAGGACATCCCTTGAGCATTGCGTCGATCCCCTTCGCAGCGAAAGCGCAGGATCCGCAGGAGAGCTTCTTGAGCCCCCTGCAGTTCCTCGTGAGCGCGACCATGCTGGCCTTGGTGACCTTGCGACAGGTGCGGAGCTTGATCCGGGTGAGGTTGGGGCACCGGAAGGAGACGAGCTCGAGCGTGGCGGTGCCGACGCTTCGCACCGGAGAGCGAGCTTCGTGACTGATTCGAAGCGGGAGGGGTGGGGAGGGAGGGCGGCGGTGGCGGGGAGGAGGGGGTGAGAGGGAAGAGGAAGAGAAAAATAAAGGAGGAATATTTTCGTCAAAAAAATTTGGTTAAATGGGTTGACCGTCAATTCTGGACGAATTCCGTCAAAAGTGAGGGATCTTGTACATTATGGAAACAATATGGTGTGCACCCTGAATATGGATAAATAAAGTGGGGGGTGACTCAAAATTTATCAAACATATATCATACTTAAAAATACTCACACATTTGTACTATGTGTAACATATTTTTTTTTTGTTATTTACACTAACATTTTCTATGTTTTCGGTTTATTAAACAGACCTTGCTTACCATTGAAAATAATTGTACGGACCTCCCCTCTGACATAAATCGATCTAGAATCAATTTATACCCCAATTTATGTATCAAAGCATGTTATATTAAAAAAACGGAGCCTTTATTTTGTAAGGATAGTTAATATAATAATTATTTACGTAAAAATTAAAATATATATAGGTTCGTGTAATAAACATAGAAAACATTAGTGTAATTATTTTTAAAATAAAGAAGATTCGTTTAGTAAACCAAAAATATAAAAAAAAAAATAGTGTAAATAATCCGCCATATTATAGAACTACACAGGCTTAAATTCATTATCCACTTAATTGCAATTGGTGAAAGTATTGTATTAATATTTATACTATTCTAACACGTGAGAAAGATTGATTTTTGGTCAGGATTAATGTTATCACGTTACTTTTTTATAAAAATATATAAACTTGGGTGTCATAAAATTCAAACTTATGTTGCTATGATACCTATCATTTCTTCCACTTGTACCATATAAGTAGAGAGATGCTAGATGTACAATTCTACAGTGATTTTTATTTACTTGTACATATGCTTTCGCCATATATATTTGACCTTATTGCTATTGGACATTGTTCAATATTTTTGTCCTTCTGTCGATGTTTTATATGTACTTATAAAAATTTAATTCATGCTCCATGTTGGTAAGGTTCAACATTATAAAAAGGAAAAAAAGAAAAAAAGGAAACTAAGAATGAATAGGAATTGTATCCATTTATTGGGAGAAATTATGTGAGATTGTACATGCCTCTGCTTCTTCTTCTTTTTTTCAGTTTTGGATGGAATGGAATGAAGCTTTGAAGCTACTATTATGGTTGTAGTGTCACTGTCATCTTTTTTAGTGTACCTGCCATTAATTGCAGTTGTCTTTTTTATTTTGTTTTCCTCTTCCTCTCTTCCTTCCTTTCTTAAACTAACTCCTCATTCTTCTTTCTGTTCACACACTAAATTCT
>JAYESA010000005.1:14940977-15078477 GCA_036927795.1 Iris macrosiphon | reverse complement strand
AGAGCATATATATATATATAAAAGAGAGAAACCAAAAATTCGTATGAGCTAGAGTGGACTAGGTTGGACTAGTTGTGGACTAATTCATATAAAAAAAATAAGAAATATATATTTATTTTCTTTTAGGGTGGGTTAGATCCCACCCTAGCCCCTAATACATTTCCACCCTTGATGTTATGTGATCTAGCATGGTAGTTATGTGAAGAAGTAACACTAATCAGCTAGCTAGCCAATTATATACATTTATCTTCGTCTCTCTGTCCATACAACATAAATTATTACTATTGTATTTAAGTTAAAGAAATTATAATTTTGTATTTATATATTGTCCTAATTATGTTTGTATTCGAAACATATATAGGCTTGAATAAAAAAATTTAAAACTTTATATGGACTAATAGGGCACATCCTTAAAAAGTACCAAGAATGGCAAATATTGTTTCAAAACAGTTGGTAAAACCTGTGTGCTACAAAAAGGGCTAAACAATAATGATGGAAGGGGATTAAAATGAATGTTGTTATTGTTTATGCATAGTAATATATGTATGCATACATATTTAACAAATTAAGTATAATTTAGCCATTATAGAGTTGCTAGCAACAACTTGGCATTGAGATGGTCGACCTCTCTTACAAATATTATAATATATAGCACTGTGCATCCATGATTTTCAAGGGAAGCAGACTTACTGTGGATTGCCAGAATCATAGAATTGGTATTGCTGTAGGTATACATGTAATTAATGAAAATGGTGCAGTACATTTATATTACTATTCATAATCAAATAGTAATAGTAGAAGTACAGTAATGTAGGAAGTGTCACGTAGTCCTCTGATAACAATAAACTCTGATGTACGTTCTAATTATACCTCCAAGAATTTGTATTGCTGTATGTATACCTGTAATTAATGAAAATGGAGCAGTACATTTATATTACTATTCATAATCAAATAGTAATAGTAGAAGTACAGTTATGTAGGAAGTGTCACGTAGTCCTCTGATAACAATAAACTCTGATGTACGTTCTAATTATACCTCCAAGAATTTGTATTGCTGTATGTATACCTGTAATTAATGAAAATGGAGTAGTACATTCTTAGTACAGTACATAATCAAATAGTAACAGTACCAGTACAGTAATGTACTAATGTACATTCCTATTAATTGCCGTTGTCGCTGATGGTGACGTACAGTTCTTCTACAAACTTTTATGTGCTATAATACTGTGCATGCACGTCTCTCCATCCTTTAGAATTTATTATATATCCAACCCCAACATATAGTTTATATATATATATATATATATATATATATATATATATATAATCGGAACGGTAAATTCGATAAGATTTCGAATTTGAACAACCATCACCTACTTAGGACAACTTTCAAGTCCAATATGACCTGACGAGAAGTTGGAGTCACATGTGACCTCCAGGATTATCCTACAACAAGGATCAAAGAGGCAACAAAAATAAACTCCGGCTCGTCAATCCAACCCTCCAGTCCGACCATATATATATATACATATATATATATATATATATATATATATATATATATATAGTGGTGTCAATGAGGTCATAGTCTAATGGTTAAGACGGAGGCGCCTGTCCCAGGAGGTTGCTAGTTCAGGAAGGGGACGCGATTTAATTTCCTTTAGAAAAAATTAAGTGGGATGGAGGTGGGTGCAGTGCAGATGCGGTCCGTAGGAGACGGGAGCAGTGCCGTACAACCCGGGTGGTGCGCGAAAGCGATGCGGGTGAGGTGCGGTACTAGTGCGGCATGCATGGTGTAGTGTGGCTACGACTGCGTGAGACCTTCGGGCCAGATGGAGCCTTCGAACGTGGTGCCTTCGAACTGGGATGGTGCCTTCGGCCAGGTGCAGCCTTCGGACTGGGATGAGACATTCGAACTAGGAATTGGATATATAGTCTTCGGACTGGATCTGTTGTAAGTCTTCGGGCTGAATTTGTAGCCTTTCGGAGGGACCTGAATTAATAAAATTTACCTTCTTCGAAAAAATTAATATATATATATAGTGATCACCGAGGAGAAGCATAAGCCAAGAGACAGCTAGGAGGCGTGCGGTCCCCGAATCGAGTCACGACCCCAATATATATAAGAAGTTATATCCAATTTTACATATGTTTGCCAAATGTTTAGAACTTGGTACCGTACATACAAGTTAGATACTATTAGGATATGAAATACAAGGTCGATCATGAGGATTGGATTAATTTTCTAGTCGAAACTAATTTTGGTTGTTTCTTGGTCGGATTTCTTGTGAGATATTTTTTTGTGTCGTGGAGGTTATCTATGACTCCGATCTCTTACAGGTCATGCTATGTTGGATCTAAGAAGATTGTCAGAGGAATTGTCTAAACCCGAAATATTATTGGACTTTCTTAGAAGTTGAAAGGGACATTGAATGTGGAAAAGTGGAAGGAACAATAGGTCACATCAATTGAACAAAATTCCTGATCAACAGTGAGTGCCGAGGACGGACCCCACTGCCAGCTGCTTAATAGAACGTGCGAATAGTAGCTGGTTTTTCGTCGACAACAGATTTCTTCTGTTTGTTTCCGGTTATATAACCCGGCAAGAACAAATTAGCAGCCACTTGATATATGACGTCCAGCCAGCTAGAACTGGTATCAGGTTTTAGCTGGAGCAGCAAATGGTTTGTAAAGACTGCCGTTCTTCATGTTAGGGTTCGTAAATGATAACTGTTACTGTCGTTGCTGCCGACTTAGGATTTAGGTCATGGCCATCTTTGAGATTTAGTACGATTTGAAGTGGATAGAGGTTAGCGGGTGGTGAAATATGAAGAATCGTCGTCAGGAAGAATTCTTCTGAATACGTAGTTTACTCTTGAAATCAATTCTGAATTTGCTGGTCATTTTTATTTTCACGGGTAAAAAAGAATATATTTAATTGTTGCTGTATGAAACGTTCATAAATTATCCCATAAAATAATTATCACGTCAGCATACTTTATAATTACACATTTCAAAAAATTGTGTAACAGATATTACTTGGTGCAATAAATCTTGGAGCAATATTCTCTCCCTATATATATATATATATATATATATATATATATATATATATATATATATATATAACTTTACTAATTAAAATTGGTCGCTGAATTTAATGAGGGTGGCTAGATAATTCACCGTGGAACTTTTCTTCCAAATATATTTTTGTTCATCGCTAATCTTTATCTCTAATACTATAATGCGGCATGGAAACGGCTCAAAAATGAGCCGTTCAGGCCGTATGTATATCATCAATTTAAATAAATTAAAAATAATTAATAAGAAGATAACTAGATAATTACCTAAAACTCCACTAATTATTTTAAAAAAAATCTCTAAAACCGTAATGCGACTTGGAAACCACTCAAAAATGAGCCGTCAAACCCCATATGTATATCATCAATTTAAATAAATTAAAAAAATTAATAAAAAGATAACTAAATAACTACCTATATACTTGTAAACCCCCTCATCCAAAATAGGTATTTTGTGTGTATTTTATATTATTTTATTTATTATAGATTATTTTAAATATTGAATTACTTTAGAATATTCTATTACTTAATTAGAAAATAATTTTCTTAGTATATTTATTTACAATTATTTTTAGGCTATTTTAGATTTTTGGAGATTTTTCTAGAATTTTTTAGGTAATTAAAACATAGGGAACGTAAATTTCTAGGACTTCTATGATTTACTATATGACCATACTTGCATGTTGTTCCTACCAAATATTTATTTTATATTAAAATATTTAATTATATTTTTCTGTAATTTATTTAGAATTTTAAGAATTTATTTAGATTTTTAAAATTATTTAGGATTTATTTGGATATATATAGTCTTAATATTAGATAGATGCTAATTTAGTGTTAATAGATATTAATAAGATTTTATAAATTATTTGTATTATCTTTAATTATATTTAAGATTATAAATTATTGAGATAAATTCAAACTCTATTTTAAATTAATTCAAATCCTGAACGAAAGCAACTTCATGCATATTCTATCCTTATTTAAATTCATCATAATCCTATCCAAATTAACCAATCCTAGTGGTATTTAATTAAGTAGTGTCCACCATTATAAATATCTCATAATTCATATTTTTCTTCCCCAAATTCCCTTTTTTTGTCCAAAAATAGTCAAAATTTGTCATAAATTTAGCCTCATTTTCTACTAGTTATGACGAATTAAAAAGACGATACCTCCTAGCTCCGGACTCCAAACGCGCTCCAGTTTTTTTTTGTTAGAACTATATCAAGGTTAATTTTCTGATTATATAAATTATTTTAATAATTTATGAACCTATTTTTCCAGAAAATTCTAAAAGTGTCAGTTGTCCGAAATCAGACGCATTTTGGTGTTTTTGAGATTACGGGAGATCCCGAACTCGGAATTACGAGCCGTTTGAAGTTTCGAAAATATGACATGATAAAATTTCATAAAATTATTTTTATAGAATTTAATATGTAAATTTAATCTACTGTAAAATTTGTGCAACGTAGACGTAAATAGGAAACTACTAAAAACTGTCATCTGTGCGCCCTTGTGGCCATAACTCTTTACCGACTTGTGATTTTAGGAAATTGTCGATTCTAGTGTTCTTGTAGCATTGAAATATATAGAATTTCACACACAAATTCAGGATTTGAGTCGGTTGACTTTTTGGTCAACAGATTGCCTCGATTTGCGTGCCATAGATCACAAATCCGTAAAGTTGACTTTCGTTTGACCAAAATTAGGGTTTAACAATAAAATTAGATTATAATAAGATTAAAATACTATTTTAAGTTATTTTATTCAGAATTAAAATAGATTAAAATTGAGGAACTTATTCACCCACTTTTGTAACCTAACTTGTTTAATTTGTGTGACGGGTAGATCGGACGACGCCTTGAGTTGGGACTTCATTATTTTTTAGACCAGGCAAGATACCTTGCCAAATTGTTTACATTACTTTGCATGTTTATTATATTTCTGTATATTCATTGTATTTCTGTATATTTATTGCATGTGTAGTTTCTTTCAGTCATTACTATATATTAGATATGTTGACACACACTTGACACTTAGTATCATAGAGGACAATCAGTAGGCGTATGGGCTTTAACCACTCTGGTAAACCATAGTAACTAGCACGTACTATGGTGGTCGTGTCCGATGGTCGCTATCCCTGAGGTATGTCGATTGATGGAGTCACGAGGGTCGCTACCCCCGACGTATGTCGGCTGATGATGTTCTAGACGTGTGTGTGAGTTGTGAGGCATAGATCGAGTAGCCTACCCTTGTCCATACGTCGAAAAATTATCCTCATTTGCATTCATATAGATTGTCTTGTACAGCGTACTTATATATTTTCAAACATTATGCATTGTAGAAGCATGAAAAATACACTGGGGAATCATACGCGTAAAACCCTCAACATGCAGGAAGCTCGCATAAAACAGAGCTCCAGCACTCGGTGGCGTAAAACATGACGTCAGAGCCATTGGCGTACATCAGAGCTTCAACGCTATTCAGCGTAAAATATAGCTCCAGAACAACTCGCGTAAAGCAGTCCTTCTAGACTGCTTCAGCGTAAAAAGGCTGCTATATCGCCACTTTGGCGTAAAACCTGTCTGCTTTTAATGAAGCGGGAAGTTGTACGAGGAACTCTTCGTATTCCTCGAATGAACCTGTCAGTTGAAGCAGTGAACCTGACTCCTGACAAAGAGTACTGCACAGCGATCGAGAGGACGGCTGTAATGATGACTCTGCACAGAGCCCCAGACTGTCGTCTAGTGACATAACCCTTGATATAAGACATCGTTTACGCATTCAAGTAATACACTGCCTATTCTACACAGGCAGAGATGATCTTTACGCTCAGGATGAGACAAAATCAACCGCCACGTCAAAAGCTGTTCTTCGTACAGAACTCGAGGCACGTCTCTGCAGTTAATGCACGAGATGGGGGCAGACCTCTGCATTTAATGCACGAGATTTGGTTCTACTTTTAATGACTGGGAGAGCTATAATTAGGGCTAATACGCTCACATCATCATCCCCGCACATTACGCCAACCAGGCTATTTTCAGCTATAGGAGTACGCCGTATGTTATCTCCTCGAAATACGCCGACCTGGCTATTTTCAACTATAGGAGTACGTCGTATGCTATCTCCTCGAAATACGCCAACTCAGACTATATTTACAAATGTGCGTGATCAAGTTATCTATTCCAGAACACGCTCAAAACCTCAGTCAAAGATGGGTAACTGGCTATCTTTATGCTGGTTACCTATCCATGCAGCATCAAGCTTTACGCAGAATTTGGCTACTACGCCAATATGACAGCTATTTGTCTTCTACGCCAACATGACAACTATTTGGCTTCTACGCCAACATGACAGTTATTCGGCTTCTACGCCTACTTGGCTTTTACGCCATCAGAACAGCTATTTGACTTTTACGCCAACGAGACAGTTATTTGGCTTTTAGGCCAACCATCTCTACGCAAGGGGCAGTTATCTACGTGGCTTGCATGCCGTGATCTTTGATAAGCGATTATATGTATTACCGCATAATGGGACACGCGTCACACGCCAATTCAGGAGATCATTCATACGTGGGTAGCAGTTATTATAATCGCCACGTAAAAGGTGCAGTTCTCTCCGCTGTTCGGTTTTTATGCAGACTGTGACCAAATTCTATAAATAGAGACCTCCGGCCACGGAGGTCAGGGGCGGAGAATAATAGAGGAGAGAAGGTCAAAAAAAAGCAAGGGTCAAATACAGAGGTCAAGGTCAAGAGAGCACATATAGAGAGCTTTGGCAACGAGAGTTCCATCCCTCCTGCAGTCTTTGAAGCTTCTTTTTCGTCTTCTACAGCACTTCTTCGTTATCGTGTGGTCCAAGGGACAAAGTGATCGACCGCAGATCAGACTCCTATAGCAATATTTTCCCAGAATTAATTTTTTGTACTTAACATCCTCGTATAGGATTAATTGTACTTCTTTTTCTTGTTTGTAAACAAAAAGAGGGTTTCGTATAAACCTAGTTTCAATTTCTTTCGTTTATTATCAAACACAAGATGGCAACTCTGCTGGGGACTACTTTCTCATATGACGAGAAAGTCATTGCTCAATACGATGCTGTATCCGTCGGATCAACGAAGAAGACTCTGGTCGTCCAATTCGGCCAATCGGCTTACGAAGACATGCTTTGAGCAGGGGGTAGCTTTTATTCCCTCTCTGTCCAAGACAACAAAAAGTTGCGTAAAGTATGGATGCCCCGGACATCCTCTACCATTCCTGCGGACTCTCTTTTTCCGATCAACAAGGTTGTGACATCGCGACCTTTACGCCTTGTGCGTAAAAATCCGTCTTCCGTCTGTGATGTGGTAGACAAAGCTTCTGACAATGTCCTAGTGCCAATCCAGAAGTCTACTCTGCGCCCTGTGCGTAAAATTTTGTCTCCCGTTTGTGACGTGGCAGACAAAGCTTCTGGCAATGCCCTAGTGCCAATCCAGAAGTCTACTCCGCGCCCTGCGCGTAAAACTTTGTCTCCCGTCTGTGACGTGGCAGACAAAGTTTCTGGCAATGCCCTAGTGCCAATTCAGAAGTCTACTCCACGCCCTGCGCATAAAACTTTATCTTCCGTCTGTGACGTGGCAGACAAAGCTTCTAGCAATGCCTTAGTGCCAATCCAGAAGTCTACACCGCGCCCCGCGCATAAAACTCGGTATTCCGTCTGTGACGTGGCAGACAAAATTTCTGACAATACCTCAGCGCCAATTCAGAAATTCCAAACTCGTCTCGCGCGTAAAAATACATCTCCCCTCTATGATGAGGCAGATGGTCCTTATAATTACCGCAAGGGAAAATAAGTGGCAAATCTTTCAACCTCTCGGCTTTTACGCCATCAAGAGAAGAATTTGCCCGCCCTTCAGATTACGCGGAATGCTGACGGCCGATTGAGGACTTCCTCAGTTCTATGCCAACCTGTGCAAAGCTCCAGATTACGCCAGGATAAGCCTCTCGGCGTAAAGAAGACCCAGTTCACGGGAGCATACGTTCCTCAGACGAATGACGAATTGTACGCTACTCACATGGTTGAACTGCTGTATTCTTATGGCAGGGAGAGGGTTATGATTCCCAATCTCCAAACCCCAACTGATGTAAAAAGGCAAAATAAGCCTTCTTCTTCTTCTCCTGTTAATCCTCCTGACTTACGTGATTTCCTGATCCAGAAGCGCAAAGACAGGGGATTTTCTAATATGTCTATTACACCCCCTAGGGAGCATTGTTGTAATAGTCATAAAGTTGTAGTTAACTACTGTTGTTCTAAGGCAAAGCGGTCAGTTTTTGACCGGTTGAACTACTCTTTGTCTTTATAGGAGCAAGAGCCGACATTCGCATCAGTGAACATGGCTTCACACATTCCTAGAGGAAGGTCAAATTCAAGACGTCATCCCTCTAGAACTCCAAGCCAAAGGAGATTCGACAGACTCCTTGAGAATATTGAAGCTGGTGTGTTTCGAAACACCCGTTCGAGGTCACGACAACCGGTTTCATATTCTTCTGATTCCGATACTGGGGGTCGCCAGTTTCCCGAATCGGATGCTGAAAGCATAGACTCAATCTCTACAGAGATCTATACTAATCCTTCAATAGCATCCAGAGAAATGGGAGTCTATGCCATTGGAGATAAATACGAAGTGGCTTTCCCATCAGGGAATACTGAGCAACGCATCGCTGTATTGGAGACATCACTGAAAGAGATGCATTCCATGATGAAGAATATGCACCAGATGATGCTAACTCAATATGCAGCTGCTATAACTCAAACATCGGTTCCTCCGACTCAAATACGAGTGGGGGTGGACCTACCACCATCCAATGCAAACCAAGAGCCTGTTCTAAATCAAGAGTCATCGGCTCCTCAACTTTCTAACTCGAAGAATGTATTGCCTCCTGTTGGAGTTACAATACAACCAATCTCTCACCACTCTGCGGTCCCTTCACCAGCTGAAGACCCGATGCAGGCAGTGCGGGAATTGAAAGCCCAATTTGATGCCTTGAAATATAAGGATCAGCTCAAGAAATTGGGAATCAACTAGCCATACCCAGCTATCTGGGACGAGATCCCTTTCCCACCTAAATACAAACCACAGGCTATGGTTTTATTTGAGGAAAAGACGTCACTGAGCCAGTACATGAACTACTTTAGCATGATGACGGTGTTGTTGCAAGGGAATAACGCCCTTCTCACTCGAGTGTTTAAAGGTTGTCTGTCTGTAGTGGCCTATCAGTGGTACCGTAGTCTTGCGGACAACTGCATTACTTCCTTTGAAGATTTCAAGACTCTGTTCTTCGCTCGATTCTACGAAGGAGGGATGGACATTTCTATGTCCTCGCTCATCGAAGTAAAGCAGAAGGAGAAAGAGAACGTTCTACTTTTATCAAACGTTTTTGTCAGGCTACTTTGCAGATGCCTCCCGGAGTTCCGGATTCAGCCTTGGTGGACATTTGCAGGAAGAACCTTCTTCCACTGATCTCGGTGTTCACAGGACCATATCAGTTCCATGATTGGCCCTCGTTTATCATCTCAGCGGTAGCCGCTGAAGTCAACAGTCGGAAGGCACATGACAATAGAATCATGATCTCTACCTCTGATAGAGGGAAGAGGTCATCCTCCAATAGCGATCATCCTCGTGGTTCCAAAGAAAAAGAAGCTCTGGCGATCAATACGTCCAGGCAACATACTCCAGGGACTACGCAGACGAATCCTGGGACTTCCAGGCCTAAAGAAGAATATTCTTTTGACGACGACGATATTCCGAGCATAATCGATTGTCTAGTCAAAAGCGGCAAGCTCACCCTCCCCGAGGTAAAGCGGCCTAATGAAGTCGGCAGTACCAATAACCCTAAGTACTGTATTTTCCATAGGTACATACATCATCCCACAAAGGCGTGTTATGTACTAAAGAGAAAAATCCAGGAGTTGATCGACGCCAAGGCCATCACTCTGCGTAATAGCGAGAAGACGGTCACTGCCAACATGATCTCTCTCCAATTCGGCAATCTGCCCCCTCAAGAGGTCCTGGATGGTGTTGTACCTATTTTCCGGACGATGATGAACATTGTTAATCTCCCTCGGGCCAGGGGTCAAAATTATGACCTGGTACCCCTAACTACCCAGCGTGGTGAGATTATGTGGGTTCATCCTGATCTGGTGTCAGAGATTGAGGAAGAGACTCAAGCTGCTAAGGCTAAGTCTAAAAAGAACTCAAGACGTAAACCATGCCATATGGTTGCAATATCCTCGACATTAGAAGAAGAAGCTTTGGCTACCGGAACCTGTTCAGGGAAAGCCTACCTCAAGGACTATGGAGAAAATCAGGAAGATGCAACGGCAGACACTTCAGCTGCCAAACTTCCAGAGCCTGAACCTGTCATACCAGAGGCAGGCCCTTCTAGACCAACTTCGACGGACAAGGGCAAGAAAAAAGAAGTGCGTTTTGATAAACCTTTGAAGAATATTCAAAACAAAGGTTTAGAGAAACCATATAACTTCGACATCCTGGCCCAATTGGCTAATACTCCAGCCAGACTGTCCATTTTTGAGCTACTCAGGCTTTCCAAAGACACTCGTCGAGCCTTGAGTGAAGCTTTAATGCAGGTGGATGTATGCTTGACTCAGCTTAAATCCCCCGACAAAGAGCCCGTGGCATGTCCTCAATGCCATAGCATGATGAAAGTGGTCCCCAACATCACTTTCACTCAAGAGGACATGATGTTGAAACATAACAAGCATGACATGCCTCTTTATTACACCGGATATGTTGGCTCCATGGAGGTAGACCGGATTCACATAGATCTGGGATCGTCGATCAGCATTATCCCTCACAGTCTGTTAAGACCGTTGAGAATCCCTACAAATGAACTGGCTTACACCACCACTACAATCGTGGGCTTCAACGCCAGGAAAAGTAAACCATTGGGGAAGATTCGTCTGAGGATCCAGATTGGTGACCTTAGATCAGTGGCTACATGCTACGTCATCGATTCGGAGGTATCCTACAATATTCTGCTGGGCAGACCATGGATCCACGATCACAACATTGTTCCTTCGACTCTACATCAATACTTCAAATATGTCGATGCCCAAGGAACAGTAAAAACAGAGTTTGCTGACCTTAACCCGTTCAAAGGAGTAGAGTCCTATTATTTCGATGCCATGTTGTACACCCAAGACTACATGAAGGAGGTGTCAGGCAAGACGGAGGAGGAATCCCACCGGGAGCCAGGAGAACCATCTGCTGAGCAACCCCTGTCGATCCAGGTGAAAGGGCGGACTACCCGTCCAAAAGTCATGGAACCCATGGCTATCCACTTGAGCAGAACCAAATCGGGAGGAGGAAGTGACCCTCTAGTGATCACTTTGAACCAGAAGCCTCCACCTTTGGTCATCAACCTCAGGCGCAACAAGCAGCCGACTGATATAAATACAACCTGGAACGTGGTTTCTGACGATAATAAAGATTCTTTTTTCCAGAATACTGACGCTCAATTTCCAAATCAGGAATCCTCCTCCCATAACGATATAGAACCTATAGCACAAAAATTCTTGGAAACTATAGACTCCTATCATCCGTATGTGTGGGAAGTGGCGTCAACATCTAATGTCATCACGACATATGGGCCACATGAAGATTCTATCTTTATTATCCCGCCTACTCGCAGCAATCAGCATCCAATAGTCTTCGGTCGCATGCGCAATAGATCGATTGTACAAGAAGATTCTCACGAGTCCAATGCTGGGAAAATGCAAGTTCACAGATATAGCCCACATGCTTTGAAGATTATGCAAAGTATGTATGACTTAAAGCTGGAACCAGGCCTCAACTATGGAAAAGGCAGACGAATGCCGTTGTATGGTGATCCCTACTGTCAACGAACTCGTTTTGGGTTAGGGTATACCACACATCTTGCAACTTCCAATGACTCTGAGTCAAGTGAGGAGACCATTTCCTCTTTTTAAGACGATTTGTCATCCTCTGATTCAGAAGATAAACTCGAACAGGTATTATCAGTAAATATGGTGTTGACAGATTCTCTCGAAACAGAGGAACAAGAATCTGAACCATTCAAAAATGACTCATGGGCTCAGCAAATGGATACACAATGGAAACTCCGGTTCAAGCAAACAGAATCGCCTACTGAAGATAAAGTTATCCAAATTGATGTTGGGGATAAACTTTCACCAAAGCCGATATTTATCAGTAACAATCTTTTCGAAGAAGAAAGGAAAGAGATGATCCAACTGATAAAAGAATATATCGATGTCTTCGCGTAAAATTATGAGGATATGCCAGGTCTTGATCCTAAAGTGGCTACCCATAAACTCAACATACGGCCTAATTCGAAGCCTGTGAAGCAACACCAACGCCGGTTCCGTCCGGATATGATGGATGCCATTGAAGCTGAAGTCAAGAAGCTAATAATATGTGGGTTCATCCGGGAAGAACAACATCCTGACTGGGTCACCAATATTGTCCCGGTCATGAAGAAAAGTAGGAAAGTGCGTGTTTGCATCGATTTCTGAGATCTGAATGCGACCTGCCCTAAAGATGAGTTCCCTCTTCCCATTACAGACGTCATGATCGATAATACGTGCGGTTTTGAGCGCATGTTTTCATGGACGGATTCTCAGGATATAATCAGATTAAGATAAATTCTGAAGATGAGAAGCATACTGCCTTCCGGACACCTCTGGGGGTATATTGCTACACAGTCATGCCCTTTGGATTGAAGAATGCCGGGGCTACATATCAGCGAGCTATGAGTAACATATTCCATGAGCACTTACGCAAAACAGTATAATGTTACGTAGACGATATTGCTGTCAAAAGCTGCCTCAAGGGTAATCACATCCAAGACTTGAAGACAGTATTCGAGTTGATGCGCCAACATCAACTCAAAATGAACCCTACAAAGTCTTTTCTCGGTGTATCCAGTGGCAAATTCCTGGGATTTGTCATTACCGCCAAAGGCATTCAAGTTGACACTGATAAAGTAAAGGCTATCCTTGAGATGCGACCACCCCATAATCTGAGGGAAATCAGGGGATTTCAAGGTCGTCTAGCTTATATCAGGAGATTCATATCCAACCTCTCTGGGAGATGTCAACCTTTTTCTCGCCTGATGAAGAAAGGTGTGTCATTCGTATGGGACGAAGCCTGTCAGCAAGCGTTTAATGATATCAAACGCTACCTCACTAATCCTCCAGTTCTGGTGCCTTCCGTCATAGAAAGACCATTTTTGCTGTATGTTCGAGCAATGGATCATACTTTAGGAGCTCTCCTCGCACAAAAGAATAATGAGGGTCATGAACAGGCTATCTACTATTTAGCAGGATGATGGTCGGAGCTGAACACCGGTACAATCCAGTGGAAAAAGAATGCCTGGCCCTAATGTTCGCCATTCAGAAAACGCGACATTACGTCACAGGCCAAACTATTCATATCATCTCCAGAATCAATCCTCTTCGGGTATTGATGAACAAACCAAGTGTTCTTAATTCCCGACTCGTGACTTGGGCGATGTTATTAACACCGTATGATATTGTGTATGTCCCGCAGAAGTCCATCAAAGGTCAGGCCTTGGCTGATTTCTTAGCTGCTCATCCAATTCCGGAAACCTCTAAACTATACGAGGACATTCCTGACGAAGTTGTAGAATATAATTTCGCAATGGAAGGTGTTACATGGCAGCTATTCTTCGATGGTGCCTCCAGGACTGGTCCCAGAGGAAACGTGGTTTCAGGAGTAGGAATTATCCTGGTGACTCCTGATAAAGTCGTCATCTATCGAGCATATTCTCTTAGCGAACCCTGCTCTAATAATGTGGCAGAGTATAATGCTCTACTAATCGGGCTTCAAGTCGCTAAAGAATTGGATGTTGAATATCTGGAAGCTTTTGGTGATTCTCAGCTGATCGTCAATCAGGTCAGAGGAATATATGAAGTCCTTAATCCAGACCTCATTCCTTATCACCAAGCAACGATCGAGATTGCCATGTCTTTCAGAGGATTCTTCCTAGAGCACATGCCTCGATCTTAAAATTTGGAAGCTGATGCTCTGGCCAGCCTAGCTGCCGATCTAGCTATTCCTATAAGAAGGCAGAATTCGGTGATCCTTCTTAACAGAGATTTATTCTATGTGAAAAATAATTTTCACATAGAACGCAGCTACGCCTCAAACACGGTTCCTCCTAAGAGAGATTGGAGAAGTCCCTTTATAGATTTTGTGGTATACAGAATCTTATCAGAGGATCCTAAAGAAGCAGTGTCTATCAAAAGACGATCATTATGCTTCTATTTTGATACGTCTTCACAATGTCTATATCACCGAACATACGATGGACTACTGCTACGATGTCTCTCCGATGATGATGCAAAGCGGGTTATCTGTGAAGTTCACGAAGGTGTATGTGGAGCACATCAACCCGGTTCTAAGTTACAGGATCGTATCAGGAGGATGGGCTACTACTGGCTACTATGATCGTAGATGCAGTGAAATATGCAAGACAATGCAAAGCCTGTCAAATTCATACGAATTTTATACATCAGCCTTCTGAGTATCTACATCCTACCATTGCATCATGGCCTTTGAAGCATGGGGTATGGATATCATTGGTCCTATTCACCTGTCATCTTCTAGAGGACATCGGTTCATATTGGCTATCACTGACTACTTCTCTAAATGGACGAAGGCAATCCCCCTTGCTGAAGTAAAGACATCCAACGTGATCAGCTTTATCAAGCACCATGTCATTTATCACTTTGGGATACCCCGAAGGATAATTCATGACAATGGGCCTCAATTCATCAGCCAAGCGTTTCACCGATTTTGCGATAAGAATCAGATACAAAATATGGCCTCTACGGCATACAATCCGGCTACCAATGGTTTGGCGGAAGCCTTCAACAAAACCATCATCAAACTCTTGAAAAAGTTTATTTCTTCGAACAAAAGAGATTGGAATGAGAAGTTGGGGGAATGCCTCTGGGCATACCGCACAACGGTACGAGCACCGACGGGTTATACCCCATTCTCATTAGTCTACGGGTGTGAAGCAGTTCTCCCCATTGAAATCTAAATTCCATCACTCAGAATAGCAGTGGCTAATGAGTTGACTCAGGAAAATAATGATCGACTACGGCTTCAAGAGCTAGAAGGATTAGACGAGAAACGCCTTCAAGCTCAACAGCGCATTGCATTCTACCAGGCACGCATTTCCAGAGATTTTAATCAAAAAGTGAAGGAAAGAGTGTTCAAAGTTGGTGAGCTAGTTTTAGCAGTGAAGAGGCCAATGATCATCACGCACAAGAGTAAGGGTAAATTCCAGCCCAAATGGGAGGGCCCTTATGTGATTGAAACGACGTTTTCAAACAGCGCTTACAGATTAGCCAAGCCTAACGGAGATCTGATAATGGCTCATATCAACGGCAAATTCCTGAAGAAGTATTATGCTTAATCTCCTTTGCTCAAAGGAGTATGATGAAGATTTTATTCTGACAACATTATATATAAAGATTGGTTGGATCATATTCTATCATATTATTATGACCTCTGAATAGATATGTTTAACTAATTTGGAACTTCAAAACCTATCACGTCCATATTACCTCTGATAGTGTTTTGTATACAAATTTAGTTGGATCATATTCTATCATGCCCATATAACCTCTGAATAGATATATCCAGCTGAAGCTTACCGAAAGTATATCACGTCCATATTACCTCTGATATCACTTTCACCCTAGCCTATCATTTATATTCAAAAAATGATGGGTCCACAAAGTCAGATAAAGTCTCTTTATGTAAAACCCCCTTCCCAGAAAATTGTATATACCTTTTTATTTATTATTTATTAATTAAATTATAGTAATTAGGTCTAAATAGGAGAAATAGATTTTTAATAATTTGTGTGTTAGGTGTTCGGGCACTTAGAGGACTTATGAGACCATCAGAAATTTTTTGAAATTTATTCCATGTAGGAGACCCCTTAAGCTGTTGCTAGCCTAACGATGTGCATTACCCTAATATATAAAATTTTCTTATGAGTATATATATATAATATATATGTATACATAAATATATATATATATATATATATATATATATATATATATATATATATATATATATATATATATATATATATATATATAATATATATGTATACATAAATATATATATATATATATATATATATATATATACTTATAAAGGAAAAGAAAAGAAAGCCAAAAGTATTAATAAGAATTAATTAAATAATATAATAATAACAATAACAAATTAATCAACTACTACTTAGTTTACTACTACTAAGAAGCCATGCAAAACTTTCCAACTTGTAGCAACTTGCATTCAGCCACTTGCTTCTAAATGACCCGCCACTTAGCATTGGCTGTGACCCCTTTAATGACTTCCCTTTCACCCGACCCCCTGTTGCCCGCGGACCCGTCCATCTCTCGCTCTCTCTCTCTTTCCCTAATGTATACATATATATATATATAGTTATATCTCAAAAATTCTAACCTAAATCTCCAGACCTCCTCTTCCAATCTAGAGCCGTCACCGCAGCCAGAGAAGCCCCACCAAGCCATCCAACCATCCCGTTGACCCCAACCTCGCGTCCTGCAGAATCCTACTCGAGGCACCTTCGCTCCGGCATGATTTTCCGTCGACTCGCTCAACCAAACGATGTTCCGTTTTCATAGGTATGATCACCCCTCAACCCTCTTCCATAGTTGTTTTATAACCAACTTCGGAAAACGTGCGCCCCTAGGTGAAAAACAGCGTCCAAAGTGGACGGACAGACCCAATTCTGGAATCGCAGAATTCCAGAATGACCACCCATATTGCCGAGTTCGTATCTCCCACCACAGAGATCCGAATTCGGTGATTCCTTTTGATACATGTAGAATACCTGACCTAGTTTATTTTCTGTAAAATAACCCTATGCTATTAGTTGCTGTGGACATAGTTAAATTCGTCACAAAACTGTGCGCACCCACTTTTTCCAGATTTCCAAAAGTTAGAAAACGGAGCGCGCCCAGCCAAACGGGACCGTCCCGCCGTGTGCCAAGTATACCGAATGGTACACGCAGCATAACCGGACACGTGAAAATTTGTGGAGACTGATTCGGACGCGTGTGCGCGCCGAAATCAGACCGTATCCGCGGACACATCCCGTGTCGTAATTTTTGTGGAACTCGTGCGTATTTTGTGCACGCTTGTCAGATTGCGACAAAACTTGCGCCAATGGACTCGTGGTAACGCGCTGGTCCTGTGACCCAATTTTCACGTATTTCTGAGAAGGTTGACCAGATCGCCAATTGGCGGGTCCCACAGTTGACTTTTTGGACAAAATTCTGTTTGGCCCATCGAAATCCACATTTGGACATACCGTTGGGTTCGTATTGACATCTAGAGTTGTTTGACATATAGTTTGTCCCATTTAGAGACTGTTACCCTCGACACGCTTTCGGTGCAAAGTGGGCCACACGTGGACCCCACTTTTACCCGAAATTACCGTTTTGCCCCTGTGTCCAAATTGGACGAAAGGGATGTGCTTTTTAGCTATTTTGCTTATTTTGGGAACGTTGGTGATATTTATTTCAGCATCCTGAGACATTTTTTCTGTGGCCATAGCTTCTGGACCTGTGTATTGGACATCTGGACGTGACATTTTGCAGCTTCTTGCCAGGCAAGTATATCTTGCCATTGTACAGTTATTTATATTCCATATGTGGCATGCATCTTTATTTTCTATCTTTTCCTATATTTTAACTGTTATATAAAATGCGCGCGACAGTGTCGTCGCGATATATTTTTATTTATGTATTTGCATTGACCTTGTTCATGAGACTACCCCATTATCATGTAGCATCATTAGGTTCATTGGCCGTGACACAGTTGTTACACGAGTGTGAGTCTCATATAGAGATCACGGACTTGCGTGCAGGGTTGGCCTCCTGTACGTGTGGGCCGTGCGTTAGGAATAACTGCTGTTAGAAACTTTGCATGCTAGAAGACTTAACAGTTATTAGAGGTCTATGGACATAGCCTATTGTAGTACGGTGGTCCCATCCTTGTCTTTGTTTGGTTGCAGGATTGGGCTAGGGTACTAAGGATAAGCTATGGACCAAATCGTGTCATGGATGTGACATGCTTAGAGCATGGGGTGGGAAGAACAACAAGTACCGCATTTGAGCTCCTTTACACTTTTCCTTCTGTAACCCGGAAGCTCCGCTGGAGATACGGGCGGTGATGACCCCTTTACTACTTGGCGGGCCTCTGCCGTTCAAAAGACGACATGCCTTTAAGGCCCCTGGTTCTCCGAGAGAGTCATGCCAATCCCAGTTCTCAGCCAGATAGCTCACTTGTTAGAAAGTTGTTCTTAAACTGCATTCACTTTAGACGGTTAGGCGACCCAGTGGATATTTATTTTAGTACTTTATTGGCATGTGTTTAAGTATCTTGTTACATCCCTCTGAGGACCTGGTCCGCTGCCAGGTGTACCTGTTCTTGAGTATTTGTAGGAGCGCAGATAAAGGAAGGATATAGAAGCTTCGTGGATGTCTTTCCTTCGAGCCGTGATTGGTAGCTGGTACTTATATTGTTTGAGTGAGTTGTACTTATATTGTACTTACTTTTCCTATTTGAGTTGGTAGTGGATTTGTTTCCATCCAACTATCATTCTTAGATACTTCTTATTGAGATCTAGTTTCATAGATACTGGTTATTTATTTCTATATGATTTTGGTGGATGAGATTTAGATTTTACCTTGCGACTTGTATTACATTTTATACCACTTATGGATTTTATATTCATATTACAGCGTACGTATGGATTTGATTTCCATATATTGGAGTTGCCATATCCATGCGGCTGGCATGCTTACGTGTCCTAGTCCTACGTATTTTTGGGACTGGGGCGTGACACTTTATTATCTCCGGGAAGAGCAAATTACATAGAGAAGCAAAAAGTACATCAATGGGGAGGAGCAGTCAAATCATGAATCTGTTGCGCCAAAGCGGCCATCCTCTCATTCCTGGAGTCCAAGATGTTAGCGCAAGCCCGCTCCAATCGTACCTCGTCATCGCTCAGGAGGGATAGTTTGGACCGAACATGAACAAAATCAGCACGAATGTCGCCCGTACGTGCCAAGTTTCGCTGAGCTGTATCCATTCGGCTCTTCAACACATCTCGAGCTGCCGATGACTGGAGAGCCCACTCCTATGCCTGAGCGAGTTTAGCTTCCAATTTGTGGACCCTCGCTTTATTTCCCTCATGTTCGGCCTCGTACTTCATTAGATGAGGAATAACCTCCTCCAAGACGGCCTGCTCTTCATCCATCTCCTGCTGCTGTGTCTGGATGGATTTATTTAAGCATTATATCTGTTTAGCAAGCTTCGCAATCAAGGAGTCGTACTCGGCCTGAATCATATTGTCGACGTTGCCTCGAGATAGTTGCAAATATTCGTTAATGGGTTGTTCTAAACCATTAACTATTTGCTCTAGTGCATCAGCTCGTCCAGCGTCATTGAAATTTCTGATCGGCGCTATCGCAAGCTGGGAGGACTTCAGCAGATTATTGAAGCTCAAGTTCTTCTCCAGCACCATGGAAATCAACTCCTTCAAACTGCGGTAGAATACGCTGGTATATTGTTCAATCAGCATATCGAAGACCGGATACACGCTAGGAGTGGCTGCGATACCGGGAAATATCCTTCTAGGAATGACCGCGAAGGATGTTGCCATGGCCGTTGCCTCTACAGATAGCGCTACAAAAGAACGAACACCAGCAACGGTTGAAGTTGCTGGCATACTCAACGAAGGAGGCACAGTCGCGATAATGGGCTCATCCTCCTCTGAAGATATCTGAACTGTTGTTGGCGAGAAGACACCCGAAAATATTGCAAAAGAAGGATCGGCAGCTTCAAAGCATGCCCCTTCGGTATCAAACACCACCGTTTCATCGGCAGGATTCGCAACAAAGTCAAAGGTTGCGTCAACTCCGCCCTCCCCTGAGATGTCTTCACCTGAAGAAGATAAGAGAAAGTTAATATCAATTTGATGTTAATTTTCCTAAAAGAGGCGTAAAGATAATATTTACCCAAGGTCGATGGTATATACGTCGCGTCCACAGCCTGAATAGTTAAATCATCTCTTAATGATGCTAGACAAGCTGTCATACCTGGAGAAGAGGGTGCACCAACTGACACTGGCGGGTAGTCTTCCCAGTCTTCACCAAGATCTACTCGAGGCTCATCGGGTGAAATCTCGCTGAAAATATTTACAGACGAAGTAGGGGTTACTCCCATTATTTGTCTGGATAAAGGTATCCTTAATATGCTCGGCCTCGAAGGCGATCTCGTAGCACTACCAGAAGCAATAGTAGAAGCAGCGATCTCGAGCAAAGAATCTCCGACACTGCTGTAGAAGCATAAAAAATATGCTGAATAGCTATACGCAGCATGTTGGTGCTGGACAGCGTAAAATATAACTTCGGAGCCATCGGCGTACAACAGAGCTTTTTCGCTAAGTACAGCGTAAAATATAAGCTCAAGGACTATCCGCGTAATGCAGTATGTCCAGGTTGCTTCAGCATAAAAAGGGTGCTACATCGCCTTTATGGCGTAAAACTTATCCGCTTTTAATACAACATTGAAGTGTACGAGGAACGCTTCGTATTCCTCGAAATAAATCGGTCAAATCATGCAGTAAAACTGACATCTGACTCCTGACAAAGAGTACTGTATGACTACCCAGACGACGGCTATAATGATGGCGCGGCACAGCGACCCAGACTGTCGTTTAGTGACATTTTCTTGGCGTAAACTGCTTTTACGCATACAGGGGAATACGCTGCCTAGTTTTACACAGGTAGATGTGAGCTTTTTACGCTTCGCAGAAGACAAACAGGCTGCCACGTCAAAAGTTGCTCTTCGTATAGGGCTCGAGGCACGTCTCTGCATTTAATGCGCAGAATGGTGGCAGATCTTCGAGGCACGTCTCTGTATTTAATGCGCAGAATGATGGCAGATCTTCGACACACGCCTCTGTATTTAATGCACAGGATGGGGGCAGATCTCTGCATTTAATGTAAGAGATTTGATTATATCTCCAAAAGCCATAATTTTGGCTAAAACGTCCACGTCATCACTTTTGCACATTACGCCAACTCAGGCTACATTTGCGTTGGTGCGTATTAAAGCTATTCGGTCCAAAATTCGCTCAAGCCTCAGTCAAGAAAGGAGGATCAGCTATCTTCTATGCTAGCTAACATGTCTATGCAGCATCAGGCTTCTACGCCCACTCGGCTTCTACGCTCACTCGGATTCTACGCGCACTCAGGCTTCTACGCCCACTCAGGCTTCTACGCCCACTCGACTTCTATGCCTACTCGGCTTCTACGCCTACCTGGCCTTTACGCCGGTTTGATAACTCTTTGGCTTCTACGCCATGGTGACAGTTATTGGCTTCTACGCCAACCTTTTCTACGCGAGGGATAACTACCTACGTGGCTTTTATGCTGTGATCTTCGCAGCAGTTATACGCGTTATCTCTTAATGGGACATGCATCACACGCTCATTCAGGAGATCATTTATACGTGGGCAACGGTTATTGTAACCGTCGCGTAAAAGGTGCTATACTTTCCACTACCCGGCTTCTACGCCGACTGGATGGTTACTGTCACTAAAACCCTATAAATAAAGACCTCTATCGACAGAGGTCCGGGGTCAGAACCAGGGTCGAAAATTCCAGTATGGAGAAATTAAGGAATTAAGGTCAAAGAACTAAGAGTCGAAGAGTCTTTGAGAGAGAAGAATTCAGAGCTCAGACAAAGAGTAGTGATCGACGACTTTGGCATCGAGCATCCACTCTTCTTTGCAACCTTCGAAGCTTTTTTTGTCTTCTACGACACTTCTTCATCATCGTGTGGTCCAAGGGACAAAGTGATCGACTGCAGATCTGACTCCTATAGCAATATTTACCCAGATTAAAAAAATTGTACTTGACATCCTCGTATAGGATTAATTGTACTTCTTGTTTGTAAACTAAAGAGCGGGTTTCGTATAAACCTCGTCTTATTTCTTTCGTTTATTATCAAACACAAGATGGCGACTCTGCTGGGGACGTCTTTATCTTCTGATGAGAAAGCAATTGCTCAACACGATGCGGTATCCGTAGGATCCGTGAAGAAGACCCTGGTCGTCCAGTTCGACCAGTCTGCCTACGAAGATATGCTTCGAACAGGGGGTAGCTCTCACTCTCTCTCTGTCCAAGACAACAGAAAGCTGCGTAAGGTTTGGATGCCCAGGACATCCCCTACCATTCCTGCTGACTCTCCGATCTCTCCGACCGGCCAGGTTGTAGCTGCACAACCTTCGCGCTCAGCGCGTAAAACTCTGTCTCCCGTCCGTGACGTGGTAGACAAAACTTCTGACGATGCCTCAGCGCTAGTCCAGAAGTCTACTCTGCGCTCTGCGCGTAAAATCCAGTTTCCCGTCGATGATGTGGCAGACAGAATTTATGACAATGCCTTAGCGCCAAATCAGAAATTCCAAACGCGCTCCGTGCGTAAAAATGCATCTGCCCTCCGCAGAAAAGCAGATGATCCCTGCAATCTACGCAGGAGAAAGCAAGTGGCGGACTGCTCAACTTCTCGGCCTTTACGCCAGTAAGGAAAGAATATGCCCGTCCTCCAGATTACGCGAGAGGCTGATGGCCGACTAAGGACCTCCTCAGCTTTACGCCAACCTGAGCAGAGCTCCAAATTATGCCAGGTGAAGCCCCTCAGCGTAAAGAAGGCTCAGTTTACAAAAAGACACACTCCTCGGGGATCATCCACTACCCAGATGGCCAACCTGTTGTATACGGGTGGCACAGGGAGAACTATGGTTCCCAACATCCGCATGCCCACTGATGTGAACAGAAGGAACAAGCCATCTTCTTCTTCTTCTTCTGTAAATCCTCCTGACCTGTGTGAGTATTTGATCCAAAAACGCAAGGATAGGGGATCTTCCAGCATGTCTATTACGCCTCCTAGGGAGCACTATTGTAATAGTCATAGGATTGTAGTTAATTATCGTTGTTCTGAAGCAAAACGGTCAGTTTTCGTCCGGTTGAGCTACTCTCCGTCTTTCCAGGAAGAAGAGCCTACACATGCATCAGTGAACATGGCTTCACACATACCTAGAGGAAGGTCGAACTCAAGACGTCATTCCTCTAGAACTCCGAGCCGAAGGAGATTCAACAAGCTCCTTAGGAACACTGAAGCTAGGGTGTTCCGGAACACCCGTTCGAGGTCACGACAACCGACTTCGTACTCTTCTAATTCCGATGCTGGGGGTCACCAGTCTCCCGAATCAGATGCTGAAATTATAGAGTCAACTTCTACAAAGACCTGTACTAATCCTTCAATGACACCCAGGGAGATAGGAGTCTATGCCATTGGAGATGAAAGCGAGGAAGCTTCCCCGTCGGGGAACACTGAGCAACGCATTGCTTTACTAGAGACATCTCTGAAAGAGATACAATCCATGATGGAGAATATGCACCAGATGATGCTAACTCAACACACAGCTGCTATGGCTCAAGCATCGGTCCCTCCAACTCAGATACGTGTGGGGGCGGACTTACCACCATCCAACGCGATCCAAGAGCCTGCTCTAGATCAGGAGTCAACAGCTCCTCCGCTTCCCCACTCGAAGAACGTATTACCTCACGTTGGAGTCACGATACAATCGATTCCTTACCACTCCGTGGTCCCACTACCAGCTGAAAATTCGATGCAGGCAGTACGGGAGTTGAAAGCCCAATTTGATGCCTTGAAGCACAAAGATCAGCTCAAGAAATTGGGAATCAACCAGCCTTACCCAGCTATCTGGGATGAGGCCATTTTTCCTCCTAAATACAAACCACAGACTATGGCTTTATTCGAGGGAAAAATATCACTGAGTCAGTACATGAACTACTTTAGTATGATGACGGTGTTATTACAGGGGAATAACGCCCTCCTCACTCGGGTATTCAAGGGTTGTCTCTCGGGAGTGGCTTATCAGTGGTACCATAGTCTGGCGGACAACTGCATTACTTCCTTTGAAGACTTCAAGACTTTATTCTTCATACGATTCTATGAGGGTGGGATGGACATGTCTAAGTCCTCTCTCATCGAAGTGAAGCAGAAGGAAAAAGAGGACGTTCGCACTTTCATCGAACGTTTTCGTCAAGCCATTTTGCAAATGCCTCCCGGAGTTTCAGACTCGGCATTGGTAGACATTTGCAGGAAGAACCTTCTTTCCGTAATCTCGGTGTTCATAGGACTATATCAGTTCCATGATTGGCCCTCATTCATCATCTCAGCGGTAGCCGCCGAGGACAACAGTCGGAAGACGCGTGATAATGGCATCATGATCTCTGCCTCCGATAGAGGCAAGAGGTCATCCTCCAACACCAACCATCCTCGTGGTGCCAAAGGAAAAGAAGCTCTGGCGATCAATACGTCAAGGCAAAAGACTGCGGCAACCACACAGACGAAACCTGGGACTTCTAGTCCCATTGAAGTGTACTCTTTCGACGACGACGATATTCCGAGCATATTCGAGTGTCTCGTCAAACACGGCAAGATTACCCTTCCTGAGGAGAAGCGGCCTAATGAAGTCGGCAGTACTAATAACCCCAAGTACTGCATCTTCCATAGATACATACACCACCCTACAAAAGCGTGTTATGTATTGAAGAGGAAGATCCAGGAGCTGATCGATGCTAGCGCAATAGCGAGAAGACGGTCACAGCCAACATGATCTCTCTGCAATTTGGCAATCTGCCTCCCCAATAAGTCCCGGACGGTATTACACATATTTCTCGGACAACGATGAACATCGTTAATCTCCCTCCAGCTAGGGGTCAAAATTATGACCTGGTACCCCTAACTACCCAGCGGGGCGAGATCATATGGGTTCATCCAGATCTGGTGTCAGAAATCGAGGAAAAGACTCAAGCTGCTAAGGCTAAGTCTAAGAAGAACTCGAAGCGTAAACCATGTCACATGGTTACGGTAGACTCGGCATCAAAAGACGAGGTTTTGGCTACTGGAACCCGTTCAGGGAAAGCTTACCTCAAGGACTATGGAGCAAGTCAGGAAGATGCATCGGCAGACGCTTCAGCTGCCAAGCCTTCAGAATCGGAACCCGCCATACCAGAGGCCGGTCCTTCGAGACTAACTTCGGTGGACAAAGGGAAGCAAAAAGAAGTGCGCTTCGATAAACCTTTGAAAAATATTCAAAACAAAGGTTTAGAGAAGCCATACAACTTCGACATCCTGGCCCAATTGGCCAATACACCAGCCAGGTTGTCCATCTTCGAACTACTCAGGCTCTCTCAAGACACTCGTCAAGCCCTGAGTGAAGCATTAATGCAGGCGGATGCATACTTGACCCAGCTCAAGTCCCCTGACGAAGAACCCGTGGCATGTCCTCAATGCCACAGTGTGATGGAGGTGGTCCCGAATGTCACTTTTACTCAAGATGACATGATGTTAAAGCATAACAAGCATGACAGACCCCTCTATTACACCGGGTACGTCGGTTCCATGAAGGTCGACCGGATTCACATAGATCCGGGATTATCAATTAGCATCATTCCTCATAGTCTGCTCAGACCGCTGAGGATTCCTACCAGCGAATTGGCTTACACCACCACTACAATCGTGGATTTCAACGCCAGAAAAAGTAAGCCATTGGGGAAAATTCGCCTGAGGATCCAGATTGGCGACCTCAGATCAGTGGCTACATGTTATGTCATTGACTCATAGGTGTCCTACAACATTCTGCTGGGTAGACCTTGGATCCACGACCACAACATCGTTCCTTCGATTCTACATCAATGCTTTAAATATGTAGATGCCCAAGGAACAGTACAAACGGAGTCTGCGGACCTGAACCCATTTAAAGGGGTAGAATCCTACTACTCTGATGCCATGTTGTACACTCAAGACGACATAGAGGAGGTGTCAGGCAAAATAGAGAAGGAATCCCACCGGGAGCCAGAAGAACCCTCGGCCAAGCAACCTCTATCAATCAAGGTGAAAGGGCGAACTACTCGTCCGAAAGCCATGGAGCCTAAGGCTATCTACCTGAACAAAACCAGGTCAGGAAAAGGAAGTGATCCTCTAGTGATCACTTTGAACCAGAATCCTCCACCCTTGGTCATCAACCTTCGGCGCAGCAGGCAGCCGATTGATGTAAATACAACCAGGAACATGGTTTTCGATGATAATAAAGATCCTCTTTTCCAGTATATTGACGCTCAAATTTCAAATCAGGAATCCTTTCCCCATGACGATATAGAACCTATAGCACAAAAATTCTTGGAAGCTATAGATTTCTATCATCCGTATATGTGGGAAGTAGCGTCGTCATCCAATGTCATCAAGATATATGGACCACATGAGGATTCTATCTTCATTGTCCCGCCTTCCTGCAGCAGTCAGCGTTCAATAGTCTTCGGTCGCATGCGCAATGAACCGACTGTACAAGAAGATTCTCCCGATGACGATGTTGGTAAAATGCAGGTTCACAGATACAGCCCGCAAGCTTTAAAGATCATGCAAAGTATGGGTTATGACTTGAAGCTGGAACCAGGTCTCAAGTACGGGAAAGGCAGACGAATGCCGCTGTACGGTGATCCCTACTGTCAACGAACTCGTTTCGGGTTAGGGTATACCACCTTCCTTGCAACTTCTGAGTCAAACGAGGATATCTTTTTCTCTTCTCAAAACGGCTCATCGCCCTCCGACTCATCTCATGCTTTCGAACGAACATTATCAGTAAATACGGTATTGGCAGATTCCTTCGAAGCAGACGAACAAGAATCTGAACCGTTTGAGAATGACTCTTGGGCTCAGCAAATGGATACACAATGAGAATTTTGGTTCGAGCAGAGAGAACCTCCCACTGAAGATAAAGTTATCCAGATTGACGTTGGGGATGAACTTTCGCCAAAGCCGATATTTATTAGTAACAATCTTTCCGAAGAAGAAAGGGAAAAAATTATCCAGCTGATAAAAGAATATATCGACGTCTTTGCATGAAATTATGAGGATATGCCAGGTCTTGATCCAAAGGTGGCTACTCATAAACTCAATATATTGCCCGATTCGAAGCCTGTGAAGCAGCACCAACGCCAGTTCCGCCCGGATATGATGGACACCATTGAAGATAAAATCAAGAAGTTGATAGCCTGCGGTTTCATCCGGGAAGAATAACATCCCGACTGGGTCGCCAATGTTGTCCCAGTCATGAAAAAAAATGGAAAAGTATGTGTCTGCATCAATTACCGAGATCTGAATGCAGCCTGCCCCAAGGATGAGTTTCCTCTTCCCATTACAGACATCATGATTGACAATACATGCGGTTTTGAACGTATGTCTTTCATGGACGGATTTTCAGGATACAACCAAATCAAGATGCATCCTGAAGACGAGAAGCATACTGCCTTCCGGACACCATTGGGGGTATATTGCTATAAGGTCATGCCCTTCGGATTGAAGAATGCCGGGGCTACGTACCAACGGGCTATGAGTAACATATTCCATGAGCATTTACGCAAAACAGTAGAATATTACGTGGACGATGTAGCTGTCAAAAGCCGCCTCAAGGATAATCACATCCAAGACTTGAAGACAGTATTTGAGTTGATGCGCCAATATCAACTCAAAATGAATCCTATAAAGTCCTTTTTGGGCGTATCTAGTGGCAAATTTTTGGGATTTTTCATTACCGCTAAAGGCATTCAAGTGGACCCTGATAAAGTCAAGGCCATCTTAGAAATGCGACCACCCCGTAATCTGAGAGAACTCAGGGGATTTCAAGGTCGTCTGGCTTGTATCCGGAGATTCATATCCAACCTCTCTAAGAGATGTCAGCCTTTTTCTCGTCTCATGAAGAAAGGTGTATCCTTCGTATGGGACGAAGCCTGTCAGCAAGCGTTTAATGATATCAAACGCTACCTCACTAATCCGCCAGTTCTGGTGCCTCCGGTCATAGGAAGACCATTCTTGCTGTATGTTCGAGCGATGGATCATTCTCTGGGAGCTCTTCTCGCACAGAGAACGATGTGGGTCATGAACAGGCTATCTACTATCTAAGCAGGATGATGGTCGGAGCTGAACACCGGTACAGTCCAGTGGAAAAAGAATGCTTGGCTCTGATGTTCGCTATTCAGAAAATGCGACACTATGTCATAGGCCAGACTATTCATATCATCTCCAGGATCAATCCTCTTCGGGTACTGATGAACAAGCCAAGTGTTCTTAATTCCCGACTTGCGACTTGGGTGATGTTATTAATACCGTATGACATGGTGTACGTCCCTCATAAGTCCATCAAAGGCCAAGCATTGGCTGATTTTCTAGCTGCTCATCTGATCCCGGAGACCTCCAAACTATACGAGGACATTCCTGACAAAGTTGCAGAATGTAATTTCGCAATGGAAAGTGAAGCATGGCAACTATTCTTCGATGGTACCTCCAGAACTGGTTCCAGGGGAAACGTGGTTTCAGGAGTAGGAATTGTCCTGGTTACTCCTGATAAACTCGTCATCTATCGAGCATACTCTCTTAGTGAGCCCTGTTCCAATAATGTCGCGGGGTATAACGCTCTACTAATCGGGCTCCAAGTCGCTAAAGAATTGGGCATCGAATCTCTGGAAGCTTTCAGTGATTCTCTGTTGATCGTCAATCAAGTCAGAGAAATATATGAAGTCCGGAATCCAGACCTCATCCCCTATCACCGAGCAACGGTCTAGATAGCCATGACATTCAAAGGATTCTTCCTAGAATATGTGCCTCGATCTCAGAATCTGGAAGCTGATGCCCTAGCCAGTCTAGCTGCAGATTTAGCTATTCCTATAAGAAGGCAGAATTCGGTGATCCTTCTTAACAGAGATTTATTCTGTGTGAAAAATAACTTTCACATAGAACGCAGCTACGCTGTAAACACCGATCCTCCCAAGAGAGACTGGAGAAGTCCCTTTATAGATTTTTTGGCATACAAAATCTTGTCGAAGGACCCTAAAGAGACAGTATCCGTCAAAAGACGATCATTACGCTTCTATTTTGATGCGTCTTCACAGTGCCTATATCGCCGGACCTACGACGGACTGCTATTGAGATGTCTCTTCGATGATGAGGCACAGCAGGTTATCCGTGAAGCTCATGACGGCATATGCGGAGCGCATCAACCCGGTCCTAAGCTACAGGATCGTATCAGGAGGATGGGCTATTACTGGCCTACTATGATCACAGATGCAATAAAGTATGCAAGACAATGCAAAGCCTGTCAGGTTCATGCAGACTTTATATATCAACCTTCTGAACATCTACATCCTTCGGTTGCATCCTGGCCTTTCGAAGCATGGGGTATGGATATCATTGGTCCTATTCACCCGTCTTCTTCCATAGGTCACCGGTTCATACTGGCCATCACGGATTATTTCTCCAAATGGGTAGAGACGATCCCTCTTGCTGAGGTAAAAACATCTAATGTGATCAGCTTCATCAAGCATCATGTCGTTTATCGCTTTGGGATACCCTGGAGGATAATTCACGATAATGGGTCTCAATTCGTCAGCCAAGCGTTTCATCGATTTTGCGATAAAAATCGGATACAAAATATGGCCTCTACGACATATAATTCTTCTGCTAATGGTTTGACGGAAGCTTTCAATAAAACCATTATCAAACTCTTAAAAAAGTTCGTCTCTTCGAACAAAAGAGATTGGAATGAGAAGCTAGGAGAATGTCTCTGGGCATACCGCACAACGGTACGAGCACCGACAGGTTGTACCCCATTCTCATTGGTGTACGGGAGTGAAGCAGTTCTCCCTATCGAAGTCCAAATTCCGTCACTCAGGATAGCAGTCGCTAATGAGTTGACTCAAGAAAAGAATGACTTGTTAAGGCTTCAAGAGCTAGAAGGATTAGATGAGAAACGCCTTCAAGCCCAACAGCGCATCACGCTCTACCAGGCACGCATTTCCAAAGCTTTTAATCAAAAAGTGAAGAAAAGAGTGTTCAAAGTTGGCAAGCTAGTTTTAGCTGTGAGAAGGCCAATGATTATTACTCACAAGAGTAGGGGTAAATTCCAGCCCAAATGGGAAGGCCCTTATGTGATCGAGATCGCATTCTCAAACGGCGCTTACAGGTTAGCCAAGCCTAATGGAGACTTGTTAATGGCTCCTATCAACGGCAAATTCCTGAAGAGGTATTATGCTTAACCTCCTTTGCTCAAATGGAGTATGGTGAAGATCTCATTCTGACAATACTACTTCCAAAACGAAACTAGTTGGATCGTATTCTATCATGTCCATATAACATCTGAATAGATATGTTTAACTAATTTGGAACTTCTAGACCTATCACGTCCATATTACCTCTAATAGTGTTTTGTGTACAAATTTTACTCGGAAAATATTCTATCACGTCCATATAACCTCTGAATAGATATGTCCTGCTGAAGCTTACCGAGAGTATATCACGTCCATATTACCTCTGATATCACTTTCACCCAAACCTGTCATTTATATTCCAAAATAATGGGTCCACAAAGTCAGATAAAAGCCTCTTTACTATTCCCAGAAAGAGCAAAATTGCATTGAAAAGCAAAAAAGTACATCATTTGGGGGGAGCGATTAGGTCGCGAATCTGTTGTGCCAGAGCAACCATTCTCTCATCCCTGGAGTTCAAGACGTCGGCGCGAGCCAGTTCCAACCTTGTCGCATCATTATTCAAAGCAGATAGCTCAGACCGAGCATGTGCAAAACCTGCGTGGATGACACCCACATGCGTCAGGTTCTGTTGAGCGGTCTCCATTCGATGCTTCAGCACATCTCGAGATGCCGACAAAGAGAGATCCTTCTCCTCCGCTTGAGTGAGTTCATCTCTCAATCTGCGGACCCTCAATGTCTCTTCCTCATATTCGACTTCGCACTGAGTCAGCTGAGGAATGACATACTCCAATTCGGTACGCTCATGATCCATCTCCTGCTGCTGTTCCTGGACGAATTTGTCCAGAGCTTCCAGTTGCCCAGCAAGATCTGCAGTCAGGGAGTCATACCTAGCTTGAGCAAGACCATCAATGCTGCCTCGAGATAGCTGCAGATATTCGTTAATGGCTTGCTCCAAACCATTAACCATCTGCTCTAGTGTGTCAGCTATTCCAGTGTCGTTGAATTCTCTGATCGGCACTATCGTAAACTGAGAGGACCTCCTCAGAGCCTCGAAGCTTAGATTCTTCTCCAACACCATTGATATTAGCGTTTTCAAGGTGGTATAGAAGATACTAGTATAATGCTCAGTCAGCATGCCTAGATCTGAATGAACGCTGGGAGTGGCTGCAATATTGGTGAACCTCCCTCCGGGAACGACCACAGACGATGTTGCCACAGCCGTCGCCTCAACAGATGGTGCGACAAAAGAAGATGCGCCAACAACGGACGAAGTGACCGGCGTACTAAAAGGAGGCAATGTCGCAATGACAGGCTCATCCTCCTCTTAAGATATCAGAACCATTTCGGGCGAGCCGGCACCCAAAAATGTTTCCTCTTCGACGTCAGGGGCTCTCCGTTGATCATGTTCAACAGCATTCGCTCGCCTTGAGATGATATCAGGATTCCCCTTCCTTCAGGATACTGGGGTCCGGAGATAGGAAATGTCATGTGGGACAAATCCTCCAGGTAGTTGGAATACAGCATCCCGGCAGCAGAACCCATCACCTCAGCCAATGGAGACATATGCAAGTTAACTACAAAGCGCAAGAAAAATGCATCAGTTTCTATACTAGACCTCACAATCTTGCAGTGTCATGCCCCAGTCCTAAAATACCGAGGGACTAGACACGTGGCAATGGCAAGCAGCACACACTGATGGACAAACCTAATTTAATGGATCCATCAGGGCATACTTAAGCTGTAAAATAAAGTCTACGACAACATGGCACAACTAATCTCATACATACAAGATAAAATATGATCTACAGATATAAGAAATGTAAATTATCAACCAGTCTCAACAAAGTGCTTCGGGGAACAATCCGATAAAAATTTGATACAATGGTTCAACAGACCAAAATATAAATGACTGAATAAAGTAAATACTGAGCATGAAACATAGATGCTCAGGAAAAGTCCTCAGCTAACACCTCGTCCTCGGGTGTCGGTACAGCTCCTGTATCAGCTCCTGCTGTTGTCCTATATACCTCGGGATAGATCTCGTCTGCAAATCCTGGGGACATAATCCGGATCCAGGTCCTCAGGGGACATAGCAAGGTACAAGATAATACAAGCCAAAATAAATGTAGTACAGCAAATAATAAAATAAATAGGGTAAGTACATAACCATCTATGTAAAATGCAAGTGAGAGCATCACTAGTACTCAGGTTGAGCCACTACAAGCTCTGTGTCGGGGAGCCGGTAGCAGTAATAACAAGTAATGTGTCTAGCTCTGCTGGAGAGTCTACGACCTCACAATAGTAGTAGATATATATAAAATAGCCTGTAGCCTGTGTGTCTCTCCCCACCCAATATAACCACACGTCTCATGTCCACAACGTCTCATGTATATGTCACGCAAGATCATAGCTAATGCAACCAGTCATATAGTATCTATGAATATAATGTCTATGTCATAAACCTGTATCCTATACAAAATTACCATGAATATCTCAGAAAGATTCTGTCTCATAAATAGTGTCAAGTGTCCTGGGTTATAATGTACTTGATAAGACAAGTACGAGAATGTAAAGGGTCATGAATGTCCATCTCTAGGTGACGTACACAACTCCGCGTACGGGGTTGGCATCCGACTAATAATCGGACGCTAAGTAAGTCACACGGTCCTAGGTCAAGCATGCATAGCAATATAAATAAATCAAGGAAAATATGTAACAAGACTGCAAGTTTTGGCAAGGTACACTTGCCTGGGGTTTGAATACCAACAGTTATCCCTGTATCAGTGGATCCTGCAGGTACTCCTCCAAAAGCTATAATAAACATCACCAACAGTCTCAGAACATATCAGATAGCTAGAAACATCTGTTCTTAAGTCCAATTTGGACACAGGGGCAAAAATGACAGTTCCGGGTCAAAGCGGGATCCACCTGTGGGCCACTTTGCACCAAAAAATGTGTCAGCATCAAAGGTCTCCAAATTCCTCAAACTTAGTGTTAACAAGTCAGGAAAGATGATACAAATCCAACAGAACTTCCAGAATTGGATTCCGATGAGCTGATCACAAAATCGCCCGACAAGTGGAGCCACAGGGCCCACGATACGCGATTTTGTCAACGTTCTCAGAATCGAACCAAAATTGGATCACAGGACCAGCGTTTTGCTATGATTCTGATGGCGCAAGTTTTGTTTTGATTCGACGTGTGTACACAAAGTTACAACGTGTTCTAGAACAGGCGAATATGGGGCGTTGTCGGCGGATACGCGTTGATTCGGGTGTGCACGCACATCCAAATCAACTTCTGCAAAATCCCATACGTCCGTATCAACGGCACGCACATTTCGGTGAAGACCGCGCGCAACCAAGTCATCCCATTTGGCGGGACGCACTCAGTTTTGGGGTGAAACAGGGCATTATTTTTCCTATTTTTGGATCGCGGTTCGCGATCGCCACAAGACGCGACGCACCGAGCGGATTGCACGGGCATCGAGGGGGTTACACAGTCTATGCGTCATAACTGACGGAACAAAAAATGGAATAACGAGGAGGGAGAACGGGTTACCTGAACTGGGCTTCGTGGAACGAGAATTTCTCGTGTCCGGGTACTGTTTTGTGTCCTGTCTCGAGTCTGCTGTGTCCGGAGCTAGGGCGGCTGTGTCCGGGCCGCTGTGTTCGTGCTAGGGCTGCGGGCGGTCGACTGTGGGGTGTTCTGGTCGGTGGTCGACGTCGGTGGAGTCAGCGGAGAGGTGGTGTTCGTCGAGGGTGATGCGGGTCGGGGTGAGGTGGTGATGGTCGAGGCGGAGGGAGAGGGACGGCCGAGGGAGGTGGTCGAGCGGGGTTGGTCGACGAAGATGAGGGTGGAGTCGTCGGTGCTGGGCGGAGCTTAGGGGAGACTGTGGGTGGTGGAGCTCGTCGGGGCGGAACGGTAGAGATGGTCGAGCGGTGGAGGAGATGCTGGAGGAAGAAGACGACGGGGATTAGGGGTCAGGCTAGGGTTCAGACGACCGGGCTTGCTGCGGGCGGCGGAAAGAAGTCTGGAGGAAGGAGGCGGCGGTGCGTTAGGGTTTCGGCCGGCTGGGCTCGTTTTACGAGGGTTTTAAGGGGGCCGGAACAGTATTTCCGGATAGAATTAGGGTTTCTGGTTTCGGGTCCGGGTCAGGTTCGCTTCGGATCCGACCCGACCCGTTAAGGCTGGGTTGGTCCGGTTCGGTTTGATAGCGGTTTGGGTCGGTTTGGTTTGGTTTATTTCCAAATAAACCGGGTTCAGTCAGGGTTTAATTAGGTTTAGAAATACATTAGTTTTTAGGGCTTTAACAATGTTTCCGGACTACAATAAATTCACAGAAAATTACCCTATGTCCAGTTTTCCATTTTATACCATAAAATATTATTTTTATAATATTTTAATATTAATTAACATCATTTAAAAATTCTTTAATCACAAAATATCCTAGTTTTAATTCCAGAAAATACAGAAAATTAAGAGAAAATATTTTTAAAAATATTCTAAAAATCAGGGTTATGACATGCAGCATATGCCAAGAGGCAACAGTCTATGCTTTACGCAAAACTGTAAAAAACTTGATCTTTTATGCTGGAATCTTATTCCAAGGCATAAAATTCAAGACTGGCAGTATACACAAAAAACCTGATAGTCTGTGTTTTACGCCAGACTGCCAAAGTTTGAGTTATTACGCCAAAATTTTTATCCAGAAGCGTAACACTCAAATTTTATAGTATACGCCAAGTTTCGACAGTTTGTGCTTTTACGCCAAACTACGAAAATATGGAGTTTTTACGCTGACACATTAGAAATATGGGCGTAAAAGATAAAATATCTTTGTGCATCATCTTCCTCGAAGAGGCTATCAGCACAGAAGATGACCTAGCGCATTCACGTACAACGTGTGCGAAGGATTTTCTTCGTTCTTGTCGTCCCAAAAGCTTTACCTTTAACGCCTGGTGCACAGCTCGTCGGTGGGACACTTCGTTTAGAATGAAGATCGCCTTGCCCGACGGAAGTCGCTCTTGCTTGGGCAGAGGAACGAGAAGAAGAGTCAGCCTTCTTTCCCTTAGAGGAGGAGATTGGTTTCGGGGCAATTGCTGAAAACTCAGAATGCTCGAAGAGAAAACGAAGGAGAGAACTCGAAGAGTCGAAGGCTTTCTTTTGTAAAAAAGACAGATAAAAAGTTTTTCTCTGAAAACCTTGGGGTATATATAGAGTTCGGATGGACTCCTCGAATCCCTAACCAAATCCGATAATTAATATTCGGTTATGATTGGGGACTACGTCAGCCTATTACTCAGAGAAGGCGGACAGTCAGAGAATTTGAAAAGTTTTCGTGCAAAACAGATTCGTGGTTCTACGCCAAGGAGCTTTCTACGCTCGGTAGCTACAAATCTACGGTTTTACGCTCAGAGGCTATAAGTCTATGGTTTTACGCCCGGATGCTTTTATGCTCGGTAGCTTTTACGCTCGAGAGGCTACAAACCTACGACTTCACGCTCAGAAGCTACAAATCTATAATTTCACGCTCGGTGACTTTTACGCTCAGAGGCAACAGATCCACAACTTTACGCTCGAAAGATTTTCTTTTCAGAGGCTACAAATCTACAGTTTCTACTCCTGGATGCTTTTATGCTCAGCAGCTTTTACGCTCGAGAGGCTACGAACTTATGATTTTACGCTCATCCACATTTACAGATCTATGACTCTCCGCATATCTGAAAAATACGCAGGCCAGAGCATGCGTATATATATGAACAAATCCTAAGGCGGTCAATTACAAGGGTTCACGCAGAGGATACTCCTTCTTAGCCTCAAAATATCCCAAGTACCCGAAGCATACAGAGTTCAACATTGAAAATGACTCTTCTTTTTGGGTCGATTGGAAGTTCATCCAGAATCCAGTCTGAATAGTTCCTCTACAGTTCAAGATGGTGACTCAGTTTGACAGCCGTTTCTCGCCCTATTTCGAGGGATTTTCGAGAAATCATTCTTGAAGATGATGGTCTGAACAAAAATTCTTTTTATCAGAAGTGACGGTTCAGAATTCTACGCAGGCCCCCATTCCTAACAACAGGACAGTTCGAATACTCGACTTAAATGTTAAGCGACTTTCTGCGCATCTTTAGTTATGCATAAAATACAGGACGAGACCTAGCACTCTTTCTATCAGAGTCGGCATAAAGTTACCAGACGTGTCGAAGCTACACATATTCAGACTTCATCACAGCAAAATATATGGCAAGATAATCATATGCACAGAAGAAGACAATTTTATTAAATCATGATTACAAATGAGGGAAATCCGGTCTACAAAGGGTTTTTCTTCATCTTCATGATTACATATGAGGGAAATCCCGTCTACAAAGGATTTCCTCATCTTCATCGGAAGGCCACCCCCAGAATCTGTTCTGCCAGGTTCTCGTATTGGTGGAGATCTTCTTCCGTCTTCTTCAGTAGTTAGTCGGTTTTCGCGACCGATTAACAAAAAAATGATTAATGGCGGGAGGATACAAAACTAGGCCTGCCTAAATTATTCAGAGCCCATCCTCCATACGCCATGACAGATTGAGTTAAGATTTTTGACCCAACTCAATACTCGAGGACAGAGCTAGTTTGTCTGCTCTCGTCCACGAACGACAGAAGAAAATACAGCTTGCAAGCTGTGTGGTCGAATGTAACCCTTCCTCTCTCCTGGACGAACCGCCATATGAAGTTGCTGATTATCCCGAGCAAAGGAAGCTATGATATCCTTCCATGATCCATCGTTGCAGAAGACATTTGCTCGAAGACGCCTTCTTTTTTGGCTCCTTACATGCTGGAAGAACATGGTCTTCTTCTACCTCAAGTCGACCCGACGAATTCCGGCGATCATCTCTGTATGGTGAAGGAAATATGGGAAGAACAGGTTAACTCCTCAACCTTTATATAGGCAAAAGGGAACACACCGAATCCCAACATATCCCCAATAATCCGCCAATAAGTCAGCCTTGAAGAACGAGTCAGACTTGACCGTTTCATGCTTTATTCAAAGTGTTTCAAATTACGAGGATTTGAAAACTTTGAAGGGGTTCTTGTAGAAGCATAAAAAATATGCTGAATAGCTATACGCAGCATGTTGGTGCTGGGCAGCGTAAAATATGACTTCGGAGCCACCGGCGTACAACAGAGCTTTTTCGCTAAGTACAGCGTAAAATATAAGCTCAAGGACTATCCGCATAATACAGTATGTCCAGGCTGCTTCAGCGTAAAAAGGGTGCTACATCGCCTTTATGGCGTAAAACTCATCCGCTTTTAATGTAGCATTGAAGTGTACGAGGAACGCTTTGTATTCCTCGAAATGAATCGGTCAAATCATGCAGTAAACCTAACGTCTGACTCCTGACAAAGAGTACTGCACGACTACCCAGACGACGGCTATAATGATGGCGCGGCACAGCGACCCTGACTGTCGTTTAGTGATATTTCTTTGGCGTAAACTGCTTTTACGCATACAGGAGAATACGCTGCCTAGTTTTACACAGGCAAATATGAGCTTTATACGCTCCGCAGAAGACAAACAGGCTGCCACGTCAAAAGCTGCTCTTCGTACAGGGCTCGAGACACATCTCTGCATTTAATGCGCAGAATGGTGACAGATCTTCGAGGCACGTCTCTGCATTTAATGCGCAGAATGGTGGCAGATCTTCGAGGCACGTCTCTACATTTAATGCGCAGAATGATGGCAGATCTTTGAGACACGCCTCTGTATTTAATACGCAGGATGGGGGCAGATCTCTGCATTTAATGCAAGAGATTTGATTATATCTCCAAAAGTCGTAATTTTGGCTAAACGTCCATGTCATCACTTTTGCATATTACGCCAACTCAGGCTACATTTGCGTTGGTGCGTATTAAACCTATTCGGTCCATAATTCGTTCAAGTCTCAGTCAAGGAAGGAGGATCAGCTATCTTCTATGCTAGCTAACCTGTCTATGCAGCATCAGGCTTCTACGCCCACTCGGCTTCTATGCCTACTCGGCTTCTATGCCTACCTGGTCTCTACGCCGGTTTGATAACTCTTTGGCTTCTACACCATGGTGACAGTTATTGGCTTCTACGCCAACCTTTTCTACGCGAGGGATAACTACCTACGTGGCTTTTATGCCGTGATCTTCGCAGCAGTTATACGCGTTATCTCTTAATGGGACACGAGTCACACGCTCATTCAGGAGATCATTTATACGTGGGCAACGGTTATTATAACCGTCGCGTAAAAGGTGCTATACTTTCCACTACCCGGCTCTACGCCGACTGGATGGTTACTGTCACTAAAATCTTATAAATAGAGACCTCTATCGATAGAGGTCCAGGGTCAGAACCAGGGTCACAAATTCCAGTGTGGAGAAATTAAGGAATTAAGGTCGAAGAACTAAGAGTCGAAGAGTCGAAGAGTCTTTGAGAGAGAAGAATCCAGAGCTCAGACAAAGAGTAGTGATCGACGACTTTGGCATCGAGCATCCACTCTCCTTTGCAACTTTCGAAGCTTTTTCTGTCTTCTACGACACTTCTTCATCATTGAGTGGTCCAAGGGATAAAGTGATCGACTGCAGATCAGACTTCTATAGCAATATTTACCTAGATTAAAAAATTGTACTTGACATCCTCGTATAGGATTAATTGTACTTCTTGTTTGTAAACCAAAGAGCGGGTTTCGTATAAACCTCGTCTTATTTCTTTCATTTATTATCAAACAACTGCCAGCCGAAATTATGAAGGTTCCCTCTCTAAAAGGCGAAGGACCTCTGATCAAAGAATCATCCCCAACAGAGGAAACGACAGGCTCGCTCCTAGAAGCCCCCTGGTGGAAGCCCTTTTCGGACCTCTGGCAATCTTCTTCTTGCAGGGGGAAGGCTCTTTCAGAGTGGAAGCCTTCCGTTTCTAGGGGATAACGAGAGGCTCTGCTGGCGGAGCTATTACGCCTCTCGGTATTATTAACAAGAACTCGTCTGCCCCGGCGGTGTCTTCATTCTTATCCGAGGAAACAGACGGAATCTCCTCCCTTTCAGTAGACCTATAGGAGGGCATCCTAAAACTTCCATGCACATCAAAATCGCGATGGAAGGAATTGATGGACCCATAGAACTGCGCGTACGAGTGCAGAATGCGCAATTCCATAGAGAGAGAAGTCACGGGCATAACAAAAGTTGCACCAGTACAGCCCGTGATGAAGTACCGCCCTCCTCTGGCTCCATCAATAAGTCCACCTTTGGACTTGAAGTTGGTAATGGTATTCTCCACATGCAACTGGTCGTACCCAAACTGCCTGAAGAACCGATTGGGCAAATAAGGCTCCAGGTAGCAGTGGTCATCGCTTCTGTACAGCAAATGGGAAGGTCTAATGCAGACCAACCAGTAGAAGGCTTCAAGAGAAAGAATTATCCTCCCATGGCCCTCATCCTTAAGTTTGTTCCCTTGTTGATTGATATGTACAGAGGGAACGATACAGAAGAGTTTCCAGCTGTGGGCAACATTTAACGCCCGCCGGCAATCTATGACGGTCGCCACGTTCCAAGAGAAATTCTTGTAATTCAACAAGAAGTTATTTCTTGAACCGCTAGCAGGACCGGGAGATATCGCCCTAGTGTTGTGAAGAATTAACCATCCCATCAGGTATAGGAATGGTAATTCCACTCAGAGAAATCCTTCACGCTGCGTATCATTAGCCAGCAGCCCATCAGTAAGGGCCCTCGGGCCTGCTTGTATTCTACATACCATAGCAGGAAGCAGGCCCAGTCTTGCTCCGAACACCAAATGCACTGCAGGCCATAAGGTGTTATGATGAATGCGATCTGCAGACGCGATGCCAGGCACTACCCAGTGGCGAAGCCAGACGGAGAGGAAGTCAGCCAATTGAGCTTCCCTTGACAGAGGCTTACGACAATGCCTCATATAACTGAAGGCTTTTGTGCCTGCAGGGTAACCCCCTATCTCCTCGTCAAAAATATGATCTGAAGCCCCTGCGACTTCAATAAGGTCATCGACCGTATTAGCATTGAGCATGCTCAGGAGGTTCAAGGGCCTATCTCGGCTTTGTACCACCTTGTCCGGCTTAACATTTCTGGCCTGGTGGAAGAAGAGATAGGTTGCCCACTTGTTGGTGTGAGCCAAATCAGAGGGCTCCTTGTAGAAAGTGGTGCAGGCAAGATAGTGGCACATCAGCTCCTGATATACTACCACTGCCCGAGGGTTTGTATCCCTCAACTCCCTGTTTGTAGGGACGTACTCTTCATAAGGAGTGTCCCCCATTGGCAGTTTTGAAATCTCTGCCATTTCATGAAGGGCTAAGCCCAACTCACCCAGCGGAGTGGCAAAAGTCCCAGTAAGCGAGTTGTATCGCTCCATCAAGGCTAAGAACAAGTTGGGGTTGACAGACATCCCAACACTTGTGGCACTCACGGCCGCGAACAAACCAATACTTTCCAGCTCCGTCTGGAAGTGCTTCAGGGCCCAGGCAGTCAAACTGGCCCAACGAAGATTCCCCGGGCTAAGCCATCCACTGGTCCGAGGGTTGACCATGGGGTACATTCCTCCCTGTCCCATAAAGTCATTGCAGAAGGTCGATATCTGAACCGGCTGGATCAGCGAAGTATCCTCACTCGGGATACTACCCGGCAGTAATCGCCTAAAGGGCATAACAGGCCCCGAAGGACGGCTTATATAGGCCCCCCGGTCGTATTCCTTGTTGTATAAGATCTTTCCCGGTCGGCCGTGAAGATCGGGAGTCAGGGTCCATATCATCTTCCTAGGATGTGTGGCATGGAAGAACGCAGAGATAGGGTAATCCTTGGGCATCCGGGGCAGATACATGACCGTGCCCTCAGCAGTAAACACCCAATCCTCTTTCTTGGGTTTAGTCTGGGATTGTTTGTCAATAACATCCCCGAACAAGAAGCCTGGTTTCTTATACTCTGTCCCGTCTATGTATGTCAGGGGATCCCCACTGATCATACTCAACAACATGTGTTCTCCTTGGGACGAGATAAGGGTTCCCCTTTCTTCAGGATAATTGGCTCCAAAAATAGGGAAAGTCACATGGGACAAGTCCTCCAAATAGTTCGAGTTCAGCATCCCGGCAGCAGAGCCTATTACCTCAACCAAAAGAGGGATCTGCAAGTCCACTACAAAATGCAAAAAAAAAGCCAGTTTCTACACTAGACGATACACTTTTGCAGTTTACGCCAAAGATTATCAGTCTGAGCTTTTACGCCAAGACTGCAAAAACTTGAGCTCTTACGCTGGAACCTATGTCCGAGGCATAAAATTCAAGGTTGGCAGTATACGTCCAAAATCTAACAGTCTGAGTTTTTACACTAAATTGCCAAAATTTGAGTTTTTACGTCGGAATTTTCATTCAGCGCGTAAAACCCAAAGTTGGAAGTATACGCCAAATTTCGACAGTCTGAGTTTTTACGCCAGACTGCGAAAAGATGGAGTTTTTACGCTGACACATTAGAAATATGGGCGTATTGGTTCGCATATACGTACAACGTGTGCGGAGGGTTTTCTTCTTGTAATCTCTAACTGTGACGTCTGGAGTACAGCTCGACAGCGGAATACTTCGCTCGGATCGGGGCTCGTTCAGCCTAATGGGAGTTGCTCGGGCTGGAGCAGAGGAGCGAGAAGAGGAAGAGACCTTCTTTCCCTTAGCAGTGGAAGCCTGTTTAGGTGCCATGGCGAATCTGAGTTCTCAAGAAAGAGACGAAGAAGAAGGGTTCTTGAAAAGCAAGGGTTTTTGTGAAGACAGATAAAAGTTCTCTTTCAAGACCTTGGGCTATTTATAGAGTTCGGATAACTCTTCGAATCCCTAACCAAATCCAATATTTAATATTCAGTTATGATTTGGGACCACGTCAGCCTATTATTTGGGAAAAAAAAAGTCGGACAGTCAGTGGTTCCAGAATTTATGCGCAGAGCAGATCTATGATTTTATGCTAAGGAGCTTTTACGCTCAGAGGCTACAAATCTAAGGTTTTACGCTCAGAGGCTATAAATCTATGGTTTTACGCTCAGATATTTTTACACTCAGGAGCTTTTACGTTCGAGAGGCTACAAACCAACGGTTTTACGCTCAGAGGCTACAAATCTATGATTTTACGCTAATGAGCTTTTACGCTCAGAGGCTACAAATCTACGATTCTACGCTCGAAAGCTACAAACGGCCAATTACAAGGGTTTACGCAGAAGATGCTCCTTTTTGGCTACAAAATATTCCAAGTGCCTGAAACACACAGAGTTCAGCATTGAAGATGACTCTTCTTCTTGTGCTATTTAGAAGTTCATCCAAAGTCCAATCAGAATATTTTACAAAAGTTCAAGGATGGCTTGGTCGACAGACATTTCTCGCCTTAAGGGTTTTTTGGAAAACCATTCTTGAAGATGATGGTCTGAACAAGAATTCTTCGTATCAGAGAAGTGACAGTTCAGAATTCTACGCGAGTCCTCATCCAAAACAGCATGACAGTTTGGATCTTCAACTTAAATGCTAAGGAGCTTTCTAAGCGTCTTCTGCTACGCATAAAAGATGGGACGAGATCAGATACTCTTTTATCGGAGTCGACGTAAAATTATTCAGACGTGCCGAAGCTGCACACTATTCAGAATTTCTTACATCAAATATGACAAATAATCAGCTTGCGTAAAAGAAGACAAGTTTATTAATCATGATTACATATGATAAAAATCTAGTTTACAAAGGGTTTTTTATCTTCATGATTACATATGATGGAAATCCTTTTTTACAAAGGGTTTCTCATTTTCATTTAAGATCACACCAAGAATCTGCTGTGCCAGGTTCTCATATAGGTGTAAATCTTTTTCTTCGTCTTCTACAGCAGTTAATCGGCTTCCGCAGCCGATTAACAAGAAAATAATTAATGGCGAGAGGATACAGAATTGGGCATGTATCAATTACGCAAGCCCACCCTCCATACGCCATGGCAGGCATGTCCTAGAAATTGTGTTAGGGGTTCAGACCTAACACAATACTGGAAGACATGGCCAAACTGTCTATCCTCGTCCAGCGCCATAATGGGAGAGAATACAGCTTGCAAGCTGTGTGGCCAAATGAGACCCTTCCTCTCTCCTGGACGAATCGCCATATGAAATTGCTGATCATCCCGAGCAAAGAAAGCTATGATATCCTTCCATGATCCATCGTTGCAGAGGACATTTGCTCGAAGACACCTCTTTTTACGGCTCCTTACATGCTGGAAGAACATGATCTTCTTCTTCCTCAAGTCAACCCAACGAAGCTCGGCAACCATCTCTTTGTGGTGAAAGAATTGTGGGAAAAACAGGTTAACTCATTCGCCTTTATATAGGCAGAGGGGAACACACCAAATCCCAACAAACTCCTAAAAATTTGCCCAGAAATCAGCCTCACGGAATGAGTCAAACTTGATCGTTTCATGCTTCATTCAAAGTATTTCAAATTACGAAGAATTTAAAAACTTTGAAGGGGGTCTTGTAGAAGCATGAAAAATACGCTGGAGAATCATACGCGTAAAACCCTCAACATGCAAGAAGCTCGCGTAAAACAGAGCTCCATCACTGGGTGGCATAAAATATGACGTCAGAGCCATTGGCGTACAGCAGAGCTTCAACGCTGTTCAGCGTAAAACATAGCTCCAGAACAACCTGCGTAAAGCAGTCCTTCCAGACTGCTTCGGCGTAAAAAGGCTGCTACATCGCCACTTCGGCGTAAAACCTGTCTGCTTTTAATGCAGCGGGAAGTTGTACAAGGAACTCTTCGTATTCCTCGAATGAACCTATAAGTTGAAGCAGTGAACCTGACTCCTGACAAAGAGTACTGCACAGCGATCGAGAGGACGAGTGTAATGATGACTCTGTACAGAGCCCCAGACTGTCGTCTAGTGACATAACCCTTGATATAAGACGTCATTTACGCATTCAAGTAATACACTGCCTATTCTACACAGGCAGAGATGATCCTAACGCTCAGGATGAGACAAAACCAACCGCCACGTCAAAAGTTGTTCTTCGTACAGAACTCGAGGCACGTCTCTGCAGTTAATGCGCGAGATGGGGGCAGACCTCTGCATTTAATGCACGAGATTTGGAGGACAAAATTTTTATAAGTTGGGTAGAATGTAAAACCCCTAATCCTAAAAATCGTATTAAGCTATTTTTTTATTAATTATTAATTGAATTGTAGTAATTAGTGGCTAATTCGGAGAAATATATTTTTATTAATTTTTATTTTAGGTGTTGGTGCACTTAGGGGATTTATGGGACCATCAGAAATTTTTCTGAATTTATTTCATGTAGGAGACCCTTTGGACAGTTGCTAGCTTAATGGTGTGCAAAAATATATTTTTAGAATTTTTCTATGTATTTATATATATGTGTGCATTTAGGGGATTTATGGAGCAATTATAAATTTTCTGAATTTATTTCATGTAGGAGACCCCTTGAGCAGTTGCTAGCTTAATGTTATGAATTAGTGTAATTCTAGATTTTTTCTATGAGTATATACGTATATATAAATATATATATACATATATATTTTATAGAAATTTAGAAAAGAAAAGAAAAGAAACTATTAAAAAAATCTATTAATAAACTAATACTATCCTACCAAACTACAACTACCAATTCCTATTAACTACAACTACCAATTCCTATTAACTACAATTACCAAGCCAAAACACGACCCGCTGGCTTGCAAAAATCCCACAGACCCCCTTTGTGAGCCGCCCCTTTAGCAAAACACAGCAGACCCCCCCCCCCCCCTTAGCCGTGTTAAACAAGACCCGCCCCCTTCTCCCTTTCATATATATATATATATATATATATATATATATATATATATTCATTAATTCATCTAAAACCCTAAACCTAAATCATCCAAACCCTTTCTCTTCCCATCTAGACCTAGAGAGCGCCGCCACCGCAGTCGGAGAACCCCGCCAGGCAGTCCAAACCAATCCCGATGACCGCGACCCCGCGTACTGCAGATTTTTGCAGCGAGGTACCTGTGTTCCGGAGTTATTTTTCGTCACCTCGCTCAACCAAACGCCACTCCGTCTTCACCGGTATGCTCACACCTTAACCCCCTTCAATATCTGTGTGATAGTAGACCTCGAACAACGCAAAACCATATGCGAAAATAGTGCCAAAGTTGGCAGAAATAGACCGAATTCTGGGATCGCAGAAATCTACGGTGATCACCCATGTTCCAGAGTTCGTATCTTCCACCACAGAGATCCGAATTCGATGATTCTTTTTGGTATGCGTAGACCACTTGACCTAGTTTAATTTCTGTTAAATAATCCTAAATTATTAACTGCTGTAGGCAGAATTAAATTCGTTAGAAAATCCCGCGAACACACTTTTCCAGATTTTTAAAAGTTGTGAAACGGAGCATGCCCCGCCAAACGGGACCGTCCCTCCGTGTACCAAGTATACCACATGATGCGCATAGCGTAACCGGATACGTGAGAGTTTGCGAAAACTGATTCGGACGGATGTACGCGCCGAAATCAGCCCGTATCCGCGGACAAACTCCGTGTCTTAGTTTTAGCGAAAGTTGCGCGCATTTTGTGCACGTTCGTCAGATTTTGACAAAACTTGTGCCACTGGACTCGTGGTAACGCGCTGGTCCTGTGACCCAATTTTCACGCAATTCTGAGATAGTTGACCAAGTCACCAATTGGCGGGCCCCACGGTTGACTTTTTGGACAAAATTATGTTCGGCTCATCGGAATTCATATTTGGACATACCGTTGGGTTCATATTGACATCTAGAGTTTGTTTGACCTATAATTTGTCCCATTTAGAGACCTTTACCCCTGACACACTTTTTGGTGCAAAGTGGGCCACAGGTGGATCCCACTTTGACCCAAAATTACCGTTTTGTCCCTGTGTCCAAATTGGACGAAAGGGAAGTGCTTTCTAGCTATTTTCTTATTCTGAGAACGATGGTAATATTTATTTCAGCATCCGGGGATGTTCATTCTGAGGCCGTAGCTTCTGACTCTTGGTGTGGACATCGGGACATTACATTTTTGCAGCTTTCTTGTCAGGCAAGATACCGTGCCAAATTGCTTACAGTATTTTGTATGCTTAGTATATTTCTGTATATTTATTGTATTTCTGTATATTTCTTGCATGTGTAGCTTTTTTTCAGTCATTACTATGTATTAGATATGTTGACACACACATGGCACTTAGTATCATGAGAGAACAATCATTAGGCGTATGAACTTTTAACCACTCTAGTAAACCGTAGTATATAGTTCGCACTACGGGCGTGTGTCACGTTGGTCTCTACCCCCGAGGTATGTCGATTTCTGTAGAGTCGCGCTGGTCGCTACCCCCGAGGTATGACGATTTCTGATGTCCGCTGGCGGGTGTGTGAGTTGTGAGGCTTAGATTGAGTAGCCTACCCTTGCCCATACGTCAAAAAGTTGTCCTCATTTGCATTCATATAGATTGTCTTGTACAGCGTACTTATTTATTTTCAAATATTATGCATGTTTACTGTATTCAAATTGGCTTGCTTTTCTGTATCTTGTTACGTCCCTCTGAGGACCTGGTCCCCTTCCAGGTGTATCTGTTCTTGAGTATTTGCAGGAGCGCAGATTTGGATGGTTATATATGTTTCGTGGATGTCTTCTCTTCGAGCCCGTGGTCGTTAGCTGGTATTCTTATATTATGATTGTTGTGTTGTACTTTTCCATTCGAGTTGGTAGTGGATTTGTTTCCATCCAACTATCATCCTTAGATACTTATATTGAGTTCTAGTTTCATAGACACTGGTTATTTACTTATATTGATTTTCTGTGGATGATATTTAGATTGTACCCTGTGACTTGTGATACATTTTATACCACTTGTGGATTTGATATTCATATTACAGCGTACGTATGGGTTATGGTTTTCATATATTGGAGTTGTCGTATCCATGCGGCTGGCATGCTTACGTGTCCTAGTCCTATGTATTTTGGGACTGGAGTGTGTCACTACCACATTTTAGGAAAAAGGGTATTTTAGTAATTTCCTATTTAAATAAATATTGTGCATGGTAAATAATTTTTGTTGTATTATTTAATTGTTGTTGGATGTTATTTAATTATTTTGGACTTATTTTAGTGGACCCAACTAGTTTAGATTGGACCCATGGACCAACAAGAATTAAATAGTTAGATTTGGCCCATTTAGAAAGCCCATAGTTAAGGAGATGGATTAAATTAATTAAGTGATTAGACTAGAAGCTTCCTTCCTTAATTATTTCTTCATGAGAGGCCCCAAGGGGTACATTGGATATTTTACAATTGCTTGGGAGAGGGGCAATTTCTCTCTCCTCTCATTTAGAAAGCCCAAGAGGGGGGAAATTTCTCTCTCCTCTCATTCTCATTCCAAATCTAGATCTAGAATTTTCCACTCCCAAATTCCCTCCATTCCCATTCCAATTTCCTACCAAATTCATTCCAAATTCTTCCCAATTCACCATTAGAGAAGGAGGAAGCAAGGATCTAGAAGAAGAAAGCAAGGATCTAGAAGAATGAAGCAAGGATCTACAAAGAGGAGCAAGGATCTACAATTTGGAAGCAAGTTCTTCTCAATTGGAGGTTTCATTGGGAATCCATCTCCCAATAGGTATAATTCAGATTTTTTTTCATTTAAATAGCTTCTAAATCTGAGATTTAATCATGTAAAATTAACCTATATGTATGTACTACCCATAGGACGTTGTTTTGTGTTCATAGGAGACCCATGGAGAAAGTTATGGTGCTTTTTGTGTTAATTTTGTTGGAATTCCGAATTTACATTTTGTTGTGTGTGTCAATTGATCCTATAGATCAATTGGACATGAGCTTTTGTGTTTGGGGCTAGTGTCGTGTCCATAATTTGGTATATGTAGTTCGTATCCCAACTATTTGGTGATACGTGTCATTTTGGGGGTTTTTCCTCCGACACGGGGCTTTGAACATGTCGTATTTTGACACGGACACATAGATCTACTTTTGACACTTTGATTTATTCATAAATATTATTTATGATTTGTTTGTATTCTTCGGGGTGCAATTGGTTGTGTGTTGGACTCGTGTCACATGCGTATCCTAGATCTAGTGGGATACGGTGTGATACTCTCCAATTGTGTAGATTTTTGAATAGATCTAATTATGTATGGTTTAAATTCTTCAATTATAATTAGTAAATATATATAGATATTATATATTTATTTTGTGTATTTATTATAGTAATTATTGTAGCATAGATCTATATATTTTTGTGTGTGCTAATATGATGTACAAATATAATATGTAGCTTTCTTGCATGTAATTATATATGTACTTATGTTAATAGTATAAATTATACATAAAGGTTTTGTAAAATATATTTATGTGTTTAATGATTAATTATATTATTTATAATTATTATATAATTATTTGTATATTAATGAATGTAATTTTATGTGTGCTTTTAGCCATGTAAAATACGTACATATATGCATGTGTTTGGTATTTTAATTTTGTAAGTTTATATGTATGTATATATAAGTATATAGTTATTAAATTATTTATATATATATGCATTTTGATTTATATATGTATATATATAGGTATTTTGTGAGGTATAATACTAATAATAATATATTATTCTATTTGGTTTGTATATACATTATTTAGAGTGTGCATTATTTGTATTATTAGTATTCTTGTGTGGGTATCTATTGGAATCTAATTTTGATTCCTAAATTGTTGTATTTATTTTCTATATTATTTTATATAGATTTTTTGTGAGGTTGACCTTGGTTTGACTTTAGTTGACTTTAGAGTTGACCATAGTTGACTTTTGACTTAGAATTTATTTATTGACCTAGGAGTTGACTAGTTTGACTTGTTCTCTTTCCGGGACCTTGTTTTAATGTGGTATTCCATATCTAGGTCTTTGAGGCACCGAGTCAGACATCTGTGAGAATGTTCTTTGGATTTCAGGCGAGTACATTCTCTGATAGTTTCTCATTTATGATATCCTCTATGTTCGTTGTATCTAGTGTAGATTTACATGTTTCTCTCAACACTATGGTTACACGGATTGGTATATCCGGATCTCGTCATGAGATGTTATTCCTTGGTATATGGTGTATATGGTGCAAGTATTATTTCATTGGTTATCTTGTACATGTACAGACACCGATTCTCGGGGAGACTAGCTATCTTCTTGGGGAATCTAGTGCCATAGCATACCGTGGTTGGATCTATTATACCAGTTGGGAGTAGGGAGTATTAGTATAGATATGTGATCAAATCCCTATTGAATAAAGTATTGGTAAGCGAATAGTGTTGATCATGTACCGCACGTATGATTAGCGAGGCCGCATTGTATCTTGCCCAAGCCGATCACATGTTAAGCTAGTACTCACACACTTAGTCATTAGTATTATTATTTTATTGGCATATTGTTCATTATTGTATTTCTTTCCAGTATTTCCTTATTGTCTATATATCTCTTGTATCTATTTTGTGCATCTTGTTTATCCACAGCTATTTACTGTTACATAGTTTTTATCATAGATTAGAACTGCTGTTAGAGATGTACTCTGCTCCTTTCCTGACTGGATATATTTTTCCAAATGACACTGAGGAGTATCCTACCTATTATGGACCCCAGGATGTTGTGGGTTTAGATTCGGGGACCCTGGCTCAAGAGGGACTTATCCCAACTGAGACAGTTGACCCTGGAGTGTAGCTTGTAGTATGATAGTATTCTTTTGTACTGGATTTATCTCCAGCTTATTTTGTTACTCTTCAGACTCATTGATGTATTATTTTAAACTCATGAGTTGATGACTATTCTATTCTTATCTGATCCGTGTTCATTCTATCTTAGTTCTGTGATTGAGTACACTATCTTTTGGTGGTTCATTATATTAGATAGACTTTCTAGACAGCGTTCTACCGCCGATTCTGCGGCGTAGGCTGGGCGTTGTTTCCGACTAGTACCCTTACCCCGGGTGCGGGTCGTGACACATTTTTGGTGGTGGCCCATGCAGGTCTAGCTTCACAAGTATGTGATATCGTGGTAGTGCGACAACTTAGTTGTACTACTGCGAGCCTGCAATAGGATATAGGATGTAGGCTGAGATACTCAATCACATCTAGGAAAATTCTTTTGATTCAACTATTCTCCTTTGAAATTGATACTTGATCTCTTAAACTGTCCTTTCCTTGATGTCTTACATCTTGTGCCATATTGATTCTTTCTTTCGCTTTGTCTCAGGATGCCGCCTAAGACTAGATCACAGCAGGGGAGAGCAGCTTCTGAGAGGTCTGCGACATCCCGAGGGCCTGTACCAGTCACTTCTCCGGTAATTGGAGTGTCAGCTGCTTTCGGAGGTCCACCACCTACTCAGAGGACTGTGCCAGCTGTATCTGAGGGGCTTCCACCTCTACCTCCTGTGCCAGCAGAGGCGTCACAGATGTTTACACTGTTTCGTGAGATGCTCGAGGCACAGAGGGCTCAGTCAGAGGCACATCAGAGGCAGACCGACGTTCTACTGCAGGGCATCGAGAGTGCTTATCAGCTTGCTCGTGCTGTAGTTGAGAGAGGAGTTCCGATCCAGCAGCAGGTTGTTCCTCAAGTTGCTCAGCTTCGACCAGGCAACATTCAGGACTTCAAGAAACTGGAGCCTAGGGTTTTCAAAGGGACGGAGGGCATCGTCTATGCTGATGATTGGCTCGAGGACATTGAGCGTCTTATGAGGGTGTCCTGTCTTTCTAAAGATCTGAAGGTTGAGGCGGTAGGACTTCAACTGTTCGACGTCGCTCGCACTTGGTTCAGGAATGAGCCGGTTCTAGTTGACGCAGGACAATCTTGGGAGGTATTCAAGGACCTTTTCAAGAAGAAGTTTTTCGCTCGGATAGACAGGCTTGACTTGGGGAGACAATTTGAGAGTCTCATTCAAGGAAGCATGTCTGTGGAGGAATACGCTGCGGAGTTCGGTAGGTTGAGCCGATTTGCAGAGTACTTGGTGAGGGAGCCGGAGGTTCGAGCTATTCGTTTCCGAGAAGGTCTAAACTGGGAGGTGAAGATTCTTATTCCGTCTTTTTATGAGACATACTCGGAGATACTTGCGGAGGCACGCAAGGTTGAGCGGGATCTGGGTTTGAAGACCAAGAGAGACCGTGATTCTTTTCTGGGGGCCAACGGCAGTGCAGTATCTGCCAAACGTCCTTATTTCCAGTCCAGACCTTTCCAGCAGCCACAGCAGAACCAGACTCCAGCTAGAGCGCCTTTTCACCAGGCACCTCAGCAGCAGAGGCAGTTACAGCAGGCCCCATGCAACTTCTGCAAGAAGCCCGGCCACATCTGGGAAGTTTGCAGAAGGAGGCTAGGAGTTTGTTTGTATTGTGGTACTGAAGGGCATCAATCGAGGGAGTGTCCTCGTCGTGCAGTTCAAGGAGCAGCTCCAGCTCCGAGGACACAGACGAGACCACCTGCAGCACAGCCGAGGGGACCGCTTCCGACACAGCAACAGCGTTTTGTCCAGCATCAACAGCAGGGAGGTGCTCGACAGGGACGAGCGTTTGCTATGACCGTCGAAGAGGAGGAACCCACCGGAGATGTCATCGCAGGTTCTAGTCTTCTTGATTCCATTCCAGCTTTAGCTTTGTTTGATAGTGGTGCTTCCCATAGTTTTGTATCTGTTTTTTTTGCTCTGAAGCATGGTTTGGTAGCTGAGTCTTTGCTTAGGACTTGTAAGATCATGACCTGGGGAGACATTATCCTGGTTAATGATATTTGCAAGGATCGGAGAGTTACTCTGGGAGGCCGGGAGTTGATTGCGTGTCTACTTGTAATGCCATTTCCGAGCTACGATATTGTACTCAGGATGGATTGGTTGAGTAGGCACCGTGCTAGCATAGACTGTAGAGGAGGTAGAGTTTTGTTTGGTCTGCCAGGAGAGCCAGAGTTCGAGTTTACTAGAGGAGCTGCGGAGAAGGACGAAGGCATTATTTGTGGAGCTATGGTAGAAGACAAGGAGTTGCCGCATCCGTTGATAGCAAAATTCTTGGATGTGTTTCCTGAGGAATTGCCAGGATTGCCACCAGATCGAGATGTTAAATTTTCTATAGATTTGGTGCCAGGTGCAGAACCAATTTCGCAATATGTCTATAGAGTAAACAACAGCGAGCTGGTCGAGTTGAAGAAGCAGGTGGACGAATTGCAGGATAAGGGGTTTATCAGATCGAGTTCTTCACCATGGGGAGCCCCGGTATTGTTTGTACCGAAGAAGGATGGATCGGTGCGCATGTGCATTGATTACAGGACTTTGAATAATCTCACTATCAAGAATAAGTATCCTTTGCCACGAATTGATGATCTGTTTGATCAGTTGAGTAGTGCGAAGGTGTTTTCTAAGATAGATTTGAGATCAGTCTACCATCAAGTGAAGATGAAGCCGGAGGACATACCGAAGACTGCTTTTAGAACTCGGTATGGTCAGTACGAGTTTATGGTGATGCGTTTGGTTTGACTAATGCACCGGCGGTATTTATGAACTTGATGAACAAGGTGTTCCACCAGTACCTTGACAAGTTCGTGGTGGTGTTTATCGACGACATACTCATATACTCGAGGACACCGGAGGAGCATGAGAAGCATTTGAGGATTGTGTTGGATGTGCTGAGGAAGGAGAAGCTGTATGGGAAGTTGTCCAAATGTGAGTTTTTCTTGGACAAGGTAGAATTCTTGGGGCATGTTGTGACTGGTGATGGTATTTCAGTGGATCCGAAGAAGATTTCAGCAGTGGAATCTTGGAAGACTCCGAGTTCAGTAGCAGAGATCAGGAGTTTCTTGGGATTGGCAGGCTATTACAGGAAGTTTGTGCAAAAAATTTCGAGGATTGCCGAGCCGATGACCAGACTCACAAGGAAGGATGTGGAGTTTGTTTGGACGGAGGATTGCCAGGTTGCTTTTGAGGAGTTGAAGAAGAGGTTGACGTCTGCTCCTATTTTGACGTTGCCATCAGGGTCCGGAGGTTTCACTATTTATAGTGATGCATCGGGGAAGGGTTTAGGTTGTGTTCTTCAGCAGCATGGGAAAGTGATTGCCTATGCATCCAGGCAATTGCGTCCTCATGAAAAAAACTATCCTACCCATGATTTGGAGTTGGCAGCTGTCATATTCGTCCTGAAGTTATGAAAACATTATTTGTACGGAGAGCGTGTGGAGATCTTCACAGACCACAAAAGCTTGAAGTACATTTTCACGCAGAAGGAGTTGAATATGAGGCAGCGTCGGTGGTTGGAATTGATGAAGGATTTTGATATCTCTTTGCAATATTATCCTGGGAAAGCCAATGTAGTTGCCGATGCTTTGAGCAAGTATCCGGTAGCTATGTTCTTGACGCAGGATCGATATCTGTTGGAGGACTTGGAGAGCTTGGGCATTGAGGTGATTGTTCCTGGGTGTGCTATACAGATGTGGGGATTGCAGATACACTCAGATTTGATGGACAGAATCAAGGCAGCACAGTATGATGATGTATCTTTGAGGAGTATCAGAGCTCAGGTGAGAGCAGGATTAGAGGATGATTTCACTATTGCAGATGATGGATCCTTGAGGCATGGAGTTAGATTGTGTGTGCCTAGTGGAGAGTTGCGCGAGGAGGTATTGCAGGAAGCGCATCACTCTCAGTATTCCATACATCCAGGTGCTAACAAGATGTATCGGGATATGCGAGAGAGTGTGTGGTGGTATGGCATAAAGAGGGAAGTGGCACAGTTTGTATCTAGATGCTTAGTGTGCCAGCAGGTGAAAGCCGAGAGGCAGAGGCCAGGAGGGTTACTTCAGCCATTACCCATTCCAGAGTGGAAGTGGGAACACATTACTATGGATTTTGTGTCCGGACTTCCACGATCTCCAGGAGGGAAAGACGCAATTTGGGTCATTGTTGATAGGTTGACCAAGTAGGCCCACTTTTTGCCTTTTAAGGTGGGTTTGTCTACGGAGAAGCTGGCAGAGATGTATGTGAGGCAGATCATTAGGATACATGGAGTTCCCGTCAGCATAGTCTCAGATCGAGATAGTCGTTTCACTTCTCATTTCTGGAGGAGTTTGCAGGAGAGTTTGGGCACTCAGCTCAAGTTCAGTACTGCATATCATCCCCAGACAGATGGGCAGTCAGAGAGGACTATCCAGACTCTCGAGGATATGTTGCGCACTTGTGTACTAGATTTTGGGGGTTCTTGGGAGGACCATCTCCATTTGGTAGAGTTTGCTTACAACAACAATTACCAGGCCAGTATAGAGATGTCACCTTTTGAAGCTCTATATGGTCGGAGGTGTCGTACTCCTTTGTCTTGGGACGATGTTGGAGAGAGAATTTTGCTTGGGCCAGAGATGGTTGTGGATGCAGCAGAGAAGGTTCATTTGATCAGAGACAGACTTCGAGTGGCGCAGGACAGACAGCGACATTGGGCCGATAGCCATCGGAGACCTTTGGAGTTTGAGGTATAGTTTAGATTTTGTTTGTGCTTGTTCTTGTTTGTTATAGATTAATTTCTTAAGATGGTGTTTTGTTCTAGGTGGGTGGTTTGGTATTTCTGAGGATTTCTCCGACACGAGGCACGATTCGCTTCGGTGGAGGCAGAAAGCTTAGTCCGCGATTCATCGGACCTTTCACTATTCTAGAGAGGGTCGGTGCAGTTGCTTATAGACTAGACTTGCCACCTGCATTGGAGGGAGTGCACAACGTGTTTTATGTGTCGCAGTTGAGATGATACGTGGCAGATCCTAGTCATGTATTGGATCACTCGGAGATAGAGGTGGGCCCTACTCTTAGCTATCCAGAGCAGCCAGTTGAGATTCTGGATCGGAGAGAGAAGGTGCTGAGGAACCAGACTATTCCTTTGGTGCGCGTCGCATGGAGGCATCACTCTCCGGGGGAGTCTACCTGGGAGAGAGAGGATGACATGCGAGAGCGTTATCTATATTTGTTTGTACCTTGAGGTATGTTATTTCTAGTTATGTTCTGTTCATTAGTTAGTTGTGATTCTTTAGTTCTGTTCTGTGTTTTTCTGGGGGTAGTTTTCATCTTTGAATTTCGAGGACGAAATTATTTTAAGGAGGGTAGACTTGTCACTACCACATTTTAGGAAAAAGGGTATTTTAGTAATTTCCTATTTAAATAAATATTGTGCATGGTAAATAATTTTTGTTGTATTATTTAATTGTTGTTGGATGTTATTTAATTATTTTGGACTTATTTTAGTGGACCCAACTAGTTTAGATTGGACCCATGGACCAACATGAATTAAATAGTTAGATTTGGCCCATTTAGAAAGCCCATAGTTAAGGAGATGGATTAAATTAATTAAGTGATTAGACTAGAAGCTTCCTTCCTTAATTATTTCTTCATGAGAGGCCCCAAGGGGTACATTGGACATTTTATAATTGCTTGGGAGAGGGGCAAGGCCGGCCTATTAAAAGAGGGGGGGAATTTCTCTCTCCTCTCATTCTCATTCCAAATCTAGATCTAGAATTTCCCACTCCTAAATTCCCTCCATTCTCATTCCAATTCCCTACCAAATTTATTCCAAATTCTTCCTAATTCACCATTAGAGAAGGAGAAAGCAAGGATCTAGAAGAAGGAAGCAAGGATCTAGAAGAAGGAAGCAAGGATCTACAAAGAGGAGCAAGGATCTACAATTTGGAAGCAAGTTCTTCTCAATTGGAGGTTTCATTGGGAATCCATCTCCCAATAGGTATAATTTAGATTTTTCCATTTAAATAGCTTCTAAATCTGAGATTTAATCATGTAAAATTAACCTATATGTATGTACTACCCATAGGACTTTGTTTTGTGTTCATAGGAGACCCATGGAGAAAGTTATGGTACTTTTTGTGTTAATTTTGTTGGAATTCCGAATTTATATTTTGTTGTGTGTGTCAATTGATCCTATAGATCAATTGGACATGAGCTTTTGTGTTTGGGGCTAGTGTCGTGGCCATAATTTGGTACATGTGGTTCGTATCCCAACTATTTGGTGATACGTGTCATTTTGGGGGGTTTTCCTCCGACACGGGGCTTTGAACATGTCGTATCTTGACACGGACACATAGATCTACTTTGGACACTTTGATTTATTCATAAATATTATTTGTGATTTGTTTGTATCCTTCGGGGTGCAATTGGTTGTGTGTTGGACTCGTGTCACATGCGTATCCTAGATCTAGTGGGATACGGTGTGATACTCTCCAATTGTGTGGATTTTTGAATAGATCTAATTATGTATGGTTTAAATTCTTCAATTATAATTAGTAAATATATATAGATATTATATATTTATTTTGTGTATTTATTATAGTAATTATTGTAGCATAGATCTATATATTTTTGTGTGTGCTAATATGATGTACAAATATAATATGTAGCTTTCTTGCATGTAATTATATATGTACTTATGTTAATAGTATAAATTATACATAAAGGTTTTGTAAAATATATTTATGTGTTTAATGAGTAATTATATTATTTATAATTATTATATAATTATTTGTATCTTAATGAATGTATTTTTATGTGTGCTTCTAGCCATGTAAAATACGTACATATATGCATGTGTTTGGTATTTTAATTTTGTAAGTTTATATGTATGTATATATAAGTATATAGTTATTAAATTGTTTATATATATATATATGCATTTTGATTTATATATGTATATATATAGGTGTTTTGTGAGGTATAATACTAATAATAATATATTATTCTATTTGGTTTGTATATACATTATTTAGAGTGTGCATTATTTGTATTATTAGTATTCTTGTGTGGGTATCTATTGGAATCTAATTTTGATTCCTAAATTGTTGTATTTATTTTCTATATTATTTTATATAGATTTCTTGTGAGGTTGACCTTCGTTTGACTTTAGTTGACTTTAGAGTTGACCATAGTTGACTTTTGACTTAGAATTTATTTATTGACCTAGGAGTTGACAGTTTTGACTTGTTCTCTTTCCGGGACCTTGTTTTAATGTGGTATTCCATATCTAGGTCTTCGAGGCACCGAGTCAGACATCTGTGAGACTGTTCTTTGGATTTCAGGCGAGTACATTCTCTGATAGTTTCTCATTTATGATATCCTCTATGTTCGTTGTATCTAGTGTAGATTTACATGTTTCTCTCGACACTATGGTTACACGGATTGGTATATCCGGATCTCGTCATGAGATGTTATTCCTTGGTATATGGTGTATATGGTGCAAGTATTGTTTCATTGGTTATCTTGTACATGTACAGACACCGATTCTCGGGGAGACTAGCTATCTTCTTGGGGAATCTAGTGCCATAGCATACCGTGGTTGGATCTATTATACCAGTTGGGGGTGGGGAGTATTAGTATAGATATGTGATCAAATCCCTATTGAATAAAGTATTGGTAAGCGAATAGTGTTGATCATGCACCGCACGTATGATTAGCGAGGCCGCATTGTATCTTGCCCAAGCCGATCACATGTTAAGCTAGTACTCACACACTTAGTCATTAGTATTATTGTTTCATTGGCATATTGTTCATTATTGTATTTCTTTCCAGTATTTCCTTATTGTCTATATATCTCTTGTATCTATTTTGTGCATCTTGTTTATCCACAGCTATTTACTGTTACATAGTTTTTATCATGGATTAGAACTGCTGTTAGAGATGTACTCTGCTCCTTTCCTGACTGGATATATTTTTTCAGATGACACTGAGGAGTACCCTACCTATTATGAACCCCAGGATGTTGTGGGTTTAGATTCGGAGACCCTGGCTCAAGAGGGACTTATCCCAACTGAGACAGTTGACCCTGGAGTGTAGCTTGTAGTATGATAGTATTCTTTTGTACTGGATTTGTCTCCAGCTTATTTTGTTACTCTTCAGACTCATTGATGTATTATTTTAAACTCATGAGTTGATGACTATTCTATTCTTATCTGATCCGTGTTCATTCTATCTTAGTTCTGTGATTGAGTACACTATCTTTTGGTGGTTTATTATATTAGATAGACTTTCTAGACAGCGTTCTACCGCCGATTCTGCGGCGTAGGCTGGGCGTTGTTTCCGACTAGTACCCTTACCCCGGGTGCGGGTCGTGACAGAGTGTAACATATTTTTGTGGTGGACCGTGCAGGTCTAGAGCATATTGTCTCGGTTACGTTATTGTACCGAACAAGCCTGCACCTAGGACTAGAGTATAGGATCTCATCCACAATTGACTATGATTCATCTTCCTCTTATCTGTTCTATTTGAACAATTGTATCATGCTTGATTCCTGTACTTCCCTAATAGTTCTTTGAGTTTAGCCTTCTGCTAGAATATAGGAACCCCTGTTATTAGGATGATAATTAGGGTAGCACACCTATTAAGAATACAACGAGAATATAGACACACCATTAAGCTTAGAATATCTAGTGATGTCACGCCCCAGTCCCAAAATATCGAGGGACTGGATGCGTGAATATGGCCAGCAGCATGCACCGATGGACAAACCCAATTTAATGGATCCACCGGGCATACTTAAGCTGTATTACATCAGTCGGGGTCTACTATTCTCATCCACAGATATAAGATATCAACTTCAGCAAAAGAAATATTAAGTTACAACCAGACAAAGTAAATAAAATCGGAGAACAATCCGATATTAAGTCTGTTACATAAGTTCTCAAAGACAGGAAATAAAGAGTTCAATTAAACAGGAAATAGAAAGTTTAATGAAACAGGAAAAAGACTAAATAACTGAGCATGGTGAAGCAGTTGTTCAGGAGAAGTCCTCAGCGGTCACCTCGTCCTCAGGTTCAGGTACTGCTCCGAGTAGTGCCCCTGTTCCGTACACCTCAGGGTAGATCTCGTCTGCTATAACTGGAGAACAAAACCAGGTCCTCAGAGGGACGTAACAAGGTACAGAAGAATACGAGCCATAATACAGTGAATGAGCATGCAAGTCAACAAAAATGTTAAACACAAGAGAAGCACAAGAAATTAATAAGTCTAAGACAGTGGCATGCCGATGTTACTATCAAACAAATCCGGGTAAATAATTAAAACCAGCTAAGTGATCATGCAAGTGAGAGTTATTATTCATACTCAGGCTGAGACTACTACAGGATCAGTGACAAAAAACCATAGCAGTGTTTTCTCGAAGGGCCAGTACAGGTGCCAAAGCTCTGTGTCAGAGACTAGGACACTTCCAGATAACCAGATATATATATAATATAATCAGCCTTGATATGGTAATATTCTCCCCACCCAATGAATCTCACGTCACAGATCTCAATGTTCATGTTACGCAAGATTATACTAATGCAATCAGTCTTGTTCTAAGAAAATAAAGCTTAAATCATGAAATTATATCTTATACAAACCCCCTTGAATAATCAGGAAGATTATGTATCATGCTTGTGTCAGGTGTCCTGGGGATAATTTACTTGATAGGGCAAGTACCACAGTCACAGAAATTAGAGCAAGAGATTCAAAATGAATTAAATACTGCATTTAATGGCAAGGTACACTTGCCTGGATTTCCTGTTTCAGTTGTAGCTCGAGCTTCGGCTGGATTTCCAGGCAGTACTCCGGTTGCTGAAATAGACATCATCATCAGGTCCAGAACATATCAATCAGCTAGGAACGCCTGTCCTTGAGTCCAATTTAGAGACAAGGGCAAAAACGTCATTTTCGGGTCAAGGCGGGGTCCAAATGTGGGCCGCTTTGCACCGAAAACCGAGTCAGGGTCAAAGGTCTCAAAAATAGCCAAACTTAGTGTCAACAGGTCAGGAACGATGATACGAACCCAACGGAACTTCTGGAATTGGATTCCGATGAGCCGTTCTCAAAATCGCCCATCGGATGGAACCTGTGGGGCCCACGACACACGATTTTGTCAACGTTCTTAGAATCGAGCCAAACTTGACCCACAGGACCAGCGTATTGCTACGAGTCCGATGGCGCAAGTTTTGTCTCGATCCGACGTGTTTACACTAAGTTACAGCGAGATTCAGAAAACTCGGATACGGGGCGGTGTCCGCGGATACGCACTGATTCCGGTGTGCACGCACATCCAAATCAGCTTCTGCGAAAACCCGCACGTCCGTATCAACGACGCGCACGTATCGCGACCAAGTCGTCCCGTTTGGCGGGGCGTACTCGATTCCGGGGTGAAACAGGGCTAAGTTTTTCCTGTTTTTGGATCGCGATGTGCGATCACCACAGGACGGGATGCCCCGAGCAATTTGCACGGGTACCGAGAGGGTCATGCAGGCTACACAATAAAATTTACGGAATCGAATTTCGAGCTACGAGTCAAAAGTTACGAATACCTGAAGTAGGTTCCAGAAAACTGAATCCTCGTGTCCTGAGTTGTGTCAGACACGAGTCCAAAACTAGGGTTTAGGGTTCTGGTTTAGATCTCCTGTGTCCGCGTCCTCGTGTCGAGTACTGCTGTGTCTGCGGCTCGCCGGAGAGGTGCTGGCCACGGCTGGGGTGGCGGAGCAGCTTGCTGTCGCCGGGCGGCGCTCGGGGAGGCGTCGGCTACGGTCTGGACGGCCGGATCTCGAGGGGCGGCGGTAGGAAGCTGAGGGCGAGTTCGTCGGGTCGGAGGTCGGAGGACGGAGGCGGGTTCTGGGTGGTTCTGGAGCTGCTAGGGTTCCGGTCAGGCACGGATGGAGGCGGGGCTTGAGGGAGAGGGAAGATCGGAGGGAGGCAGGGGCGCTGAGGTGCGGTTGCCGACGGCGGGGAGTCACGGCGGCGAGCGGGGAGCAGCGTCGACAGGCGGCTGGGGGACGACAGGGACGGCTCCGGCGTAGGGCTAGGGTTTTATAGAGAGGTGGAGGGAGAGGAGGAGCCGGACGGTGAGGGAGATGGACCGGAGCGGTCGTCGGCAGTTGCAGGAAGCAGAAACGGAGCGGCGGCGGTGGGCGGCGGCGTTACACGGCGGCGGGAGGCGTAGGGTCGGGGAACGGGTTGGGGGAGCTGAAGGAAGCGGGTTCGGGTCTGACGGGCGGGTTCGGGTCTGCCGGACCCGACCCGACCCGGTGGGGAGCGGGCTGGGCTAGGCTAGCGGGCTGGGCCGGGCTAATGGGTTTGGGCCGGATTAAATAAATAACTAAATAAATAAACAAATAAATAATTAATTAATTAAATATGTAATTACATAATAATAGTTATTAGGGCTTTAAAAATTCATCCGGGGTCCAATAAATTCCCGAAAAAATATCCTATGTCTAGTTTTTCATTTTACACCATAAAATACTATTTTTATAACATTTTAATATTAATTAATAACATTTAAAAATTCTTTTAATAATTAAAGAACCTGACTTTAATTTTAGAAAATTCACAGAAATTCCAGAAAATGGTGAAAAATTCCAAATTTAAAATTTCTGAAAATCAGGGGGATTACAAGTGAACCCTAGAATTCCTTATCTATAGATTGGTTTACCATTACCCCTTGATGTATTATGAAGACTTGAGAGTAGTATAGACACTACTAAAGTTAGCCAGAAGTTTTACCATAATGTTTGACCCTAGTATTGAGGAACCAATAGAAATCTAAGGTTCAGTATTAGGACTAATCTAGCTTTTCGTAGTGAGATAGTACTAGGGAACTATAAATTTAGCTTTTGTCTTAATAGTAGCAGACAGTACCATAGAAAGCCAAGAGCAATGCATAGAATATTTTCTTGATCATACCTCAAACGTAGAGATTAGCATAGCATCTTCCCTTAGAAAACCCTGTCATTATCTAGAGTCTTTCCATTTAGTTTTATGACTTGTTCCTCTGAACCCTTAGCGTTCGCTAATTGCGCGACGACTAAATTGTGTTCGTCTACTCTTCATCTTTCAACTCGTGCCATCTGACACTTCTGATTGTAGGCCAGGTGATTTATTCTGTGTTAAGGACATATAGTTGCTAGGATTATAGTTGTAAATGTTAAATTTTGAAATTGTGTGCTTAGTAGTTACAACTTGATGGTTTAAGCTATTATTGAAGATTGAGACCTGGTGCTTATCCCTTAGTTTTAAATTGCGTAACATGTACCCCCACCTCGATACGAGTTATATTCCCTTTCCCTTAGAAAAATCTAGAATTACACAGGCAGAGATGATCCTAACGCTCAGGATAAGACAAAACCAACCGCCACGTCAAAAGTTGTTCTTCGTACAGAACTCGAGGCACGTCTCTGCAGTTAATGCGCGAGATGGGGGCAGACCTCTGCATTTAATGCACGAGATTTGGAGGACGGAATTTTTATAAGTTGGGTAGAATGTAAAATCCCTAATCCTAAAAATCGTATTAAGCTATTTTTTTTATTAATTATTAATTGAATTGTAGTAATTAGTGGCTAATTCGGAGAAATATATTTTTATTAATTTTTATTTTAGGTGTTGGTGCACTTAGGGGATTTATGGGACCATCAGAAATTTTTCTGAATTTATTTCATGTAGGAGACCCTTTGGACAGTTGCTAGCTTAATGGTGTGCAAAAATATATTTTTAGAATTTTTCTATGTATTTATATATATGTGTGCATTTAGGAGATTTATGGAGCAATTATAAATTTTCTGAATTTATTTCATGTAGGAGACCCCTTGAGCAGTTGCTAGCTTAATGTTATGAATTAGTGTAATTCTAGATTTTTCCTATGAGTATATACGTATATATAAATATATATATACATATATATTTTATAGGAATTTAGAAAAGAAAAGAAAAGAAACTATTAAAAAAATCTATTAATAAACTAATACTATCCTACCAAACTACAACTACCAATTCTTATTAACTACAACTACCAATTCCTATTAACTACAACTACCAAGCCAAAACACCACCTGCTGGCTTGCAAAAATCCCACAGATCCTCTTTGTGAGCCGCCCCTTTAGCAAAACACAGCAGACCCCCCCCCCCCTTAGCCGTGTTAAACAAGACTCGCCCCCTTCTCCCTTTCATATATATATATATATATATATATATATATATATATATATTCATTAATTCATCTAAAACCCTAAACTTAAATCATCCAAACCCTTTCTCTTCCCATCTAGACCTAGAGAGCGCCGCCACCGCAGCAAAGAACCCCGCCAGGCAGTCCAAACCAATCTCGATGACCGCGACCCCGCGTACTGCTGATTTTCGCTGCGAGGTACCTGTGTTCCGGAGTTGTTTTTCGTCACCTCGCTCAACCAAACGCCACCCCGTCTTCACCGGTATGCTCACACCTTAACCCCCTTCAATATCTGTGTGATAGTAGACCTCGAACAACGCAAAACCATATGCGAAAATAGTACCAAAGTTGGCAGAAATAGACCGAATTCTGGGATCGCAGAAATCTACGGTGATCACCCATGTTCCAGAGTTCGTATCTTCCACCACAGAGATCCAAATTCGATGATTCTTTTTGGTATGCGTAGACCACTTGACCTAGTTTAATTTCTGTTAAATAACCCTAAATTATTAACTGCTGTAGGCAGAATTAAATTCGTTGGAAAATCCCGTGAACACACTTTTCCAGATTTTTAAAAGTTGTGAAACGGAGCGTGCCCCGCCAAACGGGACCGTCCCTCCGTGTACCAAGTATACCACATGATGCGCACAGCGTAATCGGACACGTGAGAGTTCGCAAAAACTGATTCGGACGGGTGTACGCGCCGAAATCAGCCCGTATCCGCGGACAAACTCCGTGTCGTAGTTTTAGCGAAAGTTGCGCGCATTTTGTGCACGTTCGTCAGATTGCGACAAAACTTGTGCCACTAGACTCGTGGTAACGCGCTGGTCCTGTGACCCAATTTTCACGCAATTCTGAGATAGTTGACCAAGTCACCAATTGGCGGGCCCCACGGTTGACTTTTTGGACAAAATTATGTTCGACTCATCGGAATTCATATTTGGACATACCGTTGGATTTATATTGACATCTAGAGTTTGTTTGACCTATAATTTGTCCCATTTAGAGACCTTTATCCCTGACACGCTTTTTGGTGCAAAGTGGGCCACAGGTGGACCCCACTTTGACCCAAAATTACCGTTTTGTCCCTGTGTCCAAATTGGACGAAAGGGAAGTACTTTCTAGCTATTTTTCTTATTCTGAGAACGATGGTAATATTTATTTCAGCATCCGGGGATGTTCATTCTGAGGCCGTAGCTTCTGACTCTTGGTGTGGACATCGGGACATTACATTTTTGCAGCTTTCTTGTCAGGCAAGATACCTTGCCAAATTGCCTACAGTATTTTGTATGCTTATTATATTTCTGTATATTTATTGCATTTCTGTATATTTCTTGCATGTGTAGCTTTCTTTCAGTCATTACTATGTATTAGATATGTTGACACACACATGGCACTTAGTATCATGAGAGGACAATCATTAGGCGTATGGGCTTTTAACCACTCTAGTAAACCGTAGTATATAGTTCGCACTACAGGCGTGTGTCACGCTGGTCTCTACCACCGAGGTATGTCGATTTCTGTAGAGTCGCGCTGGTCGCTACCCCCGAGGTATGACAATTTCTGATGTCCGCTGGCGGGTGTGTGAGTTATGAGGCTTAGATCGAGTAGCCTACCCTTGCCCATACGTCAAAAAGTTGTCCTCATTTGCATTCATATAGATTGTCTTGTACAGCGTACTTATTTATTTTCAAATATTATGCATGTTTACTGTATTCAAATTGGCTTGCTTTTCTGTATCTTGTTACGTCCCTCTGAGGACCTGGTCCCCTTCCAGGTATATCTGTTCTTGAGTATTTGCAGGAGCGCAGATTTGGATGGTTATATATTTCGTGGATGTCTTCTCTTCGAGCCCGTGGTCGTTAACTGGTATTCTTATATTATGATTGTTGTGTTGTACTTTTCCATTCGAGTTGGTAGTGGATTTGTTTTCATCCAACTAGCATCCTTAGATACTTATATTGAGTTCTAGTTTCGTAGACACTGGTTATTTATTTATATTGATTTTCTGTGGATGATATTTAGATTGTACCCTGTGACTTGTGATACATTTTATACCACTTGTGGATTTGATATTCATATTACATCGTACGTATGGGTTATGGTTTCCATATATTGGAGTTGTCGTATCCATGCGGCTGGCATGCTTACGTGTCCTAGTCCTATGTATTTTGGGACTGGAGTGTGACATATTTTTGTGGTGGCCCGTGCAGGTCTAGAGCATATTGTCTCGGTTACGTTATTGTACCGAACAAGCCTGCACGTAGGACTAGAGTATAGGATCTCATCCACAATTGACTATGATTCATCTTCCTCTTATCTGTTCTATTTGAACAATTGTATCCTGCTTGATTCCTGTACTTCCCTAATAGTTCTTTGAGTATAGCCTTCTGCTAGAATATAGGAACCCCTGTTATTAGGATGATAATTAGGGTAGCACACCTATTAAGAATACAACGAGAATATAGACACACCATTAAGCTTAGAATATCTAGTGAACCCTAGAATTCCTTATCTATAGATTGGTTTACCATTACCCCTTGATGTATTATGAAGACTTGAGAGTAGTATAGACACTACTAGAGTAAGCCAGAAGTTTTACCATAATGTTTGACCCTAGTATTGAGGAACCAATAGAAATCCAAGGTTCAGTATTATGACTAATCTAGCTTTTCGTGGTGAGATAGTACTAGGGAACTATAAATTTAGCTTTTGTCTTAATAGTAGCAGACAGTACCATAGAAAGCCAAGAGCAATGCATAGAATATTTTCTTGATCATACCTCAAACGCAGAGATTAGCATAGCATCTTTCCTTAGAAAACCCTGTCATTATCTAGAGTCTTTCCATTTAGTTTTATGACTTGCTCCTCTGAACCCTTAGCGTTCGCTAATTGCTCGACGACTAAATTTTGTTCTTCTACTCTTCATCTTTCAACTCGTGCCATCTGACACTTCTGATTGTAGGCCAGGTGATTTATTCTGTGTTAAGGACATATAGTTGCTGGAATTATAGTTGTAAATGTTAAATTTTGAAATTGTGTGCTTAGTAGTTACAACTTGATAGTTTAAGCTATTCTTGAAGATTGAGACATGGTGCTTATCCCTTAGTTTTAAATTGCGTAACATGTACCCCTACCTCGATACGAGTTATATTTCCTTTCCCTTGAGGCCAGTAACTGTTCCATTCTTACTATTAACACTTGCACTAAGACTAGGACTTAGGATGACCATGACCTATGTAATGTAAGAGGATACCCTAATAAGTACCATGATCTTTCCCTAACAATAGTTTATACTTTATTTACAAGGACCAGGTTATTCTGAAGAATTTTCTCAAGGCAATTACAGTATTAGTTATTGTTATAAGTTGGGTAGTATACCTCACAACCTAGTATCACATAGTCATTTGCCCTATTATTGAAGTGCAGCTGAATGACATTAACCATGTGCTAGCATAAGAAGATAATGTTTCATCAGACTGTAGAGCTTAGAAGCCCATACCCCTATTTGGTCGACTACCGACTTAGACAAGGATTTAGTATGACCACTGTAGAGATTGTAGAGTCTTATTTTTTTGTGAACTTGGATTATTTTGTACCTTCTTTCATCATAATCAGCCGTATTTATGTTTGCTGTACTACCTTGACTTATGCTGCTATTATAGCCTAGTTTTTGCTAGCTTATTCTTTTATCAAGCTTGCTCATGACATATGTATTATTGGGTGCACACAATGATACAATTGCCTAATCAGAATCGGTGTATTAAGGTCTAGCTAACCTTAGTGCGCTTGGTTCGCTCTTCGCATGACTACTTTACATGGATTGAGATATATGGTAGTAGACGGATATACCTGCCCCTAGATATGTCTGACATATCGTATCGGTTACATAACTGTACTGATACGAGCATGTAAATAGGAAATTACCAAAAAATAGGACTTCAATCCACAACTGTCCTGACAACTCTCTTTTCGAATTCTTTAATCTCTTTGAACCACGTACTTGTATTCTATCACCTTCACCTTGAATTCTTTATTATTGCTCTCCATCTTCCCTTATTTCGGAAAGACGAAACCTCGTTTTGGTATAAGTTGACACTGATAGTACTAGATATGCCCCATAAAGCTAATCACATGACTTAGTGACTCTCTTTTATAATTGATTAAGGGCATATCATAGGTGATATGTTTGGTGTTAAAACTTTAAGAATTGAATAACATTATTAAATAATTTGAGGAATAGTTTTTCTAAATGTATAGCCTTAGGTGATAGATGGATAAATTTTAAAGTTCGGTAGATTGTGAACCCCTCACCTAAAATTAGACCTACTTGGCTGAGATAGTAAGACTAAGGTTAGATTGAGTCCAGTTAGAGATAGAACACGATATTTTATTTAATTTTGCAATAATTATATCAGTTAGCGCACCTTATCGTGCTCCGATAATTGGAGCACAACACTAGCCACTGCATTCCTACAAATTCCATACCCTTATCCTAGACGTGCCCATCATCCAATTCTCATCTTTGTGCAATTTTCCAATTGTTAGGCGTTTTTATGCAAAAGAGCATTTAGGTGTCCACACCAATGGACATGACACATGAAAAAAAAACTATTTTTCGCTCATGCGGATTTTTCCATGATTTTTTGGGATGTGCAATGCGCAACATCGCTCACTCCTTTAAACTTAGCCTTGCATTTTAAACAATACAAATCTTATACCACTCTTGACTTTCCACTACGGCTTAGTTTTAATTTTAAGGACGAAATTTTTATAAGTTGGGTAGAATATAAAACCCCTAATCCTAAAAATCGTATTAAGCTATTTTTTTTATTAATTATTAATTGAATTATAGTAATTAGTGGCTAATTAGGAGAAATAGATTTTTATTAATTTTTATTTTAGGTGTTGGTGCACTTAGGGGATTTATGGGACCATCAGGAATTTTTCTGAATTTATTTCATGTAGGAGACCCTTTGGAAAGTTGCTAGCTTAATGGTGTGCACAAATATATTTTTTTAGAATTTTTTTATGTATTTATATATATATGTGTGCATTTAGGGGATTTATGGAGCAATTATGAATTTTCTGAATTTATTTCATGTAGGAGACCCCTTGAGCAGTTGCTAGCTTAATGTTATGAATTAGTATAATTCTAGATTTTTCCTATGAGTATATACATATATATAAATATATACATATATATTTTATACGAATTTAGAAAAGAAAAGAAACTATTAAAAAAAATCTATTAATAAACTAATACTATCCTACCAAACTACAACTACCAATTCCTATTAACTACAACTACCAATTCCTATTAACTACAACTACCAAGCCAAAACACCACCCCCTGGCTTGCAAAAATCCCACAGACCCCCTTTGTGAGCCGCCCCTTTAGCAAAACACAGCAGACCCCCCCCCCTTTAGACGCGTTAAACAAGACCCGCCCCCTTTTCCCTTTCATATATATATATATATATATATATATATATATATATATATATATATATATATATATATATATATATATATATATATATATATATATATATTCATTAATTCATCTAAAACCCTAAACCTAAATTATCCAAACCCTTCCTCTTCCCATCTAGACCTAGAGAGCGCCGCCACCGCAGCCGGAGAACCCCGCCAGGCCGTCCAAACCAATCCCGACGACCGCGATCCCGCGCACTGCAGATTTCAGCAGCGAGGTACCTGTGTTCCGGAGTTATTTTTTGTCGTCTCGCTCAACCAAACACTACCCCGTCTTCACCAGTATGCTCACCCCTTAACCCTCTTCCATATCTGTGTGATAGTAGACCTCGAACAACGCAAAATCATAGGCAAAAATAGTGCCAAAGTTGGCAAAAATAGACCGAATTCTGGGATCGCAGAAAACTGCGGTGATCACCCATGTTCCAGAGTTCGTATCTCCCACCACAGAGATCCGAATTCGATGATTCTTTTTGGTATGTGTAGAACACTTGACCTAGCTTAATTTCTGTTAAATAACCCTAGATTATTAACTATTGTAGGCAGAATTAAATTCGTTGGAAAACCACGCAAACACACTTTTTCAGATTTCCAAAAGTTGTGAAACGGAGCGCGTCCCGCCAAACGGGACCGCCCCGCCGTGTACCAAGTATACCAAACGGTGCGCACAGCGTAACCGGATACGTGAGAGTTCGCAGAAACTGATTCGGACGCGTGTACGCGCCGAAATCAGCCCGTATCCGCGGACAAACCTCGTATCGTAGCTTTTGCGAAAGTCACGTGCATTTTGTGCACGTTCGTCAGATTGCGACAAAATTTGCGACACTAGACTCGTGGTAACGCGCTGGTCTGGTGACCCAATTTTTACGCAATTCTGAGATAGTTGACCAAGTCGCCAATTGACGGGTCCCACGGTTGACATTTTGGACGAAATTATGTTCGGCTCATCGGAATCCACATTTGGACATACCGTTGGATTCGTATTGACATTTAGAGTTTGTTTGACCTATAATTTGTCCCATTTAGAGACCTTTACCCCTGACACGCTTTTCGGTGCAAAGTGGACCACATGTAGACCCCACTTTGACTCGAAATTACCGTTTTGCTCCTGTGTCCAAATTGGACGAAAGGAAAGTACTTTCTAGCTATTTTGCTTATTCTGGGAACGTTGGTAATATTTATTTCAGCATCCGTGGACGTTCATTCTGAGGCCGTAGCTTCTGACTCTTGGTGTGGACATCGGGACATTACATTTTTGCAGCTTTCTTGTCAGGCAAGATACCTTGCCAAATTGCCTACAGTATTTTGTATGCTTAGTATATTTCTGTATATTTATTGCATTTCTGTATATTTCTTGCATGTGTAGCTTTCTTTCAGTCATTACTATGTATTAGATATGTTGACACACACATGGCACTTAGTATCATGAGAGGACAATCATTAGGCGTATGGGCTTTTAACCACTCTAGTAAACCATAGTATATAGTTCGCACTACAGGCGTGTGTCACGCTGGTCTCTACCACCGAGGTATGTCAATTTCTGTAGAGTCGCGCTGGTCGCTACCCCCGAGGTATGACAATTTCTGATGTCCGCTGGCGGGTGTGTGAGTTGTGAGGCTTAGATCGAGTAGCCTACCCTTGCCCATACGTCAAAAAGTTGTCCTCATTTGCATTCATATAGATTATCTTGTACAGCGTACTTATTTATTTTCAAATATTATGCATATTTACTGTATTCAAATTGGCTTGCTTTTCTGTATCTTGTTACGTCCCTCTGAGGACCTGGTCCCCTTCCAGGTGTATCTGTTCTTGAGTATTTATAGGAGCGCAGATTTGGATAGTTATATATGTTTCGTGGATGTCTTCTCTTCGAGTCCGTGGTCGTTAGCTGGTATTCTTATATTATGATTGTTGTGTTGTACTTTTCCATTCGAGTTGGTAGTAGATTTGTTTTCATCCAACTATCATCCTTAGAAACTTATATTAAGTTCTAGTTTCATATACACTGGTTATTTATTTATATTGATTTTCTGTGGATGAGATTTAGATTGTATCCTGTGACTTGTGATACATTTTATACCACTTGTGGATTTGATATTCATATTACAGCGTACGTATGGGTTATGGTTTTCATATATTGGAGTTGCTGTATCCATGCGGCTGGCATGCTTACGTGTCCTAGTCCTATGTATTTTGGGACTGGGGCGTGACACTCTGAGGACCTGGTCCCTTTCCAGGTGTAGATGTTCATGACTTTTTGCAGGAGCACGGATCAGGACTTACCACTTATCTCTTCCGAGGAGGTCTTACCTTCTGAGCATCAATGATTATCTCTAGCGAGGGATCCCTTCGCTGATACCTTTATATCATCATCTCATTTATATTGGAGATTTATCCTTCTCTCTCATGTTAGTATTGATATAGTCATTGGTAGTGGATTTGTCTCCACCCGACTATTAGTTATGGATTATTCAGACTCTTTATTCTAGTTTAGTTATATACCTTTATGTGACTGTTGTGTGGATGAGATTAGTATATCTGTGACTTGCGACACTATATTTATACCACATGTGAGTTTATATTCATATTACAGCGTACGTGTGTATCATGGTATCCATATATTGGAGTTGTCATATACATACAGCTGGCATGCTTACGTGTTCCTAGTCCTACGTATTTTGAGACTGGGGCGTGACATATTTTTGTGGTGGCCCATGCAGGTCGAGAGCATATTGTCTCGGTTACGTTACTGTACCGAGCAAGCCTGCGCATAGGATTAGAATATAGGATATCATCCACTTATTTAATCACCGTCCTTGATTTTATTTCGCATTCTCATTTGATTGCTTGTATTGCATCTTGCTTGATCCCTTCTCAACGTCAATCTCCTCTCGTGCTTGATAGGGGTTAGGAAGATGACTTGTACTAGGTATATACACTATAGTATTCAATAACACTATTAGTTAAATTTTTGTAAGTTTGGTAGTATGCCTCATAATCTTGTATCACATAGTCCTTCTGACCAATTAATGAAATATAAATGAATGACACCAACTATAGGCTTGCATAAGAAGATAGTGTTTATCTAGACTATAGAACTTTAGTGTTTATCTAGACTGTAGAACTTAGAGGCTCATACACCCATTTGGTTGACTTTAGACTTAGACAAGAAATTAGTATGGCAATTGTAGAGGCACAACGCCGATCTTCTTGGTGAACTTAGATTATTTTGTACCTTCCTCCATCATAATTAAGCGTACTTATATTTTTACTACATCGACTTATGCTGCTATTATAGCCTAGTTTTGCAAGCTTATTCTTTTATTGAGCTTGTTTATGACATATGTATTATTGGGGGCCCACACTAATACATTGTCTAAATCAGAATCGGTGTATAATGGTCTGATCAACCGTAGTGCACTTGGTTCGATCTTTGTATCACTACCTTACGTGGATTGAGATATAGTTGACTCAACTTGTTAGACAAATATACTTGCCCTCTAGACTGGTCAGAGCATATCATGTCAGGTACATAATTGTTCTGATGTGAACATGAGAATAGGAATTTACCAAAATAAGATTTCAATCCACAATTGCCTTGGCAACTCCCTTTTGAATTCTCTAATCCCTTTAAATCCCGTACGTGTATTCTATCACCTCCTCCTTAAACTCTTTATTGTTGTTCTCTATCTTCCCCTATTTCGGAAAGACGAACGTTCGTACTTAGTATAAGTTGATACACGGATAGTACCATATATACCCCATAGGCCAAGCACTCATGATGACAAATAAGAAGCGCGCACAGGAAGTCGTAGATACAGGTACGACCTTAGCTATATGTGTCAGTTCATACTCATGACCCCTATTGTGACACGAGATCTTAGGTGCATAATAGCCGTAGAATTATATATAAGGTAGTTTAGCAGTTATGAGGATATGTTGATATCCTAACTAGATGGCATATCCACGAAGCTAATGGATGACACGCGTAGCAGTAGTGGTATTCTCTTCCTATCACCCTCTCGCCCTTGGGTGACTTATCTTCTCTTCTATATCCATTCCTTATCTCATGCTTAACTCTTCCTATCATAGTCGTATCCTTTCGTGCCATTATGAATTGTTGGTTTACTTCGACCCCACCCTTAGTTTTGTTAGTTAAAACATAAATGTGTTAGTAATGATTAATAACTAAAGGATGAGTTCACAACGATAACCCTTATGTATATGCACTATAGCAATATCTGTATTCTTTTATTAATTCAACCCTTAAGTAGCATCATTTAGCCTAATAAAAATCTGTTAGATTGTTGAATTAGTTCATACTCCCAATAGTTTTATAAAGTTAGTCAGGACCTTAATTGTTGCCCTAAAACTTAGACTAACCTAGGAAAGAGTTGAAAACACTTGTTACGAACTGACGACTATGATAAATCGTTGGCGAAGTAGCGACAGCTGCAACTATACCGTTATAGTAAAGTAGTCGAAGTATTTGCAGACATACTGGTCAGGTGGCATGACAGTATTAGACTATGATACTTGACGGTTAAAAAAAATTATAGTTATGAGATTCCAGACGGGTATCCCAAGATACTCGACCCAATAAACAAATTTGCCTTACAACCTACATAATAGCTTCAAGAGACTTTGACTACTAGTAGAATTCTTGTAAGTTGGGTAGTGTAGATGAGTTAGAAATAGAATAGTGTATGGACAATAAATGAGAAGTGTTAGAATGACAGACCATGACTTTGAGGAAGCACTGCTAGATAGCAATGTAGTGTAATAGCTATAGTGATTATTATGAATATGGGTAGTGTCAATTTCGAGGACGAAATTTTTGTAAGTTGGGTAGATTGTAAACCCCCTCATCCAAAATAGGTATTTTGTGTGTATTTTATATTATTTTATTTATTATAGATTATTTTAAATATTGAATTACTTTAGAATATTCTATTAGTTAATTAGAAAATAATTTTCTTAGTATATTTACTTATGTAAATATTTATTTAGAATTATTTTTAGGCTATTTTAGATTTTTGGAGATTTATCTAGAATTTTTTAGGTAATTAAAACATAGGGAACGTAAATTTTTAGGACTTCTATGATTTACTATACGACCATACTTGCATGTTGTTCCTACCAAATATTTATTTTAGTTTAAAATATTTAATTATATTTTTCTGTAATTTATTTAGAATTTTAAGAAATTTGTTTAGATTTTTTTAATTATTTAGGATTTATTTGGATATATATAGTCTTAATATTAGATATATGCTAATTTAGTGTTAATAGATATTAATAAGATTTTATAAATTTTTTGTATTATCTTTAATTATATTTAAGATTATAAATTATTGAGATAAATTCAAACTCTATTTTAAATTAATTCAAATCCTGAACCTACCAACTTCATGCATATCCTATCCTTATTTAAATTCATCATAATCCTATCCAAATTAACCAATCCTAGTCGTATTTAATTAAGAAGTGTCCACCATTATAAATACCTCATCCTTCATATTTTTCTTCCCCAAATTCCCCTCTTTTTCGTCCAAAAATAGTCAAAATTCGTCATAAATTTAGCCTCATTTTCTACTAGTTATGACGAATTAAAAAGACGATATCTCCTAGCTCCGGACTCCAAACGTGCTCCAGTTTTTTTTTAGAACTATATCAAGGTTAGTTTTCTGATTATATAAATTATTTTAATAATTTATGAACATATTATTTCAGAAAATTCTAAAAGTGTCAGTTGTCCGAAATCAGACGCATTTTGGTGTTTTTGAGATTACGGGAGATCCCGAACTCGGAATTACGAGCCGTTTGAAGTTTCAAAAATCTGACATGATAAAATTTCATAAAATTATTTTTACAGAATTTAATATGTAAATTTAATCTACTGTAAAATTTGTGCAACGTAGACGTAAATAGGAAACTACTAAAAACTGTCATCTGTGCGCCCTTGTGGCCATAACTCTTTACCGACTTGTGATTTTATGAAATTGTCGATTCCAGTGTTCTTGTAGCATTGAAATATATAGAATTCCACACACAAATCCAGGATTTGAGTCGGTTGACTTTTTGGTCAACGGATTGCCTCGATTTGCGTGTCATGGATCACAAATCCGTAAAGTTGACTTTCGTTGGACCAAAATTAGGGTTTAACAATAAAATTAGATTATAATAAGATTAAAATACTATTTTAAGTTATTTTATTCAGAATTAAAATAGATTAAAATTGAGGAACCTATTCACCCACTTTTGTAACCTAACTTGTTTAATTTGTGTGATGGGTAGATCGGACGACGCCTTGAGTTGGGACTTCATTTTTTTTTAGACCAGGCAAGATACCTTGCCAAATTGTTTACAGTACTTTGCATATTTATTATATTTCTGTATATTCATTGTATTTCTGTATATTTATTGCATGTGTAGTTTCTTTCAGTCATTACTATATATTAGATATGTTGACACACACTTGACACTTAGTATCATAGAGGACAATCAGTAGGTGTATGGGCTTTAACCACTCTGGTAAACCATAGTAACTAGCACGTACTATGGTGGTCGTGTCCGATGGTCGCTACCCCTGAGGTATGTCGATTGATGGAGTCACGAGGGTCGCTACCCCCGAGGTATGTCGGCTGATGATGTTCTAGACGTGTGTGTGAGTTATGAGGCTTAGATAGAGTAGCCTATCCTTGCCCATACGTCGAAAAGTTATCCTCATTTGCATTCATATAGATTGTCTTGTACAGCGTACTTATATATTTTTAAACATTATGCATGTTTACTGTATTCAAATTGGCATGCTTTTATGTATCTTGTTACGTCCCTCTGAGGACCTGGTCCCTTTCCAGGTGTAGATGTTCATGACTTTTCGCAGGAGCACGGATCAAGACTTACCACTTATCTCTTCCGATGAGGTCTTACCTTCTGAGCATCAGTGATTATCTCTAGTGAGGGATCCCTTCGCTGATACCTTTATATCATCATCTCATTTATATTGGAGATTTATCCTTCTCTCTCATGTTAGTATTGATATAGTCATTGGTAGTGGATTTGTCTCCACCTGACTATTAGTTATGGATTATTCAGACTCTTTATTCTAGTTTAGTTATATTCCTTTCTGTGACTGTTGTGTGGATGAGATTAGTATATCTGTGACTTGCGACACTATATTTATACCACATGTGAGTTTATATTCATATTACAGCGTACGTGTGTATCATGGTATCCATATATTGGAGTCGCCATATACATACGGCTGGCATGCTTACGTGTTCCTAGTCCTACGTATTTTAAGACTGGGGTATGACAATACTCCACTAATTATATATATAAAAAATTAACCAAGCATTTAACTACCTAATATGATATATTTCTAACTAAACAATTTTAACTCAAGTGGTTAAGATGTGAGAGTTTTTTCTTGGTTGCTTGAATTTGATTTCTAAAAATGACAGTTTTATAATTAATTTATATTTAAGTTTTTCAAAAAAATCCACGCACGTGCAATGCACGTGCACATTACTAGTTAAAGTTAATAGGGGCATACAGGTACTTTTGGAAGTTGTTATTTGTTCTCTCTCTCTCTCTCTCTCTCTCTCTCTCTTTATATATATATGTATATATATATATATATATATATATATATATATATATATATATATATATATATATATATATATATATATGTCCCTTCTTATACGAAAAATACGAAAAAGTTTGTACGAAAAACGGACATTTGGGTCAACTAAATATTTTTGTGACCTTTCGACTTTGCAGATCCGATGGCCGTCATCCCAACAATGAGAGAGGTCAGAAAGCTAGAAACAAAATAGTGATAACTAAGAGGAAATGAATAGCTATGAGAAAGCAAGAGAATGAGGAGAAGATTGTTGCTCAAATTATTTTTACAACTCTCAGATATTTTTTTAGAATGGTAGTTAATTTAGTAAAGTTGTATTAAGCATACAATATTTATGTAAGATATTTTGACTTTATTAGTCCATATACATTTCTTTTATCTATTCTACGTGTACTTTTGCTATTGTTCGTTTACTTTCATTTATATCATAAAGAGCGTTACTTTCATAAAATCTAAGAGGATTTATATATATATATATAATATTAATTCATGTTTGAAATTTCAAATAATTTTACAATTAAATAAAAGATGCATAGCTATATTAATATTATACAAATAGGAACACTTTTCTGCCGTTCCAACATTGAAATATATTCTAGGTATTCCAGTAAGTGGCACAAAAATTAATCTGAAATGCTTTGTTATGAACACTTTTTTGGTGTTTCAATTTTGGAACGTATTTAAACCGTTCCAATAAATGTTACTTGGAACACTTTTTTCTGTTCCAAAAAATTTAGCAGTCCAGAAATAGACACCGAATATATAGAAGCGTTCCAGAAATTTTTTGGAACGGCCGTTCCAAATAACCTTTTAGGTGTAGTGTGATCCTTCTAGGGACACTGAATCAATAGTTGACATGGTGTTTAAAGAACTTGACCACATTGGCAGTTAACCTTTACCAGTTGTCATGTCTCGATTCCAAGAATGGACTATCCACTAGGCGCAATGTCGTATAAATCTAAGTTGAACTTATACTAGGCTAGTAATTTAGAGACTTCCAATAAACATTTGAATTAGAGATTTGCAATGGAAATAAATAGAACATTGAATCATATCATAGAAATCAAATCATAACTTTATTTCAACAAAAAAGTGGTTCTTCCAAAATAACATAATCCATCTCGGGTTACAAAATCAATATAATAAATAAAACAAGTAAAATGACAAGTTCTCATACATCGTCTCTCTTTTTTTATGAAAAGAAATAACACCTGTAAAATCTAATCAAAAGCGTTAAAATAAGCCTCTTGTGTCTTGAAGTCTTTGGAGTACTTCTTGAACCTATAAGGGAGAGGATCAGTATATCTGAAAATGCACTGGTGAGTAGTAAAATCAATTCGCCTAATCAAACACAATAATCATGTGACGTAGTTATCTATCATGTGTTCTTTCTCATCGTTCTAATTAGTTCTTTGTATTAACATGCAACTTCGATTCTTTCGGGACAGTATGTATGCAACACATAGGGACATCATTCACACAGTTCTTACCAACGACCAAAGTCCTTCCCTATAAAACAAGGGGTTATGGTATACAACTCCTACAAAACCTTCTTTAGCAATGCATGCACCCCTGTTCCTAACTCTATGTCGGTTAATATTGGCTTATCCCGCCATTTCGGATAATGTCAATTGTATTATGTTGCCCCTTCGAGTAGGAGTAGCTATCCCCACCAATGGTCTTATAATACGTGTGCATGTATAATCATCTTTCACGAAAGTAATTATTTTCCCTAGGTCAACATGGCCAGGGTGTCTCAGATATCGTAATTTGTGCACAAGTTGTCCATGACTTTATATATTCAACTATCTTATAGAAGTACGAGTGCTTAATTATAAGAAACCACAATGCATGATGGATATAATAGTAAGTCCATCATTATGTTATTCAATATTTTCTCGAGCCATCGCTCGTAACAAAAGTTCTCATCTCAATTGGAAACACAATGGTCCCAATAATACCATAAACAATTAATTCCACAATTAACTCCGCTGGCATATTCCTTTTTTTTTAAATATGTATATGATTGTATTTTGTATTTCGGTGATTTTCAGATTTCGTAATTGTTTAAATTTTTTATTTTAATTGCTGGATTGGATTTGTCTTGGTTGTTGACACCTGACTTTCATTATTGTTGTTGTCAGTATTATTTAGTGATTATAATTTTTAGTATTATTATTGGTGTTATTGTGGATAATCCTAACTTAATCCCTTATCTTGTTTATTGCTATTTCTACATATGTTTATATTGGTTCTTGTTGGATTTTTTTTGTTTGTCCGTCCTTGAGCCTTCCTTTCTGGTACTTACTGCGGTTGGCCTGATCAATCCTGAATTTTTTCCGGATTGCTCGTGATCGACTCTATGAATCTTCTAGACCTGACTTGGAGGATGCGCTTCAGTTCCAGATCATATTGGGAACTGTGTGGGAAGGTACTCTCGTTTACATCTTTTCTTGCTATAGATTTCTTGATTATCATTAGTATTTTTACCGTTTGGTCTTACATGATTTCAATTTGATATCATTCTTGCTACTTATTTTATTGTGATTGTCTGTGGATATAAGATCAGGTTTAGGTCATAGATTAGATTGCTTGCTAGGATACCCAACATGACTTACAGACGTGACCGTCGTACGACGTTTTATACCTTGTACGGAGTAGCTGACCATTTTCGTCTCGTACTTATCCAGTATTCTGGAGACGAGACGTGACATCCGCACACATTCTAAGACTCGAAATATCTAACACATAAATCATCGTATTACATAATTACATGCATCTTTTCTGTCATTTACCAAGCAAAGTATCAATTTAGTTCATTACTCCATAAACTCTTTCAAGGAAATCGGTCATCAGAATCCTGATTCTTTAGCATAGGAATAATTTCAACCTGCGTAATATCTACAAAATAGTTGTAACATACCAATTGTACCAACAATCTAATATCTCACCATCTAAAATGTAAATATCGATTATTTTATTATGAAATAATTTATCATAGGTTTATAACAAAGGGACGAAAAGAACTCTTTTCTTAAGAGTCAAAGCTACTCACGTGTTTGAGAAAATGTCGAAAGAAAAAAAAAAAAAAAAGTCTTGGTAGTGTTAGGGCTTAATTCTCATAATCATATATAGTAAATTCGATACAAATTCTCTCTCTCTCTCTCTCTCTCTCTCTATATATATATATATATATATATATATATATATATATATATATATATATATATATATATATATATATATATATATTCATTTCAAAGACGATTACGGAGATATAGGGATCTTAACTCCTACTAACAACTTGATCTTATCAAATTTAGGTTCAATGAATTCTATCATGATTCCAACTAAGAACAAGTCAACAGACAGAAGATTCCAACCAATAGGTTAGAAAGTTATCAAAAGAAATCTCCAACATATTCAGTTTGATTATTTATATATTATAAGAATTTCCAAGATCAACACAGAGGATCTCATATAAAAGGTCTGGCTGAGATATCAACATATCTCCCAAGGATATCGTATATATCTACAAACGATCTCAATCGATCTCCATTGATCTCAAAGATTCTCTAAAATTTGATTTGGTATCGAATTAAATCTTCTTGATTGGTATTCATAGAACATTTGTGGACTTTGCCCCATAAGTCAACCAACCAACCAACCCATTAGGCAAGCCCTCTCCCCTAATCCCAAATCCAACAATCTATTGCACTTAATCCAAACCACCAAGACTCGAATGCATTGATCAGTCAAAGCCGAACCCTACTGTCGAGCCAAGAGTAGTTGGACCGGTCTTTGACCAGGGTTGGACCGGTCCAACCCTAATTGGACATGGCAGATTTCCGTACCGTCCGGCCGCCCCACGTTTCATCCTGACATGGAGAGAAGAAAATGGGTTTGGTTGATTAATTTTGGAGGGAATATACATAGGTCATTGACTAGCAGTACGTACTGTCTCCTTAGGGTAGTGGTGTATATATATATAGGTGGGACCGTCGGCTCTTTTCCTTTCCCTATCATGATGACCTGATCTCTGTCAGTTCACTGTTGTTTCTTCTCCCGCTCATCATCATCCTCATTTATAACTTCTGAATGAATGAATGAATGACCCCTCTCCCTTGTGGATTTATCACTACCAATAAAAGAATGCTAAAAAAAGAAGTATACGTAATGCTATTATTTTCCTTATTTCATATGAAAATATGGAGAGCTAATTAGAGTTTAGACTCTAGATTCTAGATTTTATACCAGTTTAGAGTTTAAGTCTTATTTCTTTTCTTTTTTTTCATTATATCTTCCGTAGTCAAAATAGAAAAATTTTATTATTACGCATGGATGGGAGAGTATAACAGAAAAAACAAAAACAAAAACAAAAATTTAAGGTCCAAACTCTCCGGTTGAACATATCATGACCTAAATTCTAAACTGGTATAAAATTCAGAGTCTAAACACTAATATGCCCAGATATAAAAGAGAGAGTATTTGTGTTTAATTACCAAAGGGAGAGAAAGATAGAATATGTGAAATTTGTTATAAAAAAATGTTACTGTATCAAAAAGATTAACTTTTAATAATAGTTGACGAATAAATATTTATATTAGTCAACAAAATTCTTTTGAAAACATTTGCTTCTTGTTTCAAAGTTGTTCGGAAAGTGACGGGGGGCACTGTGTGTGAATTTGATCGAGTCTAGTAAGAAATTATTTACTTAGTTATGTAATTTATTTACGTAATTTTTTGGACTCAATCTTCGGCATGCATATTAAAGATTATACCATCTTTGATCAAACATTGTTATCGTTTTAGGGAGTCAAATAAGTTGATATCATCTTGTTATATATATATATATATGCTAGTAAGCACACGTGTATTGTTCGTACGTAAAAAAATCGTTAAAAAAATTTTTAATATAAAATTATTATAAATACTATCGTTTCTAGGAATCGAACTCAAGCAAACAAGAAAAATATATCCCACCTTAACCACTTGTGTTAGAATTGTTTAATTCTAAATAAATAATATTAGGTAGTTAAATAATTAACTTTTTTTTTTTAAAAATAGTTAGTAAAGTATTTACAAATTACTTAGATGGCTCAATTTTGAGTCATTTACAAGACTCATTATAAAAATATATATAAAGGGAGCGTATCCGGAGTCCCGTCGCTCCCAACCATTGGATCGTGAGGCCCACGCGGACCCCCCGATCCGATGGTGCAGGGGACAGGACTTCGACGGGACTCCGAAAACGGATCTTTTGATCCGCTCATATATATATATATATATATATATATATATCACACTTGGACTGGACCAACCTGTTAGTGGCCAAGTTGGCCTGGTATTATGCCGTATGTATTTTAATTGCTTCGAGTTGGCCCACAAACATTTTCCTGTATGGCCCATCTCGATCCGGCGTGCACTCACAGACTCAAATGCACATCGTATAAACTATGTTGTAAGCCCAAACTTATTTCCCAAGAAATGTAGGCAGTACTCTTCTACCAAAGCTTGCCACTATCCTCCAAAAAAAAGCAACAACCTGAGCTGTGAAGCCTCCCGCCCATGCAACATGCAAGGACCCTCCTCAACACTTGTCCTGACCTCCCCCTACCACCCTGTCCAGTGCCGGACTTTAGATTTTGATGTCTGAGACGAACCCTAAAAGCGGTGCCTTCAGAGCTTAATGTTCGTATAATTTATACAATAGTACTATCAACACAAAATCCAAAAAATAAAACAATAAACAAAATATAATATCCAAAACAATATGTCATAATAAAATACTAATAAAATTAAAAATGTTCCAGATAAAAAAATTAAAATTGTCACTTGTTACGTTGTTTAATTACCTCCAAGAAATACACACACAAATCGAAAAATGATATTGACAATGACTGAATGGTAGAGGAGATTGAGAGCGTCGGACTGTTAGAACGAGGAAAGGGAAGAGGATTTTGACATCGACTGCACCAATTTTTTTTTTTTTTTTAGTCTGACTAACTGACTTGTCTCTTGGTATTCTAGCATATGACGTTTAAATATCCTATAATAAAAAAAATATTTTTACGTAGACTAAAATGATTATAATTGAGTCTGTTGGATAAATGATTATAATTGAGTTTGTTGGATTTTTTTTTCTTCAGAATAGGACTTACGTACATTAAATAGTATTAAAAAAATTGGTGCCCTCTAACATTTGGGGTCTGAGACAACCGTCTCGTAAACCTCATATCAAGTCCGGACCTGCACCTGTCCTCTCCCTTCTTCCTATCCGTAGCGGTCCTCCTCCTCCATCGGCGGCACGCTCCTCGCCCGGAGGCGAGGACGATCGACGTCAAGTAGTGTAGTGAGCGAGTGAATTGGTGGTGGTGGAGAAGAAGAGGAAGAAGAAGAAGAAGAAGAAGAAGAGAGGCTTTCTGTGGTACAAAGTATGGTTCCCTTTTGTAGTTGTAGTAAGTCTACCATGCTTGGTGATATTGGCGCTTCCATTTGGCGTACGCGTACGTCAACAGTAGTATACATGTTGTTTGTAGTTTTCTCCCTCGTGGAAAATATCATTGTCGTGCTGCTGTGATCTCGAGAATTCCAAAAACTGCGGCCGAGTTTTAGCCAGACAGGCGTTGCGGGTTGGCCCCTTAGAAAATTAATGTAAAAAAATAAAATTTATTATTTTTATTTTATTTATTTTATTATTTTTTTTATTTTTTTGAGATATCCGACGATACGTACGAGACTTGGTGTATGCTGAGTTGCATACTATTTGGCCCACTATCCCACAACTTTTCTGTGATTTGATTCCGAGACCGTCCGTTCTTCTCACTAACCACAAGAGCTTGTGGAGAACGAAACTTTTATTAATTTCAGAAATTTAATATAATTTTTTTTTAATTGGAGGAAAAAAAAAATGAAACTACAAGTTTCACTTACAATTTTATCTTTAAGTCTTCTAATCGATTTTTTCTGTTCAGTAGTATCGTTTATATTCAGAGACTAAAAGTCAAATTCATTAATGTCGACACCATCTTTTAAAGTGTTGAGTCCATTTTTTTTCGTAATGAATTCAATCTTGAACGTAAATGCAGACTTTTAAAATATTATGTAGCATCATGCTTATCTTCTTGCTTAGTATTTGTCACGTCTCAGTCCCAAAATATGTGGGACCAGACACGTGGCAATGGCCAGCTGATACGACTCCGTAGAGTTTTTCAATTTGATGGACCCGACGAAGTGCACTTACGTTGTCCATGGTCAAGTGATCAAGCTAATTATCTAAATCTATCAACTATCTATATCACAATCCATATGACAGGAATAAAAGAAAGGTAAATATGACTACTAGTCTGCAGCCTAATAATCATATTTTTCGAATATACTCGAAGTAAATAGTATGAGTTTACAAAAAATAAGCAGATACAAATGACAGAAACGAAGCATATACATATACACGAAAAGATAATACCTGTAAGAAAATGAGCACTCATCAACCATCTAGCAAAAGATCTTTGTGTACAACTCAGGTTGTAAACCCCCTCAAATATTTCTATAGATAGTCTGGTATGGAATGAAAAATTTTGTTTTAGCAGCAGATGATTGAGGTTTAGAGTAAGGTTGCAGATGTCTGATTAATTTTAATTAAACCCTCGGCGCGCCTACCCTTGTTGAATTATTCGGAGCACAACATCAGCCCACAAATTCCAACAATTTTTGCACTCTTGACTTGACACGCCAATTTAGGCGCTGGTCTTTTCCGTCGCTAAAAATCAAATCATTTGTGCTCTAAATAAATTGCACAACTTCTCGTATCCAAAATTTCATATTTGAACCCCGTATCGGACACCTGTGTCGTTGCCATCAATTTTGAGACACCAACTTAACCCGTTGAGCCGGACCGATTAAAGGGTCCAAGACTGACACCAAGCCTACACCATTCATGACCTTTGTGTCATTCTCAATTGAGATCCCATGTGCCCCCATTTAATTAAAAAACAAGGGACACAATTTATTCTAATTAAATTGGGGATACCAACTTTGACTAATCCTATTTTTATCCCCATTTAATTACAATGACCATTTATTTAAGCCCATGCAAAACACACAACACCCCCTCACCCTACAAAACATCAAACACCAATTTTTTCACAATTTTTCCATTATTTCATGTGTTTGTGCAATTATCCAAACTTAAGGGGCTAAATTGCAAATGTTGTGACATGTGGCACACCCTTATTGGTCAAAGCCAAATGGAGAGGCCACCCTCTTCTTTGACCGTGGTCAACATCTCTCTCCCTCTCATTAGCATGAAGAAGTGAATTCACTCATGTGAAATCTCAACCCCACATTTGAAATGGATCAATCTCCACCATCCAATCCTCACACACTATCCTATAAAATGTCACCATCCCTACACACAACCCCATGCCGGCCCTAATCCCCAAAACCTAGGAAACCTCACCCCCCCTCTCTCTCTCCTCCCTCCTCAAAACCCAAACCGAGCTTCTTCTTCCTTTCTTCTTCTTAATCTTTCTTCCCACGATTCTGGCCGGCCTCCGGCGGACCGTTGCACACAGCAACCGGCCGAGCACCTCCCCCGCCGCTGCTAATGCTACTTCCACCGCGCCTGACTCCCCCGCTACAACTCCGGCGGCCAACTCCGGTCCTCATCACTGCCATCTCCACCACCACTTCCTCCACTCCTTTGCTCCGGCCAGATCTTCTCCCCACCGCCATTGCCGAGCCAACTTCGAGCTGCTGTCCGTTCATCCCTCGTCTCCAGCAGCTACTGAACCACCACGAGCTCCGTTCCATCCCTGCACATCCCTGGCTGACCGTTCCACCAACCGACGGCTGAACACCGACGAGCTCGACACTCTAGCGTCCCCCACAAGCTCCTGCACCAACACGAGCCGACCCCCCCCCCCCCCGCTTCCACTGCACCCCGGTCGACACCCCCGTTGTGCCAACTGACGGCTGTCGAGCTCCTCCACCCGATATCCATCCACCCGCTGTCAACTGCCCTGTTTCACCGGCAAGCCGCAGCGCCTCCACCATTTCAAACCACCACACGCCACCTGCTTTCCCCCATCGACCATTCCCATCACCATCGTCTTCATCAGGACTCCGGCCATCACCCCCCTCCGGCCAGCGAACACCTCGCCGAGGTATACCACTCCCCCCTCTCTTTTATATATATATATATATATATATATCTTGGTGTTTTATATAGGGTTAAGGTTTATAATTGATCTGGTGTCAAGGATGGGTGATTAGGGTTTAATGTAGGTTTAGGGTTTGTGCTTACATAAGTAATTGAAATGGAATTAAAAGATTTGCATGGGAGTTTTAGGATTGTATAGGTTTAATTTTAGGGTTATGAATGCTTTAAATATTCATTAATTTAGGTTATGCATTAATATACATTGATGTTGGAAATGTGATATATAAAGAGGAAGAGGTCAAATGCCATGGGAGATTTTTAGGGCCTTATACATAATGTCATATGAAATGTGCTCGATTGATTGAGTATATGACGCGATACCTAAAGGTTGATAAATTATTAAGAGTAAATAATAATAATGAGTATAATCGAGGGGACGTTTTTATGAAATAACAGTGATTGTATATATATTTGAGGGTTTAGATATTTAATAATAATTATTCGAGGATGATGTTTAAAATATGTGAGATAACGTCTGTAAAGACCGGAAAAAAATCGGAGGATTACACATACTTGAACTACTGAACATTGTGATGAATATAGAAGGAATGAGAATTTGGTTAATGATATTGTACAGATGACTAGTTTGATTTGATGTAACGTACCAATAGTCAACCGTGGTCAACCCTCTAGCGTCTTGTCCCTGTGAGTTGTAGCCGAGTCTGAGCGTATGTATAGACGTGTGTCACATCCCTGTTTGCCGCGTGATAGTTTATTGATTGAGTTTGTATCTCATCTCTAGGTACTACGGGACCTGAGGACTTGGACGTGGTACCGGATCCCCGTCATCAGCAGCCAGACGCAGGCAAGTGTACCTTGCCACCCTATATTTCAGTTACAGATATTTTATTATTTCATTATGTACATTGTGCGCGTATTTGTTTACGATCGATACTTCGCGTCCGGATCACAACCGGGTGCAGACGTTCGTCGTAACGTCTTATAATGAATGCTAGTTATTCGTGACACCTCGATGTACGTACCTGAGTATATCGTCACCCCAGGACACTCATACACTGTGATCGTGCCAGATTCCTGTATCCTGATACTGACATCATGACCGGAGACTGGGACGACCTTAGGGTCACGTCTGTTGAGTTATTTCTGTGTGACGAGACTGTTAGATAGAGGTTCAGGTTCAGCGCACCATCGTTGACCGCTTGGGAAGGGAAAGACAGTTACTAGACGTTTGGGCTCCTCTGCACGCGCTTATATATGTATATGTAGTGATCCTGTATCTAGAGTAGTTGTATCACCCGTGTGACTCTGTGCTCGAAGCTACGGTATGTCCCGTGTGTCTCTGTGTTCGGAGCTACGATTTTATTTTGGACAGCCTACGCGTCGAACATTGTCTTTAAACTGTGTCACACTTGTTTGGTTATGATAGATTACCCTGTCGTTGTACTTGTACTTTCTGTTATACTTGGCATGCTGTATTTTTGTACCTTGTTACGTCCCTCTGAGGACCTGGTCCCCTGCCAGTTTTGCAGCATAGACAATTACGGAGCATTGGAGTTGCTGATGGAGTTGCACGTCTCGCGAACATTGTACCAGGTACTCATATCATTTCTACCGGCATTATGGTTACTTTATTCTTATTGATTATTCATCTGCTATTGTAGCCTAGTTTTTGTAGACTCATCTCTTCTCGAGTCTATTCGAGTTTGTGTGTTATTGAGCGGCCGACTTTAGCACATATAGCTCTTTCTTGTATACTGCTGTACATTGTGGATTGAGACATAGAGGTTTACATTTATGGGATATCTAGATAGTGCCCTTTATATTATATAGCTTATACGTATTCGAGTCAGACCAGAGTCTGGTTGAATGCGTAGCTGACGTGTCACGTATTCCTGGTCCTACGTATTTTGGGACTGGGGCGTGACACAGCTAACCTGGCAGAGGACCAGGTCCTCAGTGGAACGTAACAAGATACAAATGGTACATGCCGAAATATAAATATTGTGCAAAATAAATAAGGATAACATAACCATCTATGTGAGTGCAAATTTGAGGACAACTTTGGTACGTATAGGTAGGCGTAGGCATAGATAACTGTTATAACGTCCCATCTACTAAATAAACATCAACGCCCAAAGAACACTGGTAGGCTATATATATATATATATATATATAAGCCTAACTTTCCGTCGGAAGCGGCAGCTGCTAAACGGTAGTCATCAATCTCTGTAGATCCATAGACACTACAGCTATCGGTCTTGAGTGTCACATACGCCTACTAGTTGTCCTCTCCGCCCAATGCATATGTCCAAGTCGTATACACAACGTGAATATCACGTAACTACCATACCAGTCAACTATTCTAATGCCAAAATTATGCACGGTACCGACATACGTGTCGAACGCACCGATAGCCAGTCGAATATAATAACATGCAACAAACATGAATGTGTCGTGAGTAAGACGTGTCAGGATCCTGGAGAAATATCAGAATACCTCCCAACACTTTGGTAATGTCACTATGTTTAGGTTTATGTATTATCTACTCATCGACGATATGCATTATCTACTCATCGACGCCTTCGTCGACTGCACCCGAGTCATACTCAGACGCTTATACTTATACTATATTATCTAGAGCAGAATCATATAATGCAAACAATTTAATTTGTACAGTAAAACAAGGTGGCAAGGTATCTTGCCTGGAACTCCAAGCTGAAATGTAAAGAGCCCACTCCTGTCTCCTCGTCGGAACGATCAAGGAAGCCTAAAGTATAATATTTATGTACTCTAACAAGTACAATATCACAATAATCACAACGTTCTAACTAATGTTCTTAGGTTGCTAAGTTGCATACTATCTATCGTCGTCTATCTAGTAAGAGTTAACTTCTAATACTTAGATTACTAATTGGTATTCATAATAATCTTAAGTTCATTACATCAACTCTAAGGACATTATCTAGGTTGATTTAATAATACAAATCAAGGTGTTCAAATCAAACAATTCATATAACCCAAAACTAGGCTATGCACCCAACTAGTTGTATAACAAGTTTTCAAGATTAAAACCCGAGTCACCTTAACAAAAATCACTTAATTAATAAATAAATATTCTAAAATTATTACTATATTACTAACAAAATAGTATAATTTCTCTTGAAATTATGCATTCTACATCACAATAAATCACCAACAAAAAACTAGTTAAGGTCTAGACATATTTATGAATATTTCATATTCTTGATTAGCATACATAACTAAAAATACAATTTATATATTTTGAAAATAAATTTTAAAGTGCTATTTATCACTTATTTGACATATAAATAAATATTTGCACATACAAAACATACAAGTTGTTTAGTACTAGTAGCTATACATTTATAAACCAAATTTGTTTCCAAAATATACAAATGTTCCAACACCAAATACATAATTATAAGTTCTGAAAATATAAGTAAAAATTTATATTTTCCTCTATTTAACATATTATTTTATGTATTACAAACAATAAAATTAAACTAGTTAGTATTGACTAGTTTTTAGCACATATTTTCAATGCAAACTCTTCATAAATTCTTATGCACTGTGGTATCCCGTTCCCCCTATTCGGGGAGCACGGCTAAGAAATACAAGACGGTATCTTCGATCGGGATAGATTGAAACAAGATCTTATCCTCGTTATGGATTTGCTTCTTCGGAATCGATTCCCATATTCAGTGGACCGTGCCCCCAGGATCGACTTTGCGGCAGAGTCAGGAGGGACCTCTCCACTGCATCTTTTGTTGCCTAGTTTTCGCTGTCGCTTTGTTGCTTTCGTGCTTTAAGTTGGTTTTCGGATTTGCTTGCATTTTCTTGAACGGTTTCGATGGATTTCATTATTTACGTTCATTGAACTGCACTTCAATTTAGATATTGGAGAGAGTGGAAGAGGTATTGATCAGTTGTTCGTGGCAATGCAGGTGAACGAACAGTAGGCGACGCACGAGCAGAGTCCTGAAGCACCTCTTTCCTTTCTTTCCCCAACCAACTTGTGAGTGGCTTATATTCGATTCAGTTGGCCCTTCTTCCAAGTCTTCACATCTAAAATCTTGTATTCTTGCTTGCCCCGATCAAACGATATCAAGTAATAACTAAAAGATGTCAAGATAAAAAGGAATAGACTTGGACTACTTTATGTTTGTCAATCAAACTTGTGAACGGTTACCATATTGCATGCTAGCTCGTTTGGAATGTTCTTCATATGCTTCATATTCAAGTTAGAATGTATACTTCTTCTATAAATTGTGCTATGCATATAGAACACACTTGTTATGCGATATATTGGACAATAAGACTATGCAAATCGTTTATGGTATAAAACTCGTATTGTGCTCGTATTGTCTTAAACTGCATAAATTGATTAAAAACTTAATGGACGCCATTTGATCACGGACAACTTGTGCACAAGGTCTCGGTTCAAGGCATTGGTGCAAGGCAGAAGTATCCTATTTAAATTGTTTGATATATTTATTATATTTAACTTGAACATATAGATATAAAATACTATTTTACATATTCAAAACTTGCATATATTAGGATACGGCTCTTTGAATGATTTATTTATTCTTAGCTTAGCTTGTATAGCATAGCTTCATAGTGTATCGACTTAGTGACTTAGCATTAGACTCTTGCAACCTAGATTTTATCGGTTTGACTTAGAAATGGTGTATTGACCTAGAATTTTATCAACTTCATTTATTTTCATTATCGAACCATGTATTGATGCAACATACCATATATAGGTTGTGAGACACCAGCTTGGGCATCGAGAGACACACTTTGCTCAGGACTTCAGGCGAGTACATTTCTCTGATTGTTTTCAATTCATAATATTGTATATATGCATGTTCTAGAATTGTATACATTGTTTTCCGATACAGTAATTTCACGGACTGGTGCTATATGGATCTCGTCAGGAGGTGTTATCCCCTACCGTATTCAACGGATACCCAGTCACATGTATTTCATTGTGTGCATCGGGTATTGACTTTCATGTGCTTCTTGTGCATCCACTATTTCGTGTGCTAGTGTGACTATATCGTGATCATGTACGTAACGTGTCGTGATTTGATCCATGAGTATTGGTTGGGGAGGGGGAGTAGGAGTTGGTTATGTGATCAATGTCCTATTGATCTCATGTGCATGTCGATTATACACCTTACGTATAATGGAGTTACATTTATACCTTATGTGCAACCTAACCTTATGTGCAACCTAAGCCGATCACATAACGAACTTGCACTATAAATTACGTAGTTAGTATTCTTGTTCTCTACTTGCAGTTATTTCTCGTATTTACTTTCCAGTTCTTATTGTGCTTATTGCTTGTTCACCCTGTATTATATATTCTTTCTACTTGTGCATCTTGTATCCTTTTTCTATTGCTTGTTATATATGCTCGATTATGCTATTGAAACTGCTTTCAGAGATATGTACTTTGCTCCAATCCTGACTAGATATATTTTTCCAGATGGTTGGCTAGAGGAGCTGTGTCCCACATATTACGGCCCTTAGGAGGCTGAGACTTTAGAGGATACTCCCCTAGAGCAGGAAGACATAGTACCAGTGACTGAGGAGGTTTAGTTTATGTTTGATGATTCTTGTATTAGACTATTCTTTTGATGAGATTCACAGATGTATTACTATTTCAGACTTGTGAATTGTATCTTTCTTCCTTCGCTATTCCATTCGTGCATTACTCTTCCTTAGTTTGTTTTGTGACTGAGATTTGATATACTTGTGAGATACCATATTGCTCCTCCGTTTGGAGTTGAGATGATTGACAGGTACCATATTATATTGTTGAGATGTTAGATTGTTAGAAATGACCCAAACAGCGTTCTACCGCCGATTCTGCGGCGTATGCTGGACGTAACCACGTACTCGTGCCCGAATATCTGGATGCGGGTCGTGACACATTTTTAGTGGTGGCCCATGCAGGTCTAGATAGATATCGTAGTTGTGCTCAACTAGAGTACTGCTACGAGTCTGCTTTTGGAAACAAGATTTAGGCTGAGAGTTTACTCAATCACATCTAGGAAAAATCCCAATATCTATTTTTGCAAATCCTTATCTATTGAATATTGTCTTTCATTTTGAATAAAGTTCTGTCCTTCTTTGATGATATCCTATTATATTCAGTATTGATTTCGTATTTCAATCTGTCTTCAGGATGCCTCCGAAGATCAGATTCTATCGCTCGGGAGAAGCGACAGCTTCCTCAGATGCTTCCCGGCCTGCTGCAGAGAGGGTAGTAGCTACTACTGCTTCTTCTCTAGTTGAGAGGGTCGCCTCACCAGTTCAGGTGGGAGTCTCAGCAGCCGCCTTTGGGGGTGCTCCTCCCCCAGTTCGGAGGGTAGCTCCAGTTGTTTCCGAGAGACTTTCGCCACCACCACCACCAGTACTAGCTGATGCTACGCAGCTGTTCATACTTTTCCAGCAGATGATGGAGGCCCAGAGGGCCCAAGCTGAGGCGCAACACCAATAGACTGAGGTGATGAGATAGGACATTGAGAATGCTCACCAGGTGGCCATCACCGCCGTAGAGAGGACCGCACCACCACAGCCACGAGAGGTACAGCCCAGACCCGGTACCATACAGGACTTCAAGAAGTTGGATCCCGGCCTTTCAAGGGGACAAAGGGCATCATATATGCGGATGACTGGTTGGAGAGAATGGAGCACGTCATGCGCTTATCCCGTCTTGCGGAGGACCCGATGGTGGAGGCAGCGGGACTGCAGATAACGGACATCGCCAGTACTTGGTTCCGGAATGAGCCACAGATCGCCGATCCAGAATTGACATGGGGTGAGTTCAGGGACTTGTTCAGAAGAAAGTTCTTTCCGCCTACCGAGAGACTTGATTTGGAACGACAGTTCCAGAACCTTCACCAAGGGAATATGTCGATGGAGGAGTATGCCGCCGAGTTTGGTAGATTGAGAAGATATGCCGACTATATGGTGAGAGATCCTGAGAACCGGGCGAGTAGATTCAGAAAGGGCCTGAACTGGGAAGTGAAGGCTCTCATTTCTTCGAGCCATGAGACGTATACAGACATCTTGAGGGAGGCTCGCAAGGTCGAGAGAGACCTGAGTTGGAGGCCCAAGAGGGACCGAGACATTTTTGGTGGCAGTAGCTGTCACGCCCCAATCTCCCGCAAGCTCGATAGTCCCCGCTGAACGTGAATCACCACGTTTACAGCTCTCCCGCAGGACCATCGTTCTCATCGGGACGTGATGCCGTACGAGCCTGGAGTTGCGCTCGTACAAGGCAATGTTGTCAAACACCAAATGTTATCATTTAAACAACCAAGTTGCAGCGGAAGTCAAGTATTGTGTACCAAGCACACAATCAGAGAAATATGCAGCGAAGCTCACGATAGGGTCAAATGAAATGCCTCATCGAAGACAAGGCCACGAAGGCGATGAAATACTCTTGCTCTTTTCTCTAGCCCACAAAGGTACTTACAGTTCATACATCATGTCCCGTATATCCAAGCAGCGCCACTACGCCTGCGTACCTGAAATATTGCCCACAAACGTGGGTCAGTACACAACCGTACTGGTGAGCGGGGTAACCCACTCGTCTAAGCCGACACTAAGTAAAGTAGTGAATGCAAACAGTTATATGGTGATCTTTCTAGTTGAGTCCTAGATTCATTTCATGGCATAGGGATGACATGTTAAGGAAAGCTGTAAAGCAGTTTAAGCATGCAAGCACTCAACTCAAACCAAACGACAAGCAAATATATAAGCAACTCGAGGGAAACTAGCATGCAAACCGTCCTGCTCAAGTCCAAGCAACACGATAACATGTCGAACCATCAACCAAGCCTCAATATCCATCCTCAACCAACACTTACAATCCAAATCTCACAGTGCACACTCTTGTCGAGGCAAGGTGGCCGCGCCTACACGAAAGCCAAACCAACAAAAGAAAAGCAAGCCAACACTATACTATATGAAGTCACTGGCCAAGCCATAAAGGACTTTGATCGGACTGATCAAATACGGTTCTCCTCGAAACAGCGCTAAGTAGCTAACCCACCTGGATCGATTCCAACCGCTGGCACCGGGGCCAAGACGCGTTACCCAATTGTCTCCTCCATGGCCGAACGGTCCCGGTGCCCCGGAGTACCCGTTCGAGGAGACCAAACCCTGTGCAATACAGGTTGTCCGTGACATGCAGACACCAAGTAGGTATGACGAGAGGATCGAACATTCTCGCCCCACCAAGCGATCCTAGACTCGTTCCGCCAATAATCCAACCAACACATCCATAACCATTCTTCCAACATATAGCCCAAGGCACCATTCACAAGTTATTCCCATAGGCACAATGCCTCTTCTCAACACAGTATTTCCAATGGTGCAACACCCATGCTCAAAGCTAACCCATGGCACAATACCGTTTCAGTGGCACAATGCCCCATTCGTGGCACGATGCCCCATCAAGCGGCACAACACCCTCGTCGATGCAGTTGTTCGGTTTTGAACCATAACTGCTCGTTTTGCAAGACAAAGCGACCAAGTGATACCCGTGCACGGATGCACGCTCGCTCGCCCAAATCTCAATGTTCCCAATCTCTCAATGCATCATTCCAACTGTCCAAGCATAATCCCAATTATCCAACCAACTGCCTCAAATGTAATATTCCAACTCTAGCTCCAACTATCCAACGCGTAAACCATATCAAGCCACAATCCTACCAAGCCAATGGCATACACTCTATGCACGCCTCAGTGTAGTGATTCCCAATGTTTCAGCCCAAGTGTTTCAAGCCTTTTACGTGTTTCCATATTATTAGGCATGAAGGAGTAGAGGAGAAGAGAAAGAGCCCACTCACAATGATTGATCCCGTTAGGCATCATGTCCTGCCGATACGGCCAATCCCTTGAACCCGTGGTCCGATGCAAGCGCGATCTACTCAACTGGTATGACCGTGCGAGCAGGTCGTGCTTTACAAATCATCCGACCGATCGGACTAAGGAAGATGGCATTATCATTCCAACTCAGCTATCTCAGTACTGCTCTGAACGAACACCTGATTTCCATCGAACCCGCTAGCCATCTGCACATGAAACAACTCAATCAATACTTATTTCCAAAAGCCAACAAATCAAATGGAACCAGCATTTGTTTCATTCAATCCGACTCAGCGTAACGCACCGTACGGTTGCGGGGCGTTACATAATATACCACTTAGAATCAGGTTCGTCCACGAACCGTGCTGGTACTCATTCCTTTCACATGCCACAATCCAATTCCATGGATCTGCTCTATGCAACTCACATTATCCTGATCCAGACTCAGCATCTCGCTCTGTTGAATGCTCGTACAAATTCTATATTCCCACATCCTCCTTGCAGCTCAATACGAATTCCTCGTATCGCTTAGTTTTGGATCGATACACATATTTAAGGCGTCCCTAAAATACATGTATTTCAGCCGAGCTTTGCGATAGCGAATTTGGATAAGTTACAAGGGTATCTTTATGTCCGAGGCATCCATTTGCTTTACTCCCAATTGAACCAAACTTGATTTCCATTCCAACATATTCGCTTGAGCACTATTTTCAATATGATGATTTTCCACCGATCAATCAGTCCGAGTTCTAACTCAATCCATCCAACTATTTCTGAATCCGCACTAGCAACATCTCCAAATATATCTCATGCACCGAACGATCAACTCAAATGATACTACCCCATCTAGGCGACTTACCCAAATATCAACTTTGCTTTCATCAGCTCAGTCCAACACCTCTTCCTCAATCTCAATATCTCACAGGGTGAACATCTATATTAAGGTTTGTGTGATCCACGAAGATCTCGCCGCCACGCCAAAGGGATAGTGTCGCCATGATTTCAACGTGGACACACTCGCCACAATTCCTAGGTTGCGCATGGAATAGTTCTTCGCGCTGCTTCTACTGCCTCGAAGCATAGGATATCACCTTCGCCTTCCGAATGAGCATGCTTCCCAGACTAAGTTTCAAGATATCTTGTAAATCTGAAGCACGTCTGTCCGTTCCAGTATTCGCAAAGATTTGATTTGAACGAGCCGCCACAGTCATCCATTCATATAAATGCTATTCCCTTCCAGAGCACGATGAGTCAGAGGCGATGCCATCTACAAAAATCTGTGACTCTGAATCTCATCAGTTGACTAGGCTACTTCACCATCGCTTCGATCTTCTGGCTGCATCTTCAGCTGAAGACTATCCCAAGGGTCTCTCAAATCCAACACTCAGTCAATAAGCCAAATCACATTGCTCACATCTGCCCTCGACGCATTCCCAAATACGCCGCCTCAAGGATCGTTCTATGGGTCTACCATATTCATATCCGATTAGCGGGTCAAGGTCGCTAGGGTCAGCTGTCCCGAAGCTACGCTCGATAATTGTAATCATCACGATGGACAGTTACTATGAACCATGCTATATCTCATCTGCAAATCCGAATCAAAATCCAACCATTCCATCCGAGCGAACTTCCGAATCCGAGAACTCATGCACTACCTCTGCTGATCTGTCAACTAATGCTGCTTAACCACCTAGAGTCTTGCTATCTATCCAAGCCACAACTCGAGAACTGTGCTCGTTGAAACCGTCTTCCCTCAATCCGCCGTTCTGCCCTGAATCCATCAAATTTTTGAATTGCCATGTTCGTCTTCTCGCACTACCACTGCAATGATTTTCGAAACCAAAGACTTGCTCCAATTCTTATCTGTTTGCCGCGCTCCACAATGCACGTCCAACTTACTCGAGCAGCACAGTGATTTGTTTCGACGTTGCTCTCATAATTAGCTATCTTCAAACGTCCGTCCACGTCTTCCGGAGAATCTGTTTACTATCGTTGCACCATCTTGCCCAAAATTCCATTTCCGCTAAACCTGAGTCAACTTCACGAGCAGCAACATCCAAAATCTTTCAAGTTTGTGTGAATCCATCTCATTGTCCCTCCAGACCAATATCGTGTTTCTTTGCTCAACCAACAGCTCAAATGTGTCGCCCAAAATCATAGTTCGTGCTCGCTATTATTTGATTCACCCATTGCTCGTTCAAGCGCATCCCAGTTGTTCGTTCCGATCTCGTCCATCACTTAAGCCCAACGATACTTTCATTTGCATCAGTCCGTTCACGATATGCTCAACTCAATATTCGCTTGCTCCATTTTTATTCTTCCCAAATCAACCGACGTGACCAACCAACTTGTATTCTCGTTTCACGAGTCCGTTCAGGCAATTCCCATAGATGTCCAACCAAAATATTTCCAATGCCTTGCTTAACACGTTTGATCCCATATACCACTTCGAATCAAGTCACTACTCACATTACGTTTTCCCGCACGAATCCAAGATCCGTTCGAACCATTCTCCATGCATGATCATGCCTTTCTCAACTCAAGTCTGACACAAAAACTCAGGCAATGCTTGAATTATCCAACTGTTTCCATAAATCTCACTATGCAACTCGTGCCATATCCCATTCACAATACTTCCAGCTATTCTCAAAGCCGTCTGATACTTTCGCAACACGAGCAACCCGTGCAACGATCTCTCTTCCAAGTAATCCAACCCAATACTCAATGGTTCCACAAATTTGTTATACGAGCAACTCGTGCCAACTATTCTGATATTCCCGAGCCAAACTCAAACATGCTCAACCGATGCGCCACAGCCAAACTTTCAACTTCTATCCAACACATTCGCTAGACGAGCAACTCGTGCAACGATTTATTCTCATCGAATGCTTCTACTCAAAACATGCCGTATAACCAAATCTCGTCTGCCAACCAACAGATCCACTGATGCAATCAGAAACTCCCGAACGCTAAGCCAAGCCAACCCAACAAAAGTCCACACTTGTTGCACAAATGCAACAACGCCTAACAAGACTAAGCGATCCTACGAAAACCAACCAAGGCAACCCAACAAAGAATAATATGCAGCCACAACTAGCAATAAATAGACTTATTGCATGAAACATCCGATGCGGCACCGAGTAGAGTCAAGAGCTAGACGACACGCGGAAGCTATTTAGAGTTTGTGATGAAGCGAAGGACCAAGTCCGAGAAAATGAACCAGGCGCTCTGATACCAATCTGTCACGCCCCAATCTCCCGCAAGCTCGATAGTCCCCGCTGAACGTGAATCACTACGTTTACAGCTCTCCCGTAGGACCATCGTTCTCATCGGGACGTGATGCCGTACGAGCCTAGAGTTGCGCTCGTACAAGGTGTCACGACCCGCACCCGGATATTCGGGCACGAGTGCGTGGGCACGTCCAGCCTACGCCGCAGAATCGGCGGTAGTACGCTGTCTAGGCCAAATCCACACTTAACTAAACTAGCTCATTCACAATTAACATAAGCAAGATAATAATGAGAATGGAAACTTAAGATTGCAACTGAAATAAATGTGACAACAGATTCAATTGTTTAGTACAGAAATTCAGAATGAAATCGGGGACAAACCCAATTAATAAGATAAGAAATAGAATAAAGATAGCTACTGCTAACTATTCTGCAGGAGTAGTCTCCTGGGTGGGAACCGGCTCTGCGACTGTATCACCTGCTGGCTCATAGGGTCCATAATAGGTAGGGGCAAGGTTCTCATCATCGCCTAAACAACGTATCCAGTCAGGAAAGGAGCAAAGTACACAGTGCACAACAAGATTAAACTAAATAATTATGACAATTAAATTGAGTATCATATTGAGAACATTACTTAAAGGAAACATCAATATTTCAGAGTTTTAAAGCTATAAACAAGAATATGAGAAAGCAGGGAATAAATGAGACAGAAAATGAAACTACAACTGTCAGCAAGAAATGTAACAAGACTAGAGACTATCTGTGTGAACTTGTGTTTGTTTTAGAATACATAGTTGGCATGTAGGGGTTTATAAGGCTAATAAGGCCGTCATAGACGACTAGTGTCTGGAACAATCAAGTATAAGGCTGATGGTGCAGTCGCGTACCAACAGCTAGTATCTGGACCTGGGGAAGGGTAAACTACATGCCTCCTAGTATTCTCCCACCCGACACGAAAGCAAGACATGAAATCCCGTATTCAAGACATGAAATACAGTATTCTAACACTACGTGTAATCATCAAGGTTACTAGTAGAGCAGGGAATTAATTATCATAATATAAAGATTAACTTGAAGTGCAGGTACTTGCCTGTTGTTTGGATCTGATTAGTTAGGTTCTTGGGGGGAGAAAGTCCAGAGATGAGTCCAAAAGCTGAAATAGACATTACCATCACGCTCAGAAGATGTCAAATAGCTAGAAACGCCTGTCCTTGGGTCTAATTTGGAGACAAGGGCAAAAACGGCAGTTTCGGGTCAAAACGGGGTCCGCCGTTGGGCCCGCTTTGCACCGAAAAACGTGTCCAGGTCAACGGTCTCCAAATTCAACAAACTTAGTGTCAACAGGTCAGGAACGCTGATACGAACCCAACGGAACTTCCAGATTTGGATTCCGATGAGCCGAACACAAAATCGCCCGTCGAGCGGGGCCTGTGGGGCCCACGACACGTGATTTTGTCAACGTTCTCAGAATCGAACCAAACTTGACCCACAGGACCAGCGTATCGCTACGAGTCCGATGGCGCAAGTTTCGTCTCGATCCGACGTGTGTGCACGAAGTTAGGGTGAATTGCCGAAAAGGCGGATACGGGGCGGTGTCCGCGGATACGCGTTGATTCCGGTGTGCACGCACACCCAAATCAGCTTCCGCGAAATCCCACACGTCCGTATCGACGAGGCGCACGTATCTGTGAAGACCGCACGCGACCAAGTCGTCCCGTTTGGCGGGGCGCACTCAGTTCCGGGGTGAAACAGGGTCTGGTTTTTCCTGTTTTTTGGATCGCGGTGTGCGATCACCACAGGGCGCGATGTCCCGAACAGTTTGTCCGGACACCGAGAGGGTCATACTGGCTACGCGTAGGAATTTACGGAATCGAAAACGGAGATCAGGGTTGCAAGATACGAATACCTGAAGGGGACCGAGAAACCAGGGTTTTTCGAGTCCGAATCGAACTCGTGTCCTGGACGTGTCAGCGGCGTGTCCGGGCTCGTACCCGCGTCTGGGTCGTGTCCGCGGCGTGTCCGGGCTCTGGGGGTCTTGGCCGTCGGTCGGCGAGGTCGGGCCGGGGCTGCGGCGGCTCCGGCGAGGGCTGGGCGGTGGCTGCGGCTCCGTCGGAGGGGAGACAGCAGCGGGGAGGAGGGCTCGGGGGTCTGGCCGCCTGGGAAGGAGGAGGAAGGGGAGAGGAAGAGGTTCTGGCAGGGGACGGTGGCCTGGACGGCGGGTGGAGGCGGCGCAGGAGGCTGAGGGGAAGTCGGCGGCGTGTCCGGTGGGTTAGGGTTTTGGGTGTGAGGGCGGATGCGGAAGAGATGGGGGAAAATTTATAGGGGACGAGGGCGAGGTGATGGCCGGGGCGACGTGGCGGAGAGGTTGGAGGGGTTACGCGGTCGTGGCGCGCGTTTTCCGGCGGTGGCGCGGGTTTTCCGGTCGTGGGGATGAACGGGGACGACGGGGGTGACCGGGCGGGTCCGGGTCGGGCGCGGATCCGGACGGGGAGGACCCGCCCGACCCGTTATGGCAATGGGGTTGGGCTGGGTTGCACTGGGCTCGGCCCACTGGGCCTGGCCGGGCCCAAATCCTAATAATAATAATAATAATAATAACAATAACAATAGAAATAATAATAACAGAAATTAATTATTTAATTAATTAATTTAGAAAAATAGTTTTTAGGCTTTTAAAAATAGGTCTGATGCCCAATAAAATCCCAGAAAATTACCCCAAGTCCAGTTTTTTATTTTACACCCAAAAATATTATTTTCATAATATTTTAATATTATGTATTGCTAATTAAAAATCATTTATTAATTAAAGAGCCTTGATTTTAATTACAGAAAATTCACAGAAAATTCCAGAAAATTGGGAAAATCCAAGATTTAATAATTTTGAAAATTCAGGGGGTTTACAACCTACCCAACTTATAAAAATTTCGTCCTCGAAATTTAAAATTATAGCAGGGTTCTCTCGGTCCAATCTCACTTGATTGCGGTCGCTACCCAACTTAGAATTTTACCCATATCCTCTAAGGCTGTTCAACTAGATTGAGAAGATATGCCGACTATATGGTGAGAGATCCTGAGAACCGGGCGAGTAGATTCAGAAAGGGCCTGAACTGGGAAGTGAAGGCTCTCATTTCTTCGAGCCATGAGACGTATACAGACATCTTGAGGGAGGCTCGCAAGGTCGAGAGAGACCTGAGTTGGAGGCCCAAGAGGGACCGAGACATTTTTGGTGGCAGTAGCTGTCACGCCCCAATCTCCCGCAAGCTCGATAGTCCCCGCTGAACGTGAATCACCACGTTTACAGCTCTCCCGCAGGACCATCGTTCTCATCGGGACGTGATGCCGTACGAGCCTGGAGTTGCGCTCGTACAAGGCAATGTTGTCAAACACCAAATGTTATCATTTAAACAACCAAGTTGCAGCGGAAGTCAAGTATTGTGTACCAAGCACACAATCAGAGAAATATGCAGCGAAGCTCACGATAGGGTCAAATGAAATGCCTCATCGAAGACAAGGCCACGAAGGCGATGAAATACTCTTGCTCTTTTCTCTAGCCCACAAAGGTACTTACAGTTCATACATCATGTCCCGTATATCCAAGCAGCGCCACTACGCCTGCGTACCTGAAATATTGCCCACAAACGTGGGTCAGTACACAACCGTACTGGTGAGCGGGGTAACCCACTCGTCTAAGCCGACACTAAGTAAAGTAGTAAATGCAAACAGTTATATGGTGATCTTTCTAGTTGAGTCCTAGATTCATTTCATGGCATAGGGATGACATGTTAAGGAAAGCTGTAAAGCAGTTTAAGCATGCAAGCACTCAACTCAAACCAAATGACAAGCAAATATATAAGCAACTCGAGGGAAACTAGCATGCAAACCGTCCTGCTCAAGTCCAAGCAACACGATAACATGTCGAACCATCAACCAAGCCTCAATATCCATCCTCAACCAACACTTACAATCCAAATCTCACAGTGCACACTCTTGCCGAGGCAAGGTGGCCGCGCCTACACGAAAGCCAAACCAACAAAAGAAAAGTAAGCCAACACTATACTATATGAAGTCACTGGCCAAGCCATAAAGGACTTTGATCGGACTGATCAAATGCGGTTCTCCTCGAAACAGCGCTAAGTAGCTAACCCACCTGGATCGATTCCAACCGCTGGCACCGCGCCCAAGACGCGTTACCCAATTGTCTCCTCCATGGCCGAACGGTCCCGGTGCCCCGGAGTACCCGTTCGAGGAGACCAAACCCTGTGCAATACAGGTTGTCCGTGACATGCAGACACCAAGTAGGTATGACGAGAGGATCGAACATTCTCGCCCCACCAAGCGATCCTAGACTCGTTCCGCCAATAATCCAACCAACACATCCATAACCATTCTTCCAACATATAGCCCAAGGCACCATTCACAAGTTATTCCCATAGGCACAATGCCTCTTCTCAACACAGTATTTCCAATGGTGCAACACCCATGCTCAAAGCTAACCCATGGCACAATGCCGTTTCAGTGGCACAATGCCCCATTCGTGGCACGATGCCCTATCAAGCGGCACAACACCCTCGCCGATGCAGTTGTTCGGTTTTGAACCATAACTGCTCGCTTTGCAAGACAAAGCGACCAAGTGATACCCGTGCACGGATGCACGCTCGCTCGCCCAAATCTCAATGTTCCCAATCTCTCAATGCATCATTCCAACTGTCCAAGCATAATCCCAATTATCCAACCAACTGCCTCAAATGTAATATTCCAACTCTAGCTCCAACTATCCAACGCGTAAACCATATCAAGCCACAATCCTACCAAGCCAATGGCGTACACTCTATGCACGCCTCAGTGTAGTGATTCCCAATGTTTCAGCCCAAGTGTTTCAAGCCTTTTACGTGTTTCCATATTATTAGGCATGAAGGAGTAGAGGAGAAGGGAAAGAGCCCACTCACAATGATTGATCCCGTTAGGCATCCTGTCCTGCCGATACGGCCAATCCCTTGAACCCGTGGTCCGATGCAAGCGCGATCTACTCAACTGGTATGATCGTACGAGCAGGCCGTGCTCTACAAATCATCCGACCGATCGGACTAAGGAAGATGGCATTATCATTCCAACTCAGCTATCTCAGTACTGCTCTGAACGAACACCTGATTTCCATCGAACCCGCTAGCCATCTGCACATGAAATAACTCAATCAATACTTATTTCCAAAATCCAACAAATCAAATGGAACCAGCATTTGTTTCATTCAATCCGACTCAGCGTAACGCACCGTATGGTTGCTGGGCGTTACAGTAGCAGCGCAGGTCCAGCCAAGAAGCCCTATTTCCAGCAGCAGAGGCTGCAGTTCCATGCGCCTATTAGAGCACCTATACAGCAGACGTACCAGATGCAGAAACCAGCCTAGCCAGCTTGTGCTTGTCCCTTCTTTAAGAAGGCAGGTCACGGATGGAATATTTGCAGGAAGAGGCTCAGTCAGTTCTTATTTTGTGGTTCATCAGATCACCAGCTGAGGAATTATCCCAAGACCTTAGCTTGTACAGCTCAGGATGTAGCCCCGATCCAGAGGATACCTGCGAGACACCCGATGGGACAGCAGAGAGGACCTCCTTTGTAGCCCCAGCAGCAGAAGTTCGTGCAGCACCAGCACCAACAGAGAGGTGCACAGCAGGGGCGAGCTTTTGCCCTGACCGTGGAGGAGACAGAGCCAGTCGGAGACGTGATATCAGGTTCAGTCTTACTTGATTCTTTTCCAGCTCATGTCTTATTTGATTCCGGTGCATCTCATAGCTTTGTATCTATATCTTTTGCTCTGAGATATCGTCTTGAGTCTGAACCATTGGCGAGGACTTGCAAGATCACGACCGGGGGTGGCATCATCCTGGTTAGTGATGTTTGCAAGAACCAGAGGGTTTATGTGGGAGGCCGTGAGCTGAGCGTATGTTTACTTGTAATGCAACTTCCGAGTTACGATATAGTACTCGGGATGGACTGGTTGAGTAGAAATCACGCTAGTATCGATTGTCGTGGAGGCAGAGTCTTATTTCAGACGCCAGGAGAGCCGAAGTTCGAGTTCGTCGAGGAGTAGAGCAGAGCGAGGGCGATTTCTGTGGAGCTTTGGTAGAAGAGCAGGAGCCGCCACATCCGTTGATTACGGAATTCTTGGATGTCTTTCCAGAGGAGTTGTCGTGGTTACCACCGGACAGAGATATGGAGTTCTCTATAGATTTAGTGCCAGGCGCAGAGCCGATCTCTCAGCTCGTCCATAGAGTAAACAACAGCGAAATGGCGGAGTTGAAGAAGCAGGTGGATGAGTTGCAGGACAAAGGCTTTATCCGTTCCAGTTTATCACCATGGGGTGCTCCGGTACTGTTTGTACCCAAGAAGGATGGGTCGGTACGTATGTGTATCGACTACAGGGCACTTAATAACCTCACTATTAAGAACAAATACCCGTTGCCGCGGATTGATGACTTGTTTGAACAGTTGAGCGGAGCGAAGGTATTCTCCAAGATAGACTTAAGGTCAGGGTACCACCAGGTGAAAGTGAAGAGGGAAGACATCCTAAAGATAGCTTCCAGGACTCGTTATGGGCGGTTCGAGTTCTTGGTGATATCGTTTGGGTTGACCAATGTCCCGGCAGTGTTCATGAACCTGATGAACAAGGTGTTTCATCAGTACCTGAACCAGTTTGTTGTAGTCTTCATAGATGATATTCTGATTTACTCGAAGACCCAGAGGAGCATGAGTAGCACTTGAGGATTATTCTGGAGACCCTCAGGAAGGAGAAGTTGTATGGCAAGTTGTCGAAGTACGAATTCTTACTTGATAAGGTTGAATTCCTTGGGCATGTCATTACAGGAGATGGAATCTAGGTGGACCCAAAGAAGATCTTAGCAGTTGAATCGTGGTCTACCCCGATTTCAGTAGTAGAGATCAGGAGCTTCCTTGGATTAGCAGGCTACTACCGGAAGTTTGTTCAGGACTTTTCCAGACTAGAAGAGCCGATGACTAGGCTGACCAGAAAGGATGTAGAATTCGTCTGGACTGAGAATTGTCAGTCAGCATGTGAGGAGCTGAAGAGGAGATTAACTACAGCTCCCATCTTGACACTACCATCAGGAGCAGGAGGATTTTCCATTTACAGTGATGCATCAAGGAATGGTTTGGGTTGTGTATTACAGCAGCACGGGAAGGTGATTGCCTATGCTTCCAGGCAATTACACCCGCATTAGAAGAACTACCCATAATTTGGAGCTTGTAGAGGTTATCTTTGCTCTCAAATTATGGAAACACTATCTTTATGGAGAGAGAGTAGAGATCTTCACAGACCATAAGAGCTTAAAGTATGTGTTTACACAGAAAGAGCTCAACATGAGGCAGCGGCGATAGTTGGAGATGATGAAAGACTTTGACATATCTTTGCAGTACCATCCAGGGAAGGCCAACGTAGTCGCGGATGCTTTGAGCAGGTATCCCGTGGCTATGTGCTTGACTAGAGACTGACATATATTGGCAGATCTCAACAGTTTGGGCATTGAGGTATTGGTTCCTGGAGTCACAGTGCAGATGTGGGGACTTCGGGTTCAGTCGGAGCTGATGGACCGAGTCAGAGCCGGACAGTATGAGGACGAGTCTCTGAGGAGCATCAGAGCACAGGTTCAGGTCGGACTGGCAGAGGACTTTATCATCGCAGATGATGGATCATTGGGTTACGATACCAGGTTGTGCGTACCAAAAGGAGCATTGCACGAGGAGATTATGCAGAAGGCGCATCGTTCCCAATACTCTATGCATCCCGGTGACAACAAGATGTATAGAGACATAAGACAGCATGTATGGTGGTATGGCATGAAGCGGGAGGTAGCTAGGTTCGTGTCCAGATGCTTAGTTTGTCAGCAGGTCAAGGAGGAGAGACAGAGACCAGGAGGATTGCTTCAGCCTTTGCCCATTCCGGAGTGAAAATGGGAACATGTTACTATAGATTTTGTATCGGGACTTCCGCGTTCTTCAGGAGGCAAGGATGCGATTTGGGTCATCGTGGACAGGTTGACCAAATTAGCCCACTTTCTGCCATTTAAAGTGGGTACATCTACGGAGAGACTTACGGAGATGTATGTGCGCCAGATTATCAGATTGCACGGTCTTCCAGTGAGCATTGTCTCGGATCAGGATAGTTGCTTCATGTTCCATTTCTGGAGGAGTTTACAGGCTAGCTTGGGAACTCAGCTCAAGTTCAGTACCGCTTATCACCCTCAGACGGACGGATAGTCGGAGAGGACTATTCAGACTCTCGAGGACATGCTACGCACCTGTGTTTTGGATCTTGAAGGTTCTTGGAAAGATCATCTTCACTTGGTAGAGTTTTCATACAACAACAGCTACCAAGCCAGCATTGAGATATCACCATTCGAGGCATTATATGGACGGAGGTGCCACACTCCATTGTCCTGGGATGCTGTTGGTGACAGGGCTTTATTGGGACCAGAGATAGTAGTGGATGCAGCAGAGAAGGTGAAGCTTATCAGGGACAGACTTCGAGTGGCGCAGGACAGGCAGCGACATTGGACCGATAGCCAGCGGAGACCTTTGGAGTTTGAGGTATAGCTTTAGTTTTGTCTTGCTTGTGTTTGCTTATTGTTTTGTTAGAGTGCTAAGGTTGTGTTTCGTGCTAGGTTGGCGGTCTGGTTTTGTTGAGGATTTCTCTGACACGTGGCACGATTCGTTTCGGTGGAGACGGCAAGCGTAGTCCGCGATTCATCGGTCCCTTCAGTATTTTTGAGAGGGTCGGTGCAGTCGCTTACAGGCTAGACTTACCACCTGCATTAGAGAAAATGCACAACATGTTTCACGTGTTACAGTTGAGACGGTATGTGGCAGATTCCAGTCATGTGTTGGATCATTCGGAGATAGAGGTGGGGCCTACTCTCAGCTATCCAGAGCAGCCAGTGGAGATTCTGGATCGGAGAGAGAATGTGCTGAGGAACCAGATGATTCCTTTGGTGCACGTCGCGTGGAGGCATCACTCTCTAGGAGAGAGTACCTGGGAGCGAGAGACCGAGATGCGCGAGCGATATCCGTATCTGTTCGAGCCGTGAGGTATAATTCTTTCTTGCATTGTATTATTGTTTTGGTAGATAGTTTTTTCCTTAATTTCGAGGACAAAATTTTTCTAAGGTGGGTAGGTTTGTCACCCTCATATTTTCATCCAAGGGTAGTTTGGTAATTGTCAATGGTTATTATTATTTTAGGATTATTATAATTAATATTTGTGCATGGCATGATTTATTTATTTATTGTATTATTATTTGTTGCTAGTGTAGATTTATTTTGGACTTGTATAGTGGACCTAACCATTTATGTAGAAAGCATGAAACAAACTTTTAGACTAGTCTAAGTTGAGCCCATGAATTAGGCCCATGAATTATGAGGCTTGATTAATTAGTGAAACCATTAGACTAGAACCTTTCCTCCCTAATTAATTTCTTTATGAGAGGCCCCAAGGGATATTTGTGTCATTTCACATTGTATAGAGAGTGTATATAGGCCGGCCCCCTCCATGAGGAGAGAGAAAATCATTCTTTTTATTCCAAATTCTAGATCTATAATTTCTCTCTCCAAATTCCCTCCATTTCCTCACCAATTCTCCACCAATTCTTCTCCAATTCCCTTCTAAATTCATCATTGAGGTTGCTACACCAAGGATCTACAAGAAGGAAGCAAGGAACAAGGAGGAGGAGGCCAAGATCTACAAGGAGAGGAGCTACTTGTCAATTGGGGACTTTTTATTGGAAATTCATCTCTCAATAGGTACAATTCAGTTTTTTTCCTTCTAATAGACTCTAGATCTGAGATTTTTACCATGAGAAACCAACCCACATTCATAGGATACCCATAGGATTTGGTTTTAGGTCAATTGGAGACCTACGGTGGAAGTTATAACCAATTTGGTGCCAAATTTGAAAAAATTCCGAGATTGGCACATGTAGTGCTTGTCAATTAATCTAATAGATCTAACTGACACTTGATTGTTTGTATGTGACTAGTATCGTGTCCATAATTGGATACGTGTAGGTCGTATCTCGTCAATTTGACGAAACGGGTGGATTTTGGAGGTTTTCCTCCGACACGGGGCCTTGTGCATATCATATTGTGACACGGACACGTAGACACTCTAATTACTATATGTATTATTCATAATTTATGTATTAGACTTGTACGTGTCCTCCGGGATACGTTTGGTTGTGTGTTGGAGTCGTATCGCAAGCGTATCATAGAGAAAGTGTGATATGGGTGCGATGCGCCCCATGTGTTTGATGTTTTATTCTTCTCTTTATACATGCATGTGTAATTACATATATATAAGTTATCTATGTATTATTTAGGGTATATCATAGTGTATTTTGGGTTATGTATATGTGTGTGTCTATGTGTGTGTGTGTGTGTATATATATAGAGAGAGAGAGATATATGTATATATATCTAAATGAATATCTATAAGTGTTAGTTTGTATACATATATGTGTTTAGGTGTTATATGTATGGGATATATATATATACATGTATAGGTTTATGCTTAGATGTTAAATGTTGTGTTGGTTCATATATGCATAGATCTATATCTATATGAAATTATATGGGTATTTATATATATATGCATAGTTATGTGTTGAGTGTATTTATATTTATAGATGTATATCTAGCTATCTTAGTGTGTAGGTTGGTGTCATAGATATCTATGTGTGTCTGTGTGACTTGGGAGTGTCGGGCATCTACTATCAACAGTAGGGGTCACTGTTATAGGAGAGCAGTGCCAGACTGTATAGATTAGTAATTGGAGGAAGAGGAGTTTCAGCAGCAAGGTCTCCATACACAACAGCATCTGCACTGTGTGCAGTGCACACGGTTCTGAGACAGGGAGCATCTGCACTGTGTGCAGTGCACACGGTTCTGAGACAGGGGGGCAACTGCACTGTGCGTAGTAAAGAAAAGGGTAAGCAGGAACAGCAGCATTTCGGCATCGACTGTGCAGATTACTAGGAGGGGAGCCACAGCAAGATCGGGTTTCAGCAAGTTTGGGTAGTTTACTGTGCAGTTTCCACTGCAAGTTTCAGTTTACAGTACAGTTCAGTGTTGGTTTCAGCTAATTCAGTATCCTTCAGTTAGAACTGTGTATCCGTATTTTACTTTTCAGTTAGACTTTGAGGTATTGGCTTGGCAGGATGTTTCAGTTCAGTTAAGGAATTGTGGTAGATGTGTTTGTGTTAAGGCATTTAGTAAGAGTTAGCTAGTATTGTAGTTAGTTAGCATCTATATATATATATATATATATATATATATATATATATATATATATATAGGTTAGTATCTAACTAGCTATATAGTTAGCTATGTACATGTATATTGGTTTATAATAGTTGTTTTAGAATAGTAGTTGGTTTATCTATGCATGTACTAGTTATACGTTTTAGTTGGGTATCGAGATTATGAGCGATACGCATTGGTGCAAGGCCGAGGTATCATATTTAAATTATTTGATATATTTATTATATTTAACTTGAACATATAGATATAAAATACTATTTTACATATTCAAAACTTGCGTATCTTTGGATACGGCTCTTTGAATGATTTATTTATTCTTAGCTTAGCTTGTATAGCATAGCTTCATAGTGTATCGACTTAGTGACTTAGCATTAGACTCTTGCAACCTAGATTTCATCGGTTTGACTTAGAAATGGTGTATCGACCTAGAATTTCATCAACTTCATTTATTTTCATTATCGAACCTTGTATTGATGCAACATACCATATATAGGTTGTGAGACACCAGCTTGGGCATCGAGAGACACACTTTGCTCAGGACTTCAGGATAGTACATTTCTCTGATTATTTTTAATTCATAATATTGTATATATGCATGTTCTAGAATTGTATACATTGATTTCCGATACAGTGATTTCACGGACTGGTATTATATGGATCCCGTCAGAAGGTATTATCCCCTACCGTATTCAACGGGTACCCAGTCACATGTATTTCATCGTGTGCATCGGGTATTGACTTTCATGTACTTCTTGTGCATCCACTATTTCGTGTGCTAGTGTGACTATATCGTGATCATGTACGTAACGTGTCATGATTGGATCCATGAGTATTGGTTGGGGAGGGGGAGTAGGAGTTGGTTATGTGATCAAAGCCCTATTGATCTCATGTGCATGTCGATTATACACCTCAAGTATAATGGAGTTACCTTTATACCTCATGTGCAACCTAAGCCGATCACATAACAAACTTGCACTCTAAATCACGTAGTTAGTATTCTTGTTCTCTACTTGCTGTTATTTCTCGTATTTACTTTCCAGTTCTTATTGTGCTTATTGCTTGTTCACCATGTATTGTATATTCTTTATACTTGTGCATCTTGTATCCTTTTTCTATTGCTTGTTATATATGCTCGATTATGCTATTGAAACTGCTTGCAGAGGTTGTACTTCGCTCCAATCCTGACTGGATATATTTTTCTAGATGATTGGCTAGAGGAGCTGTGTCCCACATATTACGGTCTTCGGGAGGGTGAGACTTTAGAGGATACTCCCCTAGAGCAGGAAGACATAGTACCAGTGACTGAGGAGGTTTAGTTTATGTTTGTTGATTCTTGTATTAGACTATTCTTTTGATGAGATTCACAGATGTATTATTATTTCAGACTTGTGGATTGTATCTTTCTTCCTTCGTTATTCTACTCGTGCATTACTCTTTCTTAGTTTGTTTTGTGATTGAGATTTGATATACTTGTGAGATACCATATTGATCCTCCGTTTGGAGTTGAGATGATTGACAGGTACCATATTATATTGTTAAGATGTTAGATAGTTAGAAATGACCCAGACAGTGTTCTACTGCCGATTCTGCGGCGTAGGCTGGGCATAACCACGTACTCGTGCCCAATATCCGGGTGCAGGTCGTGACAGGTCATGGGGTGGCCGTTTACTAAGGGGGAGGTAAAGGGTGTTTTGAATTGTCATGAAGGATTGGGGGTTATGCATGTGTGAGAAAGTGAAGAGGTAGGGAGGGTTATGGGTGAAGGAATATGAGAATTAAGGGGTTTATGGCTGCCCACTAAGTGTGTTTGACTATACTTGAGTAAATCCATTAGGTTTTAAGTGGTGAGGTGAAGAGTTGGGTCCATCCCCAAAAGGTGCAAAGCTGAAATTATTTTCTAAAAGTTTAGATGTGAGGTTTTGAGTGGTGAACCTTGGAGTTTGGTATTTTGTAGAGACTAAGATGGTATTTGGTGTTTGGCATGAACCATATGAGGGTGTGGGAATGTTTGGTTTAAGTTTTGACTAGGTTTGGGCTAAGTCAAACCGTTTGCTCAATAAGACTAGGAATTGTGTCATAGGTGATTGTCAATGTATTGGAAGCATATAGGAGTTCATTTGGGTGGGACACAAGTATCATGGATGTAGTAGACTTAGAGAAGATTATGGTCGTATAATTGGTTACAAGGAACGGGTTGAAGTTGTGTCTCCAATTTCGATTGGAACGGACATAGGTGGAAAGCTTAGGTTCGAGCTGGAAATTGTGCACGAATGTCATGCGATTAAAATGAAGTACAAGAGAGTGTGTTTATGAGTGACACAAATGTCAAGATTAAGATTGACTCATCTAAGTCAAGGGTATAAAATTTGTTGAGTAGCAAAGGCTAGCGTAGTATTTTAATTATCGATACAACGGTAAGGTGCACCGAAGATATCACCATTGAAAATATGTAAAATAATTCCATCTCCTAACCCTAATTATCTCAAATAAATTATAATACCACACTAATCTATATATTACCTAAATTTGGGTGGAGGGGTTTACAGTATTCTTGAACATGTACTAAAACAAGATTTCAATGCTACCATGGACATCAGGACCATCAGAAGATTATGTGCAAAAGAAAAAATTATAGAAAAAATTATTATTTCTGTCTTTTCCACTATTCTGAAATTATAAAATATGATTCAGAATCCTCGTCATATATAAGAGTTTAAATACAAGTACAATTTTTTAGTTGGAAGAAAATATTGTTTTTGTTTCTTTTTTTGTAGTTTATTCTTAGCATGAGATAACTTAAAAATTAAACTTAGAGCTACTACTACCTTAAGCAGTTGTATCGAGTTGGTTCGATACAAATTTTTTCTTCATATAAACTAATTAGAGTATCTACACGTTCTTTAATTTTTAATTTTAAGCTACTTACCTCAACATTCATATTGTCCTAAAAACCATCTCACAATATAAATACACCATCTAATTTGATTTTAGGATTTAAAATCGCAGTCAAACAATATAAAAGAGGTATTTTACACCAATATTTTAGAAATGACAATCAATACAAGGAGCATTTCTACATTTTACAAATAAATGAGAAATATTAATTATTTCTGTTAAAACTAAATGATAAGTTAGATAATAAACTCCAGATAAAATGTATGTAAAATTTAAAACAATTCTAAAAAATTCATAAATTGAAGTAGCAATTAACCAATTATTGTCAGTTATTTGGTAATCAACATTTGGATTAACACGAATATAGTGTGTAATAACACACACACACACACACACACACACACACATACACAAACACACACACACATATATATATAATACAAGATTGCAACATCAAATATATCTAATTCTATCTATGTGGTACATTCTAAACACATCTCCTAAATGTCATGTACGCATAACGTTTTAAACTCTTGTTGCCTACATGGAGAAATGTTCAAACTAGTTAGACATGTTCTAATATTTTGTAAATTTGTTTAAAAATATTGAAGGCATTCTTGTACAATTAAATTAACAATATGACAAGCACGTCTTATATGAAAAGGTCGTCCTTCTAATACAAATAAAAATTTAGATTTTAAAATATTGATACAAGAATTATTATTACTAGCATTATCAAAAAAAATTATTATGAATATCATATTCACGTAAAACTTGTAATATGGTTACACCAATTGCAATTCCAACAATCTTAGACAAAGAATTCGTTTTCTACTCCATATTAACTTTTTTTTAAATGTAATTTAAAAAACTAATCAAACTTCAATATCAAAATTAACTAATTTTATAATAATAATAAAATTATTTAAACCTCAACTTGATTTCTTCCAAAGCCGAATGTAGATCTGTTGCAGCTTGGTGGTGGTCGATCAAGTTGAACCATCCAATTTTTTCGAACTTTTACAATTTTTCTTGTACTTCAGTCTCCAGAAAGTTACTACTTCACTGAATTGCTTCTAAATATTAAAAGAGGGAAAAAAATTTGGTTAAATTATATCATATTTATAAAAATTATCGGGTGCCAAATGATTATCAATATCCTTATAATATAGTTGTTATAGAGGTATTTTGGTCATTTTTAGCATAAATGGCCATAATACCCCTTATAAACTTTCAAAAACGATTAGAATTTGGGCGTATTTTGGTAAAACATCCCCCATTTAATAAAACTGGTTGTTGGGAGATTTTTTTTTTCAAAATACCCCTCCCAACCTTTATATAATAAAGGGAATATTTTTGGTAAAATATCCACCAAATTATTAGTTATGTGGGCCCGGGGGTTCCAGGTTGACCGGGCCTAGAACCGGGTTGTCGATCGGACTGTTCCAGGCAGCAATCGTTTTGGGGTCAAGACCAGTCCAACCCGGATTTGATCGTGTCAGGCCCGAGTTCCGGGCCACTCGGCCTAATACACAGGCGTAATACACACATTGACAACTTTTATAATGGCTCTTTAAAGTTCCCGTGCCTTCATTTTCTTTTTTCATTTAATGACATTTTTGTATTTATTGTATTGTGCGGTTCTAGGTATTTGTTTTTGTGTGTTGGGATTTATAAGACTTGCTCTCCCTGATTCATTTGTGACATATAATTTAGTAAAATAATTTCAATAGATTGATTTTTATATACTTAGAACAACACTATTAATAGTTCTATTTTTTGAGGTAACATTTGTGTCGGTGATTGTACTTTTTCTTATAATATTAACATAATAATTATTATCAAAATTATTATAAACATTGTAACAATGATCTAAAAGACTATCAAAGTGTTGCATGGTTAGAACCAATAGAAGCACTAGGATATATACAATTTTTTTAAATATCTAATATATAAAAATTAAACAGTTTAAAATATCAAAATTAACTACTTATACAATATAATATAAAAAATATTAAACCTGGACTTGATTTTCTCTGAACTTGATTTTATCTGAAGCTGAATGTTGAAGTGTTACAGCTTGGTGGTCGTCGATCAAATTAAAACTATATAAAAATTAAACAGTTTAAAATATCAAAATTAACTACTTATACAATATAATATAAAAAATATTAAACCTGAACTTGATTTTCTCTGAACTTGATTTTCTCTGAAGCTGAATGTTGAAGTGTTACAGCTTGGTGGTCGTCGATCAAGTTAAAACCTTCAAAATCTAATTTCTCGAACTCTTGCAAAAAAAAATTTTACACTTCCGTCTCTAGAGTCAATTCACATAATAAAATACAAGCTTGATTGAAAGTATTAGAAGAGAAGAAGAAGAAAAATTGTTGTGGTAAATTTGGATATATTAAATCCTATTTGCAGAAATTTTTTGTGTCAAATGATCACAAAAACCTTTAGAATATAGTTATTATGAAATATTTTGATCATTTGTGTTGTTCCTGAGAAAAAAGTTCAAACTAATTTAGAAAATAAAATGTTCAAAACATTTATGACACCCTCAGATGAAAATACAGTACCAATAACACTAGCCATATTTATACTTCCTGGCATATGAAATATGTCATTTGAGGCTACTACCCTTGTTTGCCTACAATAAAGATATCCAGCATCAATTATTTTAAAATATGGACACCCCATGTAATAAACATAAAATATAGAGGTAGGTTAGTATAAATAATCCTATAAGTATACAAACTCAATCCACATATCCTTTGGCCTCGAGGCTTATGGAAACCATCTTGATTCGGAATTTTGGTGAGAAATTTCCTTCAAAAGCTCATATCAGACACAATTCCATGTACATTAAGCCGAAAAAACATATATTAAGATCAGCAGGTGACAAAACAAATATGGGGAGAATATTTCTTTTGCTTTTTTCCTTTCTTATGTCAACCATATAGGTGGTGTTACTGTTTAGTTTCAACATATTGAGAACTCACTCACTCAGAGCTGATGAGGAAAATTTAGTTGTTCTTGGAAGAAAGAATTAATCTCAGTTAATTGATGCCAACCTGTCGACAAAAACGTCAAAAGTCTCGCAACGGTCCAGCATGCTAACCCTCACATACTTGGAGTCGACTCCGAAATGCTTCCCGTTTCGAGTTAATATCTTGTGCATCTTCAGAAATTCCTCGCAGTCTTCAACCCCTTCCTTCTCACATTTCAACCAGGCAAAACCTGCACATAGAAAACAAAAACAAAAAAAATTGAAAATTATATTGTTATAAATATGTCTTTATAAAAATTCATAATAGTTAGTACTCCATGTTTATGCATCCTTAAGGTCATTGCGATAGGTACACGGCCATCTTGGTTATTTTTCTAAGTGATATATTACATCTATCATTTTCTAAATATTCTTGTAATTTTTTCATTTAGTTGCATTTCTATCATAGTTTACAGTATCAGCCGATACTGATACTATTTGGCATGTTCCGATCCGATATCGATGATACCCAATACTGACCGATGTCGACATTGGGGGTCTCTTTTACGGTCAATTCGGCAAAGAAAATTAAACGAACAAGACAAATCAACAAGGTTGTAAAAGCATAGTAAAGTTGTACAAGCATGTAAAAGACAAAAACTTATATATCGCATGTAAAACAATCGACAAGGGCGACTACTATTCATTCAATTTCAAAACTGCTAAGAAACAACACTAGAAATACTTAAAATTATGCCTAAATGTATAAAATATATTTCCTAAAATGTTAATAATTATTTGTTTTTCGATACCAAAAAATATGATACTCCGATCCGAAACAGCTGATACTGCTGATACCTTCGATCCCGATCCTCATAGTAATGGTCTGATACATATTCCGATATCGATACTGTGAACCTTGATTTCTACTTGAACCATAAGTAAGAACATTTCTTTGGTTATCAAATAATACATAATATGGTCAAAACTGGATATCTATTATTTATAGTAAGAAAAAATATATATATACCCTTTTCATGAGAATGATTATTCCCACCTCCACCTTTCAGCTTACACATCTACAACATACTAATTCCTATGAAAATTCTCCAAACTTCATTGGCTAGCACAAAAGGAATTACCAGAAAATAGTGGAGTTGAAATTCTATATATGCTTAGATTAAAGTATTATCAAGAAGTTGTGAGATTTTTTTTTTTTTTTTTTACATAGACTCCTTTGAGTTGTGCATACCAGGATGGGCAGTGGTCTTCTCCCCGTAGAAGTTGCACGTCTCCAAAGGATACACGGGCAAGCTGAAAACACCATTGGCCTTGGCTGCCTCCCTCAGTTTCTCCCAACGATAGGCTAATATCCGGCGTCCGTAGTCGAAGAGCTTGGCAGTCGGTTCGGAGTTCGGGAGCTCGTAGCCATCCGAGATCACTTTGAGGATCTTTCCAGCTCGGAGTTGCGAATCCTTCGACACCCCGATGGTGTTCAGCTCTATGAACTTGTTCATCTTCTTGGCTACTTCCGGGTCCTTGACCACTGCCCACCTGGCCACAGGCGCCTCCACAATTAGTACTTAAATTAGTAGGAGGAACTTCTTCATCGCAAAGATGATAAAGATAGTCCCACATTAGAAAAAAAAAATCCAATTTTAATAGCCTTCTAGTTTGCAAGCATCGTGTCAGTTTGTAATCCTCTCTTGTTAGGACAAAGTTGGAGTCAGGTTCAATCTGTGATTTTCAATATCTCACAGTTTTGAGTCTATCTTTGTAAGTTCGGGAATAACAAAAGAGCTAGTGACTTACCCCAGCCGAGTCCCAGCATGGCCAGTGCTCTTCGACACCGTAAAGAGCATTATGTCTTGATCGACCAGTCCGGTGATGGCAGTGTACTGAGGCCAGTAATATGCCAGATCGTAGATTAGCTTGCCATCCTTGGAGTTCAAGACGGGCTGCATTTTGAAGCCATCGGGGTTGTTGGGCGTGCAGACGATCTCGATGTGGGAATCTCCCTTGAACTTGTAAGCATCCCCAGCCCACCGGAAAAGCCCTGAACGGAGGTAGTCCGTAATTGCGGAATAAGACTGCAAACACGAGGTTAATTTAGTAGAGCTTTATTTCACTCTTACATACAAAATCAAAACTAAATTATAACATAAGACTCGTATAGCAGTACTCATTGAAATATCCTAGTTTTTATCATACCACATGCCATGAATCTTTATTAAGTGAGATTAGTATAGAATTTCAGAACTGCTAAGGATCTTTATTAAGTTAAATTAGTGTAGAATAACAGAACGGCTGTTGATCTTCACTAAATAATAATAAGAAATGAACAAAATAACATGTCCTTATATAACTAAAAATCATACTGTAAAAAAAAAAGGTAATTGTTGTGTACAATTCTAGGTAGACAAGATATAGTATATATTAAGCCTGCAATTGGTTTCTGACTTTCTGGTACCGGCTTATAAGTTCTTAATGAATTGAGAAAACAATTCGCGCAATATATGCATGTATATAATATATGCCTCCTAAAACTCGAACAGGATATTGTGTCACCTCTGTTAAAATACCACATATATGGCACCTTGGGAGTACAAATCTTGGCTGATTTCATTTCGATATTGTATCTCAAATCTAAGCAATTCAGTTCTATTTAAGTCTTGCTATCATATGCCTAGAGAAGGCATGTATATATCAGATGGGGGGACAATGAAGCCAGGGGCAGACACAGAAGAGGTCGAGCGGGGTCAACTGACTCCACTGAAAATGCAATATTAGCAATAAAATTATATATATACACACTTTATTGCTGCAACTAGTAAGCAGTAAGACGTAAAATTAGAAATGGTTTGAAATAGAATTTGAATCGGTAAAGAAAGGAACATTGAACATTGCTGCACCTAGAAAAATGTTTACAGAACATTGGACAATGTAAGACACGTATATATATATATATATATATATATATATATAATTGCCAAACCAAAATATTCCTACTTCACCATTTTTCCTATAAAACTACCATAACATAAAATTATAAAAGTAAGTGGACCTAACCCATTGAATCATGACTATATCAGCTATTCTGATATATAAATTCGATACATATATTAAATCATAGAAGCGGTTTTTGTTTTATTTTCTTGGAACATACAAGGCAAGAATTTTTCGATATTTCTTATTTTATCTTCTTGTTATGGGCAGGGAAAACAGAATTTTCTTTTCTTTTTTTTGTTTGTTTGCACCGTTAAAAGATATACTCTGGAATATGAGTCAGAGGACAATGTAAGACACGTTAACTTATATATATATATATATATATATATATATATATATATATATATATATATGTTGATTTTTAGTATGTGGTTTTATTCTTTGACTTTTTTTTACATTTGAGATTGATCCCCTCTCTTAAATTCCTGTGTCAGCCCTTGAATGAAGCTGCCTTTGAAAGTTCATCTTTTAAATACTAGAATAACATGATTGTCAAACTGCTAACCGAAGTTTCTGTCTCAGTAACTGTACATGCAGATGGTGACCAAGTAAAAATTTATTTCATCCATGAATGCTGATATTGAGAGAGCTCACCGAATAATATGGAACTGCAGATACTACGTTCATGGGCTCAGGAGCATCCGAGGGAGACAAGGCATAAAGGGCAGCCTGGTAAAGTTGAGTTGAGCCGGTGCCAACTATGATATGCCGGCCCTCGGTGACAGCATTGCCGACCAGCTTGTGCAGGCGACGAATCTCCCTGCCGAATTCCGGCTCGAGGAACCAGCATATATTGGTGACATCTGAGAAGTAGCTCATGGTATCCCACCCTTGGATTAGAATGGATGCCTGGTCTCCCATACCACGCCAGAAACTCTCGAACATGGTTGGATCGCCACTGCAAAATGAGTTATGCAAGAAAAACTGAGTTCAGATTTACAACAAAAACATCGACAAAGCCCTTTATCCCAAATTATTTTTATGCAAAACAAATTAAAAAATCCTTTTTTATTTTTATTCATGACGTATCCTATCCTATCTTCTTAGCTTTTGTTTAGTACAGTCAATGGTAGCACTACAAGAAATTCGGATTTTCGTGACAAGTGGTTTGTGACAAGTGTATAACTTGTCAGTGAAAGGGATACTTATGTGATGTAATATGACATTTACTGGTCACTAAACATATAAGTTTACAGTGACAATAATACAAACGTTACTGCAAGTGGTTACAGTGACGACATTGATTGATCACTAAACATATAAGTTTACAGTAACAATAATAAGAGCATTAATGTAAGTATTTACAATGATGACATTTACTTGTCTAAACATATAAGTTTACATTGACAGTAATATGAGCGTTACTGAAAGTATTTTGATGTTATATGCCGTCGGAGAAATAATTCTTTATTTTCTAGCTAAAAATATTTATTTATTTTTAGTTATAATAAGATGATATTCTTGACAATATCATGCGTCACTTATAACATTCATAGTGACGAGGTATGTTGTCACGTAAAGAATACTATCAGCGACAAGCTTTGCTTGTAACAGTTGAAAAAATTCTGTGACGCCATGTTTTTAGTCGTCACTTGTCTTTCACCTACGGAAGTATATACAACAAAAGTACCTCGTCACTTTACTCGTCACGGAAGACGTGTTGTAATGCGTTTAACATGTTCTGTGACAACTTTACATGTCACAAAAAAACCCAATTTTCTTATAGTGTAGTACCCTTCGTAGAATTTTGAATTTAGATCTTAAATCCAATGATACTTAATATCTCTGTCTTTTGTCAACAATTATTTTAAGCCTTTGGCTTGTGACGTAGGTTCCTCACAATTGTCTTCGTATATCAGTTGAAACTTGCTTAATTACAATATGCTGTCTCCTCGTGCAAAAAGATAAAACGTTAAGTGGCCATACCCATGCTTCGAACATTTGAATTTTCTCCTGAGCGGAGTTATATCTATTGTTATTTGCAATAGAATTAGGTACCCTCTTGATAGAACTGAAAGGTGTCGCCTTTCCGTTAAATGAGTGCCACGTAGGCAAATATCCCACTTAAAATCCCAAGGCCTGCGTGCATGCATCAATTCAAGACTGGCTATGCATTTTTCGTATTTTGAGGAAATAGGTGACAATCATCCAACACACCCTTGTATTCTATTAAGAGGTGATGTAAGCCTTTCTTGTTATTTTTGTTGCCCACAGTGCTTTTCTTTATGGCACACCTTATACCTACCTAAGTTTCATTTGTATTTTCCATCTTCAAAAGCAATATATGTCCAGTGTTTGCTCGGTTGTGTACCTTGAGATCACTCTCAACCCTATGTGATCCGAGATTATCAAGATTTCAGGAACCTGCAGGATGGGTGGACCAACAAATTTCGTAGATCATGCCAAATTTTCCGGTAATATCAGTCACCTCCAAGCAAGAAGGTATTAATTTCAGATTTCACGACCGTGATACAAGATCTCAGTTCTCATTCTATGTTACAGACAAGGCGACAATGTCACGAGTTAGATCTTTTTCATGTCCTAGTGTAATTGTATGCATCTACATCGTGTCCAATACGTGTTCAACATGATGCCACACGGACACAACAACAAATTACGTCATATGTCAAATTATTACACCCTCTATGGCCAGATAAGGCTGTCGAAGTTTCAGATTCAAGTAAAACCTGAAGCAGACCACGAATACTGTTTCAATTTCTGTATCTGAATCCGGCCAGGAATTCCTTTCTTAACATACGAAAGCATTTTTTATTTAAAACATTGGTCGGATTAGTGGGCTATATGTAAGAAAGGAGACTTTTCACATTTATACAAATTTGAACCTGCCCAGAAACTATTTTAGGTTTGTTACATTGTACCCGAAGATGACTGAAACTCATTTGTTTTCCATTCAACATCCAAATCCTGTTTATATTTTGGGTTATTTACAGTAAACTCCCCTATGTTTTATGTTTATTACACCACCTCCCTTGTTTTGAAAATAATTACACTAACCTCTACAAGTTCTCCACGAATAACTGCCTACAACAGTCTGAAAGTTCTCCACGAATAAGAATGAAGGATAAACATTTAAAGTGCTGGCAAACATAAATCCAGAACATTAAATAACTCATAAATAGTTGAACTCAACAATATAACTTATCATAAACCACTAAAAAAGTTCACAAACATACAGAAACAGATAGTTGCCTACAATTGTGTGATTGGAGAGTACTTGTGTTACACGGACACAACCACAGAACCCTGACACGAGATAGATTTTGGCATCTCCATCTGTGTCGTATTTTCATGTCTGTGTTGTATCGACTCGGTGTGACACAACAAGGCACTGGATTATGTCAAATTCCAAGTACATATTCAAAAATATATTTGAATTACTGTGGGCCAGACCCATAACTCTCTACAACAATGTCAAAATCTCTAACGGATATGAATCAGGGATAAGCATTTAAAATGCTGACAAAAACATAAATTCCAGAACATTAAACGACTCATAAACCCTTAAAATAGACAGTTGAATTTATCATATAACCTATTGGGATTAAATTGTATATGTGGTGATTGGCACATGTGACTTAGGCCAAAGTAGATATGTGGATGTATATATATGTAATATCATGATGAATGAAAGACAGATTATTATCTTCTACCACTTCTTTACATGCTATCAGAGCAAGACGGCTAGGGCACGATTTTTTTTTAGCGGCGGCTGCGGCGACGCTTTCTTTCGCACGGTGGCGGCGAGTCTTCCTTCGACGGGCGGTATGACGAGCGGTGACGACGGCGACGAGTCTTCTACGACGGCGGCGGCGACACCAAGGATCGATCCCACCTCCCCGTATTATCTTGATTCTAATGACAATCCGGGTAATATAATTACGAAAGTGGTGTTTCGTGGAAAAAATTATGAGGAATGGTCGAGATCTATTCGGCTTTCTCTACGGGCTCGCCGAAAATTTGGGTTTATTGACGGGTCTATCGATAAACCTACGGAGACTGACAAATTGGAGGATTGGTACTGTGTCCAATCGATGCTTGTGCAATGGATCTTGCACACTATTGACGCTTCGGTGAAGAAGACGATACCCTACTTTGAGGAGGCGAAACCGCTGTGGGATTCACTCAATGACCGATTTAGCGTGAAAAATGGTGCTAAAATTCAACAGATTAAATATTCGTTGGCAGAGTGTCGCCAAACGAAATCCATGTCCGTAGTCGACTACTTCGGCCAATTGCAGGCTCTTTGGGATGAGTTAGGGACTTATGAACCTATTCCGGTGTGCAGTTGCGGCAAATGTACGTGTGATATCCCGAAAAAGCTGCAGACACGGGTTGATGAGGAGCGTTTTCATCAGTTTCTTTATGGAATCAATCAGGACCTCTATGGCAACGTTCGCTCCATTTTATTGGCACAAGATCCGTTTTTCACTTTGGCGCGTGCTTATCAATCAATGCTCCAGGAGGAACGATTGCACACGTCCACACAGGTCTCCTCTGAATGGGACGAGGTTATGGCGCTTGGGGCTAAAACTCCTTCTGTTAACCGTGGGACATCTCGTTTGGATACTTGGGATAAATCGGAGTTGCTTTACAATTTTTGCAAACGCAACGGACATGAAGAAGCCACTTGCTTTGCGAAACATGGCTTTCCGGATTAGTGGGGAGATAGGCCGCGTGGTGGCGGCAGACGAGGGGCTAGCCGCGGACGTGGTGGCGGACACGCGGCTGGTACTGGACGTGGACGAGGTGCGGAGGTGCGTACGGTGATGGCAGGACGTGGCGCAACGGCTGCGGCACAGCCGCGTATGGATGGTGATGGCGCAGGAGGTGTTCTGAGGATAACTCCTTATCCAATGGCATCAACTTATTTCTCTGCTTGATAACTCTTTGGTCAAATCTCCGGAAGACCCCATGGTAGGTAAGTCTATTGCACCTTGGTTTATTGATACAGGTGCTTCTAATCATGTTATTGGAAATTTGAATTTATTGTCGGGGGTGACGGCAATGGAGGAGTGTCTGGTTGGGCTCCCGGATAGATGGACTGCGGTTGCCTCATGCTGCAGGCGTGTTGCTCTTGCACCGGACATTGTTCTCACAAATGTTCTATTCGTAACTCAATTACATTGCAATTTAATTTCTGTGGTTCATTTTATTGATGATATAAATTGTGTTATACAATTCACTAAAAATTTGTGCGTGATACAGGACCCCAGTTTGAGGACCCTGATTGGCGTCGGTGAATGGCGGGATGGACTCTACTACTTTCATATTGTACCGAAGACTCAGGCCTCGGCAGTGACTGGGACAACTTCTCTGGACATTTGGCATCAGCGACTTGGGCATCCTTCTGAAAAAATAGTAAAGTCGCTTCATGTTGTTAGTAGCTCTAGTAGCTCAGTGAATAAGACATATGAAGTTTGACATCAGGCAAAGCAAACTCGAGGTATTTCTGTCAGTGACTCGGGCTGTTACAATTTTTGATTTGATACATTGTGATCTTTTGGGGCCGTATCCTACGTCTTCTTCGTATGGAGCTCGATATTTTTTGACGATTGTGGATGATTTTTCTCGTGTTGTTTAGGTGTTTTTGTTGATTGATAAGACTGAAGTATACAAGATGTTCTCGTCATTTTTTTTATGGTTGAGCGACAATTTAATTTCAAAGTTCGAATTGTGCGAAGTGATAATGGTATTGAATTTAATTGCATGCGCAACTACTTTGCACAGAATGGTATTTTATTTCAGACATCTTGTGTGGGTACACCACAGCAGAATGGGAGGTCGAATAAAAACATAGACATGTTTTGAATGTGGCACATGCTTTACGTTTTCAGAAAAATTTGCCAATTTTTTTGGGAAGAATGTATTTTGGCGGCCGGATATTTGATCAATCGAACCCCTTCAAGTCTTCTTGGTTTTAAAATTCCCTATAAAATTTTATTTGGCACGTCTCCTTCTTATGATGAATTACGTGTTTTTGGTTGTCTAAGCTTTGTCCACAACCAAAAAGCTCAAATGGACAAATTTGTCAATCGTAGTCGGAAGTGTGCTTTGTGGGATACCCCCATGGTAAAAAGGGTTGGAAATTGTATGGCCTTGCTACTGGCGATTTTTTTGTCTCTCGAGATGTTAAATTTTATGAGACTGAGTTTTCCTATTATATTGAGGATGATCGTGGTGGTACACGGCTTCACCTGAACTTGCATCTCTTGTCGTGGGTGATGATGATTTGGTTTTTTATTCTGTAATCGACAGTACTACGGGGTATGATTTTTCTCATACGGATGAGATGGTCGTCTCTCCGGATGGGAACGACGCGGTGAGGGCGGCAGATGGTGAGGGTGGGGCGGCTGAGGCCGCTGTGGAGGATAAGTCGGCGGAGGTTGAGGCGGCAGTGGGGGAGCCAGATGGTGCGGGTGTACTGGGGCGTGGAATGCGTGCCAAAATTTAGTCCGTGAAGCTCCGTGATTTTGTTACAAATACAATACGAAAGTTGAGTCCCAGTTCTTCATCCAAATGCTCTACCACACCCAATCATTCCTCAAGTACTCCTTATCCTATAGCACATTTTTTGAATTGTAATCGATTTTCTCTGGGACACAGGAATTTTCTTGCAGCTGTAACTGCAGGTACAGAACCGATCTCCTTTAAAGAGGCGGTTAAAGATGAAGGGTGGCGCGAAGCTATGCAGAAGGAGATACGGGCTTTGGAGGATGATGGTACCTGGACCATGGAGATACTTCCGGCTGGAAAAAGTGCTCTGGGGAGCCAGTGGGTGTATAAGATAAAGTATAATTCTGATGGGAGCGTTGAGTGGCTTAAAGCCCGTTTGGTGATTTTCGACAATCATCAGGTTGAAGGGATTGATTACACTGATACTTTTGCTCCGGTGGCGAAAATAGTTATTGTTCGTGCTTTTCTAGCTGTAGCTGCAGCAAAAAATTGGGAACTACATCAGATGGATATTCACAATGCTTTCCTGCATGGAGATCTTACCGAAGAAGTGTATATGAAACTACCACATGGTTTCCGAACCACACGTCCTGCTAAGGTATGTCGGCTTCGAAAATCTCTTTATGAGCTTAAACAGGCGCCTCGTTGTTGGTTTGCGAAGTTGGCGTCTTCTTTGCAGGAGTACGAATTTTGCCAATCGTACTCTGACTACTCGCTTTTTACTCTTCATAAGGGTGATGTTCAGATAAATGTTCTTGTGTATGTCGACGATTTGATTCTCTCTTGCAATAATTCTGCTGCAATTACTGCCTTTAAGAATTATTTGAATACATGCTTTCATATGAAGGACCTTGGGGTGTTGAAGTTTATTCTTGGTGTTGAGGTAGCTCGAAGTGCGGAGGGTATTTTTTTGTGCCAACGAAAATATACACTTGACATTATCTCTGAGACAGAATTGTTAGGGGCGAAACCCGCGAGCTTTCCCATGGAACAACTGTAAGCCCCCTGATTTTCATGAATTTCCGATTTGGATTTTTCCCAATTTTCCTGGATTTTTCCTTAATTAAACCCTAGGTATTTGGTCATTTAATGATTTTTAATTTCGGTTATTCATATTAAAATATTATGAAAATAATATTTTATGGTGTAAAACGGAAAACCGGACGCATGGCATTTTTCGGTGAGTTTATTGGACTCCGGAATGATTTTTAAAGCCCTAAAAACCAATTTAGAAATTAAACCGAATTTAACCCGTGTCAACGCCCGACATCCCCATGAGAGCCGAAGCCCAACCCAAGGAGCGTTGACCCAGCCCGAATCCTAGGTCTAACCCTATTCTAATTTCTGCATGTATAAATACAGGTTCCCCTAATTTTTTCCACAAACAAAGAAAAAGAAAAACAAAAGAAACCCTAATTACCAAATCCCTAATTACCTAATTCCAAATCCCTAACCCTAACCCTAGTCATCAGCCGCCACCCCTTTCCCTGACCACCCCCGGCCGACTTCATCCACCCCCGCGGCTGCTCCGGTTGCAGCGCCACCGACCCGCGCTGTGCTCCCCACCGGACTGAGCGACCCCCGACCCGCGCGGACGCCGTTCCCCCTCTGCTCTGCTCGGCGCGGACGCCGCCCCCTCTGTACACCTCCGGCCACCCGATTTTCCCCTCCGCCTTCATCCCCGAGACCTCGCGCCTCCCGCACCAACCCACCTCGCCGCTCCGGTGGTCTTCTCCTTCAGCAGAGCGCCCTGAACCCTCCGCCCTCTTCACGACGAAGCGCCGCCCGAGACCAGCCGTAGAGCCTGACTTCGTCGTAGCAGCCTCCGGACCCCACCGGAGTCGACGCCTCCTACTCCCCTACTCCACCACCCACTTCCGGCCTCCCTCCAGCAGCTCCGCCCAGCCACCCTAGGCTCAGCCCGACCCTGCCGTCCACCGACCCAAACGCCTCCAGCTCCTCATCTCCTCCCTCCGGCGAAGTTCCGACGAGCCAGTTGCCTCCGTGAAGCTCCGACTAGCCGACCAGCATCCTCCCGACTCAGGCGACACCCATCTCTGTCCAGCGTAGCCTCCGTCGAGCTCGGACACAGCAAAAATCTAAGCCATAGGAGGACACGGCTTGGACACGACGCAGGACACGGCTCGAGACACAAGGACACGAGAATTCGCAGTTTCCCGAAGCCCTGTACAGGTACTCGTATCTTCCTCATCGTAACTCTGATTTCAAATCCGTCAGTTGCATCGCGTAGACTGTATGACCCCCTCGGTGCCCGTGCAAACCGCTCGGGGCATCGCGTCCTGTGGTGATCGCACACCGCGATCCAAAAACAGGAAAAACGACAACCCAATTCACCCCGGAACCGAGTACGCCCCGCCAAACGGGACGACTTGGTCGCGCGCGGTCTTCACAGATACGTGCGCGTCGTCGATACGGACGTGTAGGATTTCGCGGAAGTTGATTTGGATGTGCTTGCACACCGGAATCAACGCGTATCCGCCGACGACACCCCGTATCCGACCTTTCTGGAACACGCCCTAACTTTGTGTACACACGTCGGATCGAGACGAAACTTGCGCCATCGGACTCGTAGCGATACGCTGGTCCTGTGACCCAAGTTTGGTTCGATTCTGAGAACGTTGACGAAATCGCGTGTCGTGGGCCCCACAGGCCCCGCTCGACGGGCGATTTTGTGATCGGCTCATCGGAATCCAATTCTGGAAGTTCCGTTGGGTTCGTATCATCGTTCCTGACTTGTAGACGCTGAGTTTGCGGAATTTGGAGACCTTTGACCCTGACGCGCTTTTCGGTGCAAAGTGGCCCACATGTGGACCCCGTTTTGACCCGAAATTGCCGTTTTGCCCTTGTCTCCAAATTGGACTCAAGGACAGGCGTTTTTAGCTATTTGATATTTTCTGAATCTAATGGTGATGTTTATTTCAGCAACCGGAGCAGTATCTGCGGATCACACTGAGACCAGAGCTACAGTTGGAGCCAGGACCCCAGGCAAGTGTACCTTGCCAAATCCTGCAGTCTTTGCTACTTATTTCCTTGACTTAGTTATGCATCAGTGGGCAAGTATACCTTGCCAACTTTACAATTCTTGTTGCATTTCCTTGATTCATTATATTGCTGTGCATGTTGACCTAGGACCGTGTGACGTACTTAGCGTCCGATTATCAGTCGGGTGCCAACACCGTACGCGGTGTTGTGTATTGTCACCTAGAGATGGATATTCGTGACCCCTTTATATTCCCGTACTTGTCATACCAAGTACACTTGACCCAGGACACTTGACACTGTTCATGAGACAGGATCTTCCCGAGATATTTGTGGTGATTTTGTATAGGATACAGGACCTGACATTGATATTATATCCCTAGACATTAGATGACTTGTGCATTAGATATGATTGTGCGTGTCATGGACATGAGACGTGTGATTACATTGGGTGGGGAGAGACACACAGACTACAGGCTGATCATATATATATACACCCCTATTATCGTGAGGCACAAGACTCTGAAGCCCGAGCTTGGCCCATTACTCATTATTACTGCTGCTACCGGCTCCCCTACACAGAGCTTGTAGTATGCTTCAGCCTGAGTTCTAGTGCTGCTCTCATCTTGCATATCACTTAGCTGGTTATTTTAGTATTCCCTTATTGTTCCATCTATTGCTGGAGAGACCCGCAGGCTACAGGTTGACTATATTATGCCGGCTACTCAGTCTCCCGCTGAGCTAGACCACCTCATGATATCACTGCTACCGGCTCCCCCACACAGAGCTTGTAGTTGTTTCAACCTGAGTACTTTTGATGTTCTCTCTTGCAATCCACATAGATGGTTATAGCTTACCCTATTTATTTCATTCTCTGCTGCACTGCATTTATTTTGGCTTGTATTTTCTGTACCTTGCTGTCCCCTGAGGACCTGGATCCGGATTATGTCCCCAGGATTAGTAGAGGAGATCCACCCAGAGTTATACAGTACAGGAGCATTAGCAGGAGCTGATATAGGAGTCGTACCGACACCTGAGGACGAGATTGTGCTAGAGGACTTCTCCTGGGTATTGCCCTGTGATACTCATTTATTTCTATTTCCAGTTCCTTTATTTCCAGTCTATTGCATTGATGTATCAGACTTGTTCTCGGATTGTTCTCCGAGACACTTTTATTGAGATTTGTTAGTTATTCCTATTTGCATTATTCTTGCATTTGATATGTGATTATCTGTTGTGGATGAGATTAGCTTAGACTGTGACTTGTATCAGTGAACCTACATATTCTTATATTACAGCTTAAGCATGCCCCGATGGATCCATTAAATTGGGTTTGTCCATCGGTGTGTGCTGCTGGCCATTGCCACGCGTCCGGTCCCTCGGTATTTTGGGACTGGGGCGTGACATGGTTTTTGTGGTGGCCCATGCAGGTCAACGACTAAATGGTTCGGTTTCAACTTAGAGACCGAGCAAGCCTCCAATAAGAATAGGATAAGTTTCTAGGATCTCATCCACTTGCTTGAAACGTTCTTGATATCTATATCAGATTCGAATTTAAATTCTTGACTCGCATCCTGCCGATTCTTGTGCGCCTCTTATTGTTTATTTTGGTTGCAGAGTTATGGATTCACGAACAAACAACGAGACTCCTGCCAGATCACCACGAGATGATGTGGTAACCAACGGAGATGAAGTGACACCAGTTAGTGAAGGTCCATCATCACAGCAAGCAAGTCAGCATGCCTCGAGAATCCCGGAAGATGACGTTCCACCATCGACGCAGTTGGCTCCACCGACGCCTACCATTCCACAAGGGCAGGCTATGGACGAACAACAGATGTTTCGCATGTTCTATGCGATGATGCAAGCCCAACAGAAGGTTCAGGAAGAAGCCCAGCAAATCCAAGCGGAGAAGTTCATCGACAGATTTAGCTCGGAGCTACGGAGATTAATCAGCCCCACTACAACTACCTTAGACGAGAATGTTCTTGCTACAGCACGACCCATGGAGTGCAACACAAGGATAGAGTCCAGCCAGAAGCGGCCGTATGCATCAGCACCGGACCAAGCACAACAGCAAAGAGCTGCAAAGCGACCACAGATGAATCCACCACCGAGAGCAGCACCAAGAGCCTTAGTTCTTCCAACTTGTCACTACTGTGGCAAGATATGCCATATTCAAAAAGAATGCAGACGCAAGTTAGGATTATGCTTGATTTGCGGAAACAGTCAACACTTAGCCAAGGATTGTCTTCAGCATCGAGAGAAAGCCTTGATGATTCAACAACCAGCCACATCAGCACCAGCCGGAGCACCACAAGAAGAAGCTACACAAAGACCTCAAGTACACCAGTCACCAGAAGCAACTCCACAGACAATACCTGTCTGTCCATATTGTCGCAAGCGAGGCCATACTGAGGACGAGTGCAGACGAAAAAGGAAAGTATGTTTAGCTTGCGGATCCAGTCAGCATTCACTGAAGGAATGCCCCGAATGTCGAGAAAAAGCGCTAATGTCACCAGCACCAACGCCAGCCTCTCCAGCATTGGAAGCACCACAAACGAGAGTTGAAGGAGTCAGACCACCAGTCCCAGGAGGGAATCAGCCGAGGCCACCCCTGGCACCACAAGCAACACTCTTCCAGCAGGCTCAACAGCAGCAGAGGAATCAACTGCAAGAACGTGAACAAGCTCCAGCGATGACTTTGGAAGACGCGCAGACCCATGGAGTAGCTAATGCGCATAATTTGTCGTAGTTATCTGTTTATCGATTTGTTTTATCTCGTGCCTATTGGTTCGTGACCCCAGCCCTAACCTATGTAATTTTGAACTTGCTAATAATTTATAACCTAGAATGTTTTTATAATTGATAACTGTAGATATTATAGAGCCTTTTGTTATTGTGCTTATTTTGTGTTGTTTTGAGAACTTGAATTAAGTGTACCCCCTTTCATCATCATCTAGCATACTTACATTTGTTGTACCACCTTGACTTATGCTGCTAATATAGCCTAGTTTTGCAAGCTTATCCTTTTATCGAGCTTGTTCATGACATCCGTATTAGTAGGTCGACACACTAATACAATTGTTTATTCAGAATCAGTGTATTACGGTCTGATCAACCTTAGTACATTTTGGTTCGCTCTTCGCACGACTACTTCACGTGGATTGAGATATATAGTTGACTAGTATACTTGCCCTCTAGATATATCTGAGCATATCGTATCAGTTACATAACTGTACTAATACGAGCATGCAAACAAAGGATTACCATAATAGGATTTCAATCCACAATTGTCTTGACAAATCCCATTTGAATTTGTTAAACGCCTTGATCCTGATACTTCTATTCTATTACCTCGCCCTTGAACTCTTTATTATTGATCTTCGTCTTCCCTTACTTCGGAAAGACGAAACCTCGTGCCTAGTATAAGTTGATATATAGACAGTACTAGATATACCCCACAGGCCAGTCGCATTGTGACGACCCTTTTATATATGATTAAGGGAATACCATAGGTGATATGTTTGGTGTTAAAGACTTGAGGATTCAATAGCATGATTAAATAAGTTTGGGCATAGCTTTCTTAGATATATAGCCTTAGATGATAGATGGGTAAAATCTAAGTTGGGTAGAGACCGCAATGCTCACTTGAGAGAAATTCTTAGACTGTAATCAAGTGAGACTTGACAGAGAGAGAGAGCCCTACCCTAATTTAATTTCGAGGACGAAATTTTTATAAGTTGGGTAGATTGTAAGCCCCCTGATTTTCATGAATTTCCGATTTGGATTTTTCCCAATTTTCCTGGATTTTTCCTTAATTAAACCCTAGGTATTTGGTCATTTAATGATTTTTAATTTCGGTTATTCATATTAAAATATTATGGAAATAATATTTTATGGTGTAAAACGGAAAACCGGACGCATGGCATTTTTCGGTGAGTTTATTGGACTCCGGAATGATTTTTAAAGCCCTAGAAACCAATTTAGAAATTAAACCGAATTTAACCCGTGTCAACGCCCGACATCCCCATGAGAGCCGAAGCCCAGCCCAAGGAGCGTTGACCCAGCCCGAATCCTAGGTCTAACCCTATTCTAATTTCTGCATGTATAAATACAGGTTCCCCTAATTTTTTCCACAAACAAAGAAAAAGAAAAACAAAAGAAACCCTAATTACCAAATCCCTAATTACCTAATTCCAAATCCCTAACCCTAACCCTAGTCATCAGCCGCCACCCCTTTCCCTGACCACCCCCGGCCGACTTCATCCACCCCCGCGGCTGCTCCGGTTGCAGCGCCACCGACCCGCGCTGTGCTCCCCACCGGACTGAGCGGCCCCCGACCCGCGCGGACGCCGTTCCCCCTCTGCTCTGCTCGGCGCGGACGCCGCCCCCTCTGTACACCTCCGGCCACCCGATTTTCCCCTCCGCCTTCATCCCCGAGACCTCGCGCCTCCCGCACCAACCCACCTCGCCGCTCCAGTGGTCTTCTCCTTCAGCAGAGCGCCCTGAACCCTCCGCCCTCTTCACGACGAAGCGCCGCCCGAGACCAGCCGTAGAGCCTGACTTCGCCGTAGCAGCCTCCGGACCCCACCGGAGTCGACGCCTCCTACTCCCCTACTCCACCACCCACTTCCGGCCTCCCTCCAGCAGCTCCGCCCAGCCACCCTAGGCTCAGCCCGACCCCGCCGTCCACCGACCCAAACGCCTCCAGCTCCTCATCTCCTCCCTCCGGCGAAGTTCCGACGAGCCAGTTGCCTCCGTGAAGCTCCGACTAGCCGACCAGCATCCTCCCGACTCAGGCGACACCCATCTCTGTCCAGCGTAGCCTCCGTCGAGCTCGGACACAGCAAAAATCTAAGCCATAGGAGGACACGACGCAGGACACGGCTCGAGACACAAGGACACGAGAATTCGCAGTTTCCCGAAGCCCTGTACAGGTACTCGTATCTTCCTCATCGTAACTCTGATTTCAAATCCGTCAGTTGCATCGCGTAGACTGTATGACCCCCTCGGTGCCCGTGCAAACCGCTCGGGGCATCGCGTCCTGTGGTGATCGCACACCGCGATCCAAAAACAGGAAAAACGACAACCCAATTCACCCCGGAACCGAGTACGCCCCGCCAAACGGGACGACTTGGTCGCGCGCGGTCTTCACAGATACGTGCGCGTCGTCGATACGAACGTGTAGGATTTCGCGGAAGTTGATTTGGATGTGCGTGCACACCGGAATCAACGCGTATCCGCCGACGACACCCCGTATCCGACCTTTCTGGAACACGCCCTAACTTTGTGTACACACGTCGGATCGAGACGAAACTTGCGCCATCGGACTCGTAGCGATACGCTGGTCCTGTGACCCAAGTTTGGTTCGATTCTGAGAACGTTGACGAAATCGCGTGTCGTGGGCCCCACAGGCCCCGCTCGACGGGCGATTTTGTGATCGGCTCATCGGAATCCAATTCTGGAAGTTCCGTTGGGTTCGTATCATCGTTCCTGACTTGTAGACGCTGAGTTTGCGGAATTTGGAGACCTTTGACCCTGACGCGCTTTTCGGTGCAAAGTGGCCCACATGTGGACCCCGTTTTGACCCGAAATTGCCGTTTTGCCCTTGTCTCCAAATTGGACTCAAGGACAGGCGTTTTTAGCTATTTGATATTTTCTGAATCTAATGGTGATGTTTATTTCAGCAACCGGAGCAGTATCTGCGGATCACACTGAGACCAGAGCTACAGTTGGAGCCAGGACCCCAGACAAGTGTACCTTGCCAAATCCTGCAGTCTTTGCTACTTATTTCCTTGACTTAGTTATGCATCAGTGGGCAAGTATACCTTGCCAACTTTACAATTCTTGTTGCATTTCCTTGATTCATTATATTGCTGTGCATGTTGACCTAGGACCGTGTGACGTACTTAGCGTCCGATTATCAGTCGGGTGCCAACACCGTACGCGGTGTTGTGTATTGTCACCTAGAGATGGATATTCGTGACCCCTTTATATTCCCGTACTTGTCATACCAAGTACACTTGACCCAGGACACTTGACACTGTTCATGAGACAGGATCTTCCCGAGATATTTGTGGTGATTCTGTATAGGATACAGGACCTGACATTGATATTATATCCCTAGACATTAGATGACTTGTGCATTAGATATGATTGTGCGTGTCATGGACATGAGACGTGTGATTACATTGGGTGGGGAGAGACACACAGACTACAGGCTGATCATATATATATATACACCCCTATTATCGTGAGGCACAAGACTCTGAAGCCCGAGCTTGGCCCATTACTCATTATTACTGCTGCTACCGGCTCCCCTACACAGAGCTTGTAGTATGCTTCAGCCTGAGTTCTAGTGCTGCTCTCATCTTGCATATCACTTAGCTGGTTATTTTAGTATTCCCTTATTGTTCCATCTATTGCTGGAGAGACCCGCAGGCTACAGGTTGACTATATTATGCCGGCTACTCAGTCTCCCGCTGAGCTAGACCACCTCATGATATCACTGCTACCGGCTCCCCTACACAGAGCTTGTAGTTGTTTCAACCTGAGTACTTTTGATGTTCTCTCTTGCAATCCACATAGATGGTTATAGCTTACCCTATTTATTTCATTCTCTGCTGCACTGCATTTATTTTGGCTTGTATTTTCTGTACCTTGCTGTCCCCTGAGGACCTGGATCCGGATTATGTCCCCAGGATTAGTAGAGGAGATCCACCCAGAGTTATACAGTACAGGAGCATTAGCAGGAGCTGATATAGGAGCCGTACCGACACCTGAGGACGAGATTGTGCTAGAGGACTTCTCCTGGGTATTGCCCTGTGATACTCATTTATTTCTATTTCCAGTTCCTTTATTTCCAGTCTATTGCATTGATGTATCAGACTTGTTCTCGGATTGTTCTCCGAGACACTTTTATTGAGATTTGTTAGTTATTCCTATTTGCATTATTCTTGCATTTGATATGTGATTATCTGTTGTGGATGAGATTAGCTTAGACTGTGACTTGTATCAGTGAACCTACATATTCTTATATTACAGCTTAAGCATGCCCCGATGGATCCATTAAATTGGGTTTGTCCATCGGTGTGTGCTGCTGGCCATTGCCACGCGTCCGGTCCCTCGGTATTTTGGGACTGGGGCGTGACAACAACATCATCAACTAGCGCGCTCTACAAGTCCACCGTTGTCGGATGGGGAAGCATATCGTCGACTCGTGGGGAGACTGATTTATCTCTTGTTTACTCGGCCGGATTTGGCTTATGTTGTTCACATCCTGTCGCAGTTTATGCATGAGCCCCAGTGTGATCATTGGGATGCGACTTTGAGGGTTATTAGATATCTGAAGGGTTGTCATGGTCAAGGCATTCTCCTTCGCTCTGATTGTGATTTGCGGCTTCGGGGGTGGTGCGATTCCGATTGGGCGAGTCGTCCCATCACGCGATGCTTTTTGTCTGGTTGGTTGATTTTTCTTGGTGATTCGCATATCTCTTGGAAGACGAAGAAACAGGTGATGGTGTCCCGCTCTTCAGCCGAAGCAGAGTATCGTGCTATAGGGACGGTCACATGTGAGCTTAAGTGGCTCAAAGGGTTGCTTAGCAGTTTGGGGGTGCAACATTCGTGTGCTATGGATTTGTTTTGTGATAGCCAATCTGCTTTACATCTTGCGTAGAACACAGTTTTTTATGAGCGCACAAAACACATTGAGGTGGATTGTCACTTTTTTAGGGATGTTGTTTTTGATAAAGTTATTCGCACATCTCATGTGCCGACGAATGGGCAATTGGCAGATGTTTTCACCAAGGCTTTGGACAAACGGCAATTTGAGTTTCTTTTGCACAAGTTGGGCATTTGTGACTTGCATGCTCTAACTTGAGTGGGGGTATTGGAATTAAATTGTATGTGTGGTGATTGGCCCATGTGACTTAGGCCCAAGTAGATTTGTCGATGTATATATATGTAATATCATGATGATTGAAAGACATTATTATCTCCTACCACTTCTTTACATAACCCTCTCTAAAAATTCATAACGTACAAAAGCAGATAATTGCCTACAATTGCGTGGAGGACATGTCGATGCTGACACAAGACCGATTTTGGTGTCCCTAGTGTACTTTGTTGTCCACAAAAAAATTGTCAATTCCTGTACATATTCAAATCATACTTGAATTGCTGTATTATAAACTTAGGTTAAACATTTACAATGCTGACAAAAAAAAAATCAATTCAAGAACATTAATCAAATGCCTCATAAATACTTAAACTCAAACAATGCAATTTATCATATAACCCCCTCTAAAAATTCACAAATGCACAAAGACAGATGATCACCTACAACTGTGTGGAGATTAACACGGACACTGACATGAAACAGATTTTGGCGTGTCCCTAGCGTTTTACTATGTGTCTATGTCGTATCCGCAATGAATTATTTCAAATCCCTATACATATTCAAATATCATCTTTCTTTTCCTTTTCTCATGAGGCATAGGCTCGAAGTGAGGACCTCCCAATAACCCTCACCATCTCCAACTGCTGGGCCACCCCGATGGCTATTCAAATTATATTTGAATTACTGTAGTATGAATTAAGAACAAACAAATGGTTCATAACACAGAGAGATAATTGCCTAAAATTATGAGGAGAGTAACACATACACTGGCGCGACACTGACACGAGACACATTTTTGGTGTGTCCCTATTTTTATTTTGGTGTGTCCACACCGTATTCCAAACCCGTATTCAAATCATATTGTGAACTACTGTAATATGAACTAAAGAAAAACATCTACAATGCTGACAAAGAAATGAACTCAACAACAAGTACTATAACTCAACAATGTAATTTATCACATAACCCCCTCAAAGTTTATAAAAATCACACAAGAGCACAACAAAAAAAAGAAGAAGAAGAAGAAGAAACTCACTGGTCTAGATTGATGAGGGAGTCCTTGGTGGGAGGGACGGAGCCGCTGGTGGAGCTGACACCGATCTCCTTCTGCGCAAAATCCATACTTCTCTCTCCTCCTCCTCCTCCTCCACTTTCTCTCTCTAAAAGTTCCTCCTTTCCTCGTACTACTCCTTCCTCTTCTTCTACCACCACCAAGACCTTGGCTTTATATAGTAGAAGTGCGGAGGCCATGCCAAGGACCGCGACGCACCAAAGAAACCGGGAAGAGCCCCTGCTTCTGTTAATAGAAATAGATGGTGCCAATGGAGAAGGCTCACTCATTTAATACACAGATTTTATTTCTATATCTATTTTTTTTAGGAAAGCAAGAAGAGGAAACCACCATATGGAGAAGGCTCCCCTGATTCAAGCTCTGGATAAAGATGTCAACTTTGAGAGATTTCACCTGATCCTTTTGTTGTGGATAAACCCAGGGGAAAAAATAAGCAGAAGAAAATAAAGAGAAAATCCACTTAAATGATTTTTTTTTTCTCCAACTGAAAATCTAGCAAAATTCGCACTTCTCTGAAACTAACACCTATAAAGGAGGAGAACTCTAAGAGAAAATCCTACTAAAGATTATGTTTTGAAGTGGAAATATACCAAAAAAATCTCATATTTAGAAGAAAAATAAGAGCTTTTTTTTCTTCACATATCAGAAAATAATGAAGAGAAACCCCACCAAATTATGTTTTTTTTTTTTACTGGTGACAATCTAGCAGAAGAGCTTCAAAGAAAGCTCGTTCAAAAAACCAACAACTCTTCTTACTCGAAAAGAGAGGGATATATATATATATATATATATATGTTCCTAGAAATACAACATAGCAGAAACCAAGACAAAACACATGAAAATTAAATTCTTTTCAAGTGGAAATCTATCAAGAAAAAGAAACCAAGTAGAAGAGCTTTAAAGAAAGCACATTTCAAAAACCCACTTCTCTGAAGCTTAAAAGCACCTCTCATTCTTTCTCACAAAAGAAGCTTTCTGTATATAAAAATGTTTTTTTCTCGAGAGCTCTGCAAAAGAAGGAAA